>CM035096.1:87992943-88331810 GCA_020205505.1 Panax japonicus | reverse complement strand
TCATTAGAAAGTAAACATGATTTTGCAGTTGACATGAAATGTGTTATTCAATAGAAGTGGACAGTACCTTAAACAATGGGTTTAATTTCTTTTGTAACGCTGAATTCAAAGACACCCTCAACTTGTCTAAATCTGGTGCATGATTTGAATCCTTGAAAACAACAGCAATAACCAACCTCTCAGGCCCACCTCCCTGAGGTGGCACCCCAATTGCTGCTGTCTCATGTACAGCATCGTTGACCGCATTTGTAATGCGCTCAATCTCAACTGAACTTACCTGCAAACAAAATGAAATAGTTAGCATAGCAAGGCACAAGTTCATTCGACCTATTAAAATGCCGCTATTTAAACCTTAGCCACACTTCAGATAACCCTTCTTACTTATGGAGAAAAAAATATAAAAAGAAAATCTGACAAAATGTTTTTAGGATGTGTGTACTTGTCAAGACATATACTGAATTCAAATCTGAAACCATGGTGGTTAAAGCTCCAGGAGTTATCATGCACGAGGATAAAAATTGAAATGTTTTAATCTAAAATTATATCAAGATACTAGGAAATTATCACAACACCCTAAACATCATCTTGAGTAGTAAGATTTAAGTCATAAGAAGTACTAAAAAAGCTCTTCCAATTAAGCCGAGTCAAAAAATTTATTGGATGAGATGACCTGGTTCCTGTAACAATAATATGACATGAATGTGCAGTACTATTGCTTTATAAACACATTCAAAAGAATTACATGTTACAATAGTGATTCAAATGCTTATATGAAGCCGAATATATGTTTTTTAATTGACTTCTGAGTCCAAAATATATGTGCATTGGCACACAAACTCACGTGATGTCTATATGAGATGTTAATACAGACCTTGATACCCCCAAGATTCATTGTGTCATCTGCACGACCATTGCCATGATAGAATCCTTTAGAAGTACGCTCAAACACATCCCCATGCCTTCTTAGAACCTAGAAGAGGAAAATTACCAAGATAAATTGAATTTTGTAACAAGTCAACTAACAGATAATTTGATTCAAAGTCTGAAAGTGGAGGGACTATTACGTACCTTTCCATTCCAAGTAGGCATTTCTTTGAAGTAGACATTAAGTGGTTCCCGTTTCAGTAGTGTGCTTGATGAGCCAAATATGAAGGGGACCAAGGGCCAATTCACCGATCCCCGGAACATTTGGTGGCTATATAGAGGGAATGAAAATTAGTTCCAATGCTTTGGGAAAACAGTTACAGAATATAAATTACAAAATAAGTATCATCGACTCCACTGCCATGTTCAAACAAAGAATAAGGTTACTGCAATTCAACAAAAGACACCAATATATTATGTGAAGAGATATTCTAGTACTGTCCGTAGTCCATACAACTATCACTACATTAGTTTACCAAGTAAACATGCCAGTTTAATAACAGGGAGTTTATAAGAGTTAAACAGATTACATCACATATAATTATCGTATGCTGGACATACTTTACCAATTAAAAGAATTCAAGACTGACGGAGGTTATAAACATATGCAAGTATTTATTACATTTTGAACCATCAACTTACATACATATTTATCCAGAAATTGAAACTGATGAGAAATTTACCTTCAGCTATGGTTAGAAACTTTAGATATTTGAGGGAAGATAAATGTCCCGACTCGATTTTCTATTCTCTACAGAAACCAAGAGGTTCTCCCAGACAGATGGAAAAGAACTAGTTGGGCAAGACAAGGGACCTTTATAATAGTTTCAGAACCCAGGTATAATAACCCATCAACACACATAGATAACCTCTATTACTTTCTTCCCCCTTATTTCTAGATCACACCAATGGTATAGCTAAGGTGTACCGTTATCCTGTGTTTAAAGAACTATCTGCTAATTGGGATTACTAGTTTGCCTTACTTGATACAGAAACAAACCAATCTAGTTTAGTTAAAACTGAATATGCCTTGATATAGTTTTATTGGAGGAAGAAAAGGTTAACAGCCATATCAGAACTGAATCTATCCCTCAACCTAGCTATATTGCAGGGGGAAAATGATGGGGATCGATGATTTAGTTACCTTGTTTATTTATTTTGTTTATTTCATTATTATGGACTTGTTTTAATTAGTTGTGATATTTTTGTCTTTAGCTATTTTATTGGTCTCCAAGTCCAATTTAAGGTTGTTTTGTTTAAATACCGATGTAATCTTCACATGGGTACATTCTGATTATTGAAATTATTATTGATTTTTTTTATATCGTGGCTAGAGTTGATAGACGCCGAGTTGAAACTCTAAACCCCTAAAATTGAAGTGCAGAGCTTCAATCCTAGTTCTAGCCCTCTATCAATTAATAACAAATTTCGTTACAAATTGTCCTACATTCAAAAAAACAGAAGGAAGAAAAAGTACAACAGCCATATTAGGCAAAATCAAACACATCAGAAAGTAAAGGAATTGAAAGTAAGAAGAAAATGTGTGACAACATGTTCAATTGAGCTTCAGTTTGCAATCTGATAAGGCAGCTACTTTTCTTTCTTTTGGATACAAGGTTAATGATTCTTACCAGAAGAATTTCATCATTGCCAATAATAAACAGACTACATCCCATAACAGGTGTGCTAAAAGCCGCCAAAGCTTGAGACTGCAGTAATGAACCAGAAACAAATCCACCGCCAATCTCTGTGCCACCACAATACTCAATGATAGGCTTGTATTTAGCTCTCCCCATTAGCCAAAGATATTCATCTACACTGGATGCCTCACCGGTGGAGCCAAAGCAACTACCAATGAGCAAAAGTAAATTATTTACCAAGACTAAAATACAAGTACAAACATGCGCACAATGTATCATGTTACATCTTAGTTACACAAAGTTTTATAATATGCTTGTAACTCTACTTTTACAATTATCAAAAGATAGTATGTTAATATAAGCTTCTGCAGTTTAAAAAAGGTCAAACAATACATAGAAAACATTCACATACCGAATGGCTGACCAATCATAGGTATCAGTACAATTAGTAGCTTTCCATGTCCTCACAATACTCGGAATCACACCAAGCATTGTTACTTCAGCATCCTGGACAAAGTTGTAGATTCGCAAAACATTAAAAGATAAAACAACAAAAAGGCTAAAGTAGGATAATATGCTGTAATATGTGTTTCATCTCTTTTATAGTCGGGTTAAATCAACTTTTCCCATTGTATTGGACTCCGATTTACAAATGCATCATTTGACTGAAATTTTTAACGGTCAACTCATTGAGCTGTTTATTTTTTACAAATCGTCACAAATTCCATCTGAACAAGTTAACTTTTAACGGAATTTTGTTTTAAATATTATTTTTATCCAATTGTCCACGTGGACACGCCAAATAATAGTCAAGTAACATATGGGTCCCACAAATTTGTCCATATGGCCATCAAAATAGAAAATTTATATGTTAAAATTAATTAAAAATTTGTAAAACGTTAAAAATCTATCCGAAAATATTTAAATAAATTACAAAGTTAGAAAAAAAAACAAAAAAACATGGAGTATTAAATGAAATACAATAATAGAACAAATTAACTTAATTAAACAACTTAAACACTTTAAATTCAAAGCCATCCTGTTTAATGGGTTTTATTAAATTATTTAAGTTGTTTAATCAATTTGTTATATAATTACATATTGTTCTTTATTTTAATTGATTGAGATATATTTTATTTTGTAAATAAAATTTCTTCCATGTTTTTCTCAAGTCAATAGAATTATTAAGATATATGTTTTTCTTCCATGATTTCATTTATTTAATTTTAATTGTTTAATTTGTTTCAACTTTCAGATTTACTTTTGTTTTTCACAGATTTTTAATGTGTATATTATTTGACAAGACTACGTGGATAACTAGCTTAAAAATATTATTTTTTAATTTTTCCGTTAAAAGTTAACTTGTTTAGACGGAATTTGTGACGGTTTGTAAAAAATAAACAATTCAATGAGTTGACCGTTAAAATTTTTAGTCCAGTGATGCATTTGTAAACCGGGGTCGAGTACACTGGAAAAAAGTGGATTTAACCCTTCTATAACCATACAAAATTATCAGAGTTTTAGACTTCTTCTAGAATAATTTTCACGTCATTCTCACACTTCAAATAGTAAGTTCGAAAGTCCATTGCTTCATTCTCCATCTAAGAAAACAGCTAAAGTTAAATACACGAGTAGAAACATAGGGAAAAGTGAAGCTAGGTGCAGTTTTTTCTGCAGACATAACCACTGAACAAGGACTTTAGGGCATCAATTAACTAGTAGCACATGTAGCATGTTACTCTAGTTACCTAGTATTCACTATCGTTGCCACTTATGTCTTCTGCAGGCGACTACGCATCAGTTAATTTTCAAACCTGAGTTATTCCGCAGTGACATCATTTCTCAAGCTTTATGCACTTCACTTTCATAAGTTGTAACAACGTGCAGAAAAGTACAAAAATATAGCTATTATCAACTCAAATATACACATAGTTTCCAAAAGGTAACCTTTCTGCACTTAAAATGCAGTTTGGTTATCCTGTAACACACGTTCATACATAGAAACATACTTAATTTCTCATATTTGGTACTGCTTAAGAATTTATCGTACTTAATAAAAATTTCCCTTGCTCTGTATGAGGCCAAACCATGTCAGCAACCAATGCAAAAAATTGAAGGAAGACTAATAAGATTGAAAAAATGAAGCGGGTCAGAATTCAGCAGTCCCATTTTTAAGACTCTAGTTTACACATCTCTACTCTATGTTCTTATCATAAACTATAAATGGAAATCTAATAAACTTACAATAAATGGGTAGTAACCAAGGTGGGATGCTACGAGTTAAAAAACACCAATTAGTTAACCTGATGAAATAAATGGGATCAACATATGGCAAAAGAGTTTCTACCTGAACAAACTTAGCAAAGCCAGAACCGAGAGGAGCGCCATTAAATAATGCTATTGAAGCTCCATTCAACAGTGGAGCATAAACTAGCCAAGGACCCATCATCCATCCAAGATTAGTTGGCCAAGCAACAACGTCACCTTTGTGGATATCCATGTGGCACCAACCATCTGCAGCAGCTTTAAAAGGAGTAGCAAGGGTCCAGGGAATTGCCTTTGGCTCCCCTAGAACACAAAGTAAATTCAGTTTATTGCGTTAGTCGGTATCGTCAAATGTTTTAACCTTTCATGACCGCATTATCCATTTCTCACATTAACAAGCTGTTGGGTTCATTCATTTTTATTATTAATGTTCTTTAATCAAATCGGAAAAGGAATTATTACTTTATAAATAAATATAAAAGATCCATCACCAACTTTGTTCTCTATGTAATCAACAAGGAAACAGAAGTATTTACATATGTTACAGAATAAGGCTTCAGTTAAAAAATAGTATTATGTACATTCAGAATGAAATACAACTATAAGACCTACTTTGGCCTGTCATATGGGATTTCCAGCAACAGCGCAGGCTCTGGTAATCTTAACCCCCTCCCCCCTCTTAAAAAAAACCACACCCACCTGAAAAGGATGAATTTTTCTTTCAATTGGTCTCTGGTCGTCCAAAATTTGTTTCTTGTCTATTTCAGAGCAATTCTGACAGATCTCATTTGAGAATCAAGTGCACATGTGCACCCAAGAGAGTGAGGTATCGCGTGAATTCGTTCATTCACTTTTGCTACACAGTAGGAAAACAAAACCTCCGTATTCCTCGGTTATGCAGTATATTTATAGATCAACAAAATAAATTAGCTCATAGCAATATAAAGTATTACTGAACTTCAGAAGATTATTAGTTTTCAAAATGATTAATTAGCTGACTGCTTCATGCATCTCAATTAATTAATCTGCATGTCAGATATCTTATAACATTTAGCTAGTGCCGCAAAAGGGCCTAGTTTCATCAAACTGTGACAAAATTTTCTACTATTTGCTACCTGTTGTTTATCTTTCCCCGTAGATCATATCTACATATACGGCACTTTATTTTCTTCAGAAATTAAAATATTGTCTTAAAATTTGCCACAACCCAGAACTCTTAACATATAGAGTGGCATTTTTGGATACCAGCAAAGCTTATGAAGAATAAAACTATAGTGGATACTGTTTCATAATTATATTAGGAATACCAAAAACTGATATGGAGATGCAATGCCAATAATCAAGATAATTAGTAAGAGAAATATATCTTCTTCTTCACCTACCTGTAGTCCCAGAAGAGAAGAGAATATTAGTGAAAGCTTCAACCGGTCGTTCTACTGCTACAAACTCAACGTCTCTGTATGTATGGACATAAAATTTACACCATGAGTCGTGAAGCATGCGGAAAGTTTTAAAGGTTTTAAGGTCACTACCTCTAGAAAATAATTTAATCAAAGTGATTCAAAATTGAAGTACAGCAATTTGATAAGATTTAAATGTGAATAGTACCACACAAGTAATGATAGAAATGAGGCAGAACACCATAATCAAATCAAAGATCCCTATCATTTTTAAATATAATGGAAAGGAAACATGAAACATTGTGTATGAATAATTTTAATTCATAATCGAGAATTTCTGTACCTTTTGGCATGCTTTTTTAGATAACAATCCACATAGCCATCATAGTTACAGTCGCAACGACTTGGAGTGAAGTAGACATTACATAATGATTTCAGAATCTAGAGCCTTGATTATTATTTTTATTACATATGATATTCAATACTTAATTTTAGGATCAGATAAATTTGGTTTTTGTTCTATTATAAACATTGTTCAATTATAAACATGATTTTACTATACTTTATTAAGGTCATCTTAGTTTTGTAACTACAATGAAGAAAACACTACAAGTTCTATCTTTCCACTCCGTTTATGATCACTCATTTCAAATCAAAAAAAATAACCATCGTATCATTCTATCTAACACCATATTATAAAATCAAAGTTTGTCTTGATCTACAATAAATAAAACTAATAATATGAAAATGAAAAAAGAAAAGGGGAAGACCAAACGAGAAAGATAATTTAGACTCAAATCTAGATTGTGCATCTTGAGAAAAAATCAGTGTTCTAAAAACCAAACGGAACTTTTGAATTTTCTCTTCTATCAAACTTGGTGGCCGTAAGGATGGTTCCTCATGGAACTCCAAATGGGTCAGTGAAGCAATTAGACGTAATGTTTAAGAGCTAGATATTAAATTTCGTTACATGGAGTTGCCTATATGTTTTTTCACTTGCAAGACACTCAGAATTTTGAAATTGTATGTTGGTTATGACTTGAACTCCAATATTCCTGCCTCCTTTAGTCTCCCGTGTCTCAAAATCCTCAATCTCTACCTTGATTTACCCAAAACCAATTTTGCACACAAGATCATTTGTAGCTGCCCTAAACTTGAGGATCTTTATATAAGAGGAGAACCATGGGATGATAAGGATACATCTACGACTGCATTATTCTGAAGAATTGGAACACAAATTTCTTATAAATGAACCAAGTCTCGTATACCTTAATGTTGAGGGGAGGTCCTTGGCAAATTACTTGGTGAAGAATTTGTCATATCTAGTGGAAGCAAGGGTTAACATTTGGGGTGAGTATTCGAACGATGATGCACAAGAATATGCCAATCGCGTGTCGTTGCTTCTCCAAAGAATCAGTGCGGTTAAGTCTCTATCCTTGGGCATCGATGATGCTATGATAGTAAGTTCACTTTCTTTCAATGAATGCATCTTTTGGTGAATACATTTTCCTCTGTTTTAGTTGATGGATTTAACAAGGGCAGAGGAAAAACACATTGAAACAAAAATAAGATTTATATTTGCTAAAAGTTAACAAAAACTTGTTAGGAAGCATTAAAAAATAAAAATAAAATGATAGCTTAGCTTGGAAACGTAAATATTCTCCCTTGCTTTTACTACATTCTTTTTATCTACATGGTAATCAAATTGGATAGATTAAATTCCTTTCTGTTTCCTTCTCCTTTCAACCAAATAGAGTCCGAATGAAAGTAACCCATTCTTTCCAGGGGCGGTTCTACCCTAGGGGCAGGGGGGCACCTGCCCCCACTGAATTTTCAGTCCATGTGTTAATTTGTGCCTTCTTTGGCTTTTCCCATAGTACCACCACAACCCTCTTTTTGTATAAATGACTTTTTAAAGTAATGATAATTTTGTACTAATTCCCTTATTTCTCTCTTCATGTGTAATATTTGGCTCAAAAAGTAAGTACTCTCTTCTACTTTCTTTTCTTTTTTAACTAATATCCTATAAAGTTTTTTTGTTGTAGAAAAAAATGAGAAGGAATTTTTTGACTCGAAATACATTAATTTTTTATATATTTTTTTTCTAATTAAAACTCAAAACACCACTTTTCTTAAAAAAAATTCTCTTCTATTACAAACTGACATTATCTCTTTTTGTTTTCATTCGCTTCCTTTTCTTTTATCACCAAGTTAAAATTCAAAGACAAAAACAAGGTGTTAAAACTCAAAAAATATTTACTTAATTTTCTTTATCCCGTGTGGCCTTATCCAACTCTTTTGGATTGTCATATTTGTACTATATTGAATTTTTAATAAAAAAAATTGTTGATTAAAAAAATCATTCTAATATTTTCCTCATAAGAAAATTATGAATATATATATATATATTAAACTTAACGACTTAAATGTTGAGAAATTATATTGGATTTAGAAAAGTATATATATAGTTATAATTTTTATTCTTAACAAAAAAATTCAAATTTGACCCCACTGAACTTTTGGGCTGGATCCGCCACTGATTCTTTCCCAATTCTTTTTTTAATATTGTAACATGATTCTCTGTTCTGTAATTATTTTGTCTTTTTCCTCTAATTGTTACATTCATTTCAACTCTTTGAAGGCTCTACACTTTGCTGATAATGATCATCTACCAACATTTCATAATTTGACCCGCTTAGAGGTGAAAGTTGTAGATTACTATGGCTGGAAAATGTTGCCTGATTTACTTGGAAATTCACCCAATCTTGAAAATCTTATAATGAAGCAGGTAATTCGGCTGTAACCAACATTTTTGGGTTGATTGGTCATTTCAAATTTGAAGTTACATTTGTGCTTTTCTGACCCAATATAGGAGCATGAAGATGAAGAGTTAGACTATATGCTTTGGAGTGAACCAGCATCTGTACCAGCTTGTTTGTTGCAGCATCTTGAACTAATCGAGATCACAGGTTATGGAAGAGAGAGAGAAAGTTGGTTATAGAGGAGAGAGAAAAAAAGTTGGTCAAGTAAAATACAATGTGCACCCCAAACTTTGTTACAGCCTTAGCCGGTCACTTTTGACCGGTTAAGTGAAGAAAGTGTGCTATCTGTTACGTTTAACTGAAGTTTGGGGTGTACTTAGACACCTTTTTCGGATTGGGGTGCAAAAGTCAACAAGAGTGTAAAGTTAGGGTGCAAATTGTCTTTTAGTCTTATTTTAATAACTACCCAAACCAGATCTTGATATATTTATTTGTCTAATGATTTACTATATTCATAATGCAAGTTGTAGCATATCAAATCACAACAAGAAGTGAACAAGATCAAGTCAAAATGGATAATTTTATTATAGTTGTAATTTTTTGAACTTGTACCAACTTCAAATTATATAAATGATGATACATTTGTAATATTTAGTTTATTTCAATATAACTCTTAAATTTATGTTTAGTTTCTTAAGTTTTAATATTGAATTGAATTCTTGAAATTTTAAATATTATTATTCAATAGCAATCTTATTTATGAATAAAACTAATACGTTAAAGATATGTTTGAACTTTGAACAATTTACATGTTTGTGTTTGAACTTTGACATTGGCAATATGGATATGTATTTGAACTTTAAGCAAAGGTCTTTATTATCTTTATTATAGATTGTTTGATTTATATTACTATTTTGTTTGGATAAATGTAAGATAAAATATTAAAATTGGCTTAAAATAAAAAATCCAGCATAGGCCCTCTAGGCGCCCGGCCGCCCGCCTCCCGCCTAGCGCCTTTTAGAACATTGGAAAAAGTAGTGCATAAAAATATATACAAATAATTTTGTCTGTGCAAAAGCAATACAACTTTGTAACAATGTTGTAAGGACCTTTACAGCTCTATAATGATCATAAACGTTAAATACACTTAGTTAAGGTACCGTAATAGGCTAATAGCCATGTAATAACAACAATTATTCATAATTGATCATGAATATAAGTTGTATCAGTTCAATACAAAAAGTACTCTAATTCTATTCCCACAGATAAAAGAAGTAGTATTGAAAAGGAAGGAAAGTATGGCAAGGGTAAAAAATTATCAGTTTTAAGCTCTCTTGTTTTATAACTAATAATATATTCGAAAAAAAGAGGCACCAAAAATTATCAGTTTTAAGCATGTTAAGAACTACCAACTGCACAAAAGCCTTGATTTTACTTTAACCTTCCAATTGTAGTAGTCAAGAAAAAAAATCTGGGAATTAATCATGTAAGAGAAAAAGAAGAAGAACTGGTGCCAGTACTCTATTTCATCACATAAGAGAGACAGCCCATAATATTATAAAGTCAGTCTACAGGCATGACTAATCGCTCAAGTAAACCTAAGACCAAAATTTTCTTCTTCATCCTTCCTGATCCGCTTGGAGATGAAAAGAGTTATTTCAACTTAGACAAAAAGTTGCAGACATCCTCCTCCAAAACTCAGAAATTCAACAAGCTGATAATTTTGAATGATCTCGCGAGTCTAAGTTTTGTCCCACAAAAATTCCCTTCTTTATATATTAGGCTAAGAACTCATATTTGAACTTTTTTGTCGTGTCTCAAATAAATCAATAGATAATAAATCATATCAAAAACCAAAGTCACAATTAATATTTCATAGGTTTTTAGATTAGTATTCAGTTGGTCACGTCTCATACTGACTGGAACGATGTAAACCAAAGGAAACTGATATTTCCACGATTTTTTGACATGAAAATCATCGCTATAGATCCTATAGCGACGGTTTTTACCATCGCTATACATCTATAACGACACTTTTCATGTGAAAATATCAATTTCCAAACCAAATTACATCTCAAGCTAAAATTAATTAGAAACCCATTTTAACTGGAAAATTTTCTGAATCAACCAAGGGAAATTCATACTAAATGATCTCAAGTATGTCCTTTCTTTATAAGATGTGCAGATTCTAAAACAACTCCAGAGTTGTTACACAGTATTGCAGATATATCCAGTATTTCTACCATTATTAAGTAAACGAATATCCAGATTAAAGCCAGTCCAATCGCATATGTCATTTAAGTGAAACTTTCCACAATTTCTAATATGACTATCATATCTGTACGACAGAATACAAGAAGCAAACAAAGAACAATCTACACAAGTCAGAAAATCCATTTTCAAGAAATCACATAAAAAACTAACATTCAGAAAAAGTGCATACTTAAAATCTTTAACTCCTTCCAGAAACTCATGCCAAGAGATGTCACCCTCGCGCAATTTTGTGCTAAAGCTGGAGTCTTTTGTTGGAATAACAATTGCTATTGGTGATTGAGCATCAATAACTCTACTGCAAATTTGAACCTATATGTGAGATATATTGTCATAATAATATAAACAAAGGTAAAGAATAATAATCAGATAGAAATGAGAATGTCACCTGTACAAGGGTAGTCTTCTATCACCACGAATAATAAAATCCTAAGGACAATATAAAAAGGATAAACTCAAATTACAGATAGAATTACAGGTCTCTAATGGGGAAAGAAAATTTTGAGCTTGACATCAAGTTCAAAGCCTTTGAGGAAACGAAAACAGTGTTTAGGCTTATGATCTAGACGAGATAAACACCCAAATGTAAGCATGAATCACTTCTTTTATAGTTAGCAGCATCTTGGGCCTCCAATTAAAATCTCAAATATCCTCATTTATAAGCCGTCAAACTCCATCTCAGAGTCATCATCTGATATTCTGGTACTAAATCAACTTAACAAGACCAAATGTTTTGAAACAAGGTTATAATAGCACAATCTATCTCAAAGAAGAACAAGCATTTTTCCAAGTGATAAATCAATTCTGTGAAAGACATACTACTTCCTTTGTTATATATCATTCAAATATGAAAAATGATAAGGATTCACTCCATAATTTAAACAGACAAAAGGACCTACAAATGTATAATATAGCCTAACATTCTCCCTCATATACGACCCAACCTCACATATGGACAGGGAGTAAACCCAAAAAAATGCAAACTTAAAACATAACTCAAGAATCAATGCAAGAGGAAAGACTAGAGCTCTAAGAAGCAAGGATTCTTCTGTAGGTCGGTGAATCCTAGTAAATCCCCTAATCGATATTCGTGGATTCTTCTTGGGGATTACTCCATATATGCTTAATGATAAAAATTAAAAATATTACTAATACTATATACTCTGCTGACTAATATAATATTTTATATATTGATGATTGCATATTATTCATTTATTTTGATTCATATATGTTTAGTTTTATTGCATGTTTCATGTGTATATGAGCTTATTAAGTTGTTTAATGATTTCAGGAAGAATTGGAGCTGAAATGAGGAAAAAGGAAAAATTACAGGGTTTTTAGCATTAATTTGGATGCATGGTCTTGGCTTGAGACTTGGATTTTATTGTAGAGCTCTTCATTAACTTTCCGGAATATCTTGAATCGTCTCAATCGAAGTTCATATGAAGAAGTTATGATCTTTTTACTAAAGGAACGTTGAACCTCAAAGTTTGGAAGTTGTAATTTACACAGCAGTCACTTGGAGCCCGATTTCGACCTTGATGCAGCCAGATTCTGTCGATTCTCAAAGAATGAAAGTTGTAGATCTCGTCGACAGCTTCAATTTGATAGGTAGCAGGTCCCGTAACTCCTCCTGGATCAAAAGTTATGGTCGGTTTACCAAAGGACGTCGCAGCAGGAAATATGGGCAAATTTGAGCAGAAAAAATGGGAAATCTTGAATTTTTTGAAAGTTTCTAAAAACATATTTTGGCATATTTCTACATGAAATTGGATTGATATTTCTATTAGATTTAAGATATCTTTAGACTGAGATTTATTTTCAAATTTGATTCTATTTCTTTACGGAAACTAGTTATGATTTATAATTCCTTTTAGGATTTGGATTTCTAATTCCCATAGGATTTAGGACTTTGTCTAGCACTATAAATAGAGGATGATAGTCAGAGTTTTATTCATTCAATCATTTACTACATTCAATCATCTACTACAACATTGGAGGATTAAAGACATGAGCTAAGTTCTTTTTATTCAGTTCTAAGGGATGTTGAACCTTATTTATAATTAATGATTAATTGAGTATTCATTATTTATTCTTTCTCACATGAAATTCATTCTTGATAATCTGATTTAATTTCTGAATGTTATTTGGCTTAACTAATTTGATTTCTGCAGAATTGAATTGGTTAACGAATATCATATGCTAGATCAAGGAATAATATTACGTGTAATTGATATTATTCCTAATCACAAGTAATAATTAGTAATACCTGATTGTGGACAAGCTTTTGAGTATTGCTATGATTATCAGAAGACAAGTTAAACAATCCGAGCTTATGTGTTTGTTGCTTGAAATAGTCTAATTCCCTAATTCTTAATGCTACTGTTCAAGATCTGAGGGACCAAGTTGGTCAGCTTGCAACCACAGTACGAAGGTCACTTTCTCAAATTGTTGAAAATGTAAGTGTCATAACATTGAGATGTGGTGCAGAGGATCAGCAGCAAGGAAAGTCAATACAAAGCAAGTCCGACAATAGTGAAACAGGTAGTAGTGATGTACTCAAGCACAAATTTCCACCTCTTTCAGCTTATGAACCGAAATTACCATTTCCCCAAGTTCTAACAAGGAATTGGAAAGTTGGAAAGAATTCAACGTGGTATACAGAGTCTAATGAAAAATTCCTAGAAGAAATGGCGAATAGGGAACAAGAACTTAAAGATGATGAGGAGTTCACTAGTGGAAACCAGTTGGAACTTGGAAGTTCTTGAGGCTACTACTGAATTTGAAGAAGAAATCAGGGATTCAAAGTCTGAAAATGATGAACAAGAGGAAGAGGAGAACAATTTGATAAGTTATGCAGATCTTTACAAAGAGGATATATGATACATCTGTGCAAACAGCAAAAACACATAATGATAAACACCATGAGAACTTACATATGGAATTGGATGATGCACATGTCCAGTTCGGCATATATGAAGTTAAGAGGTATTTTGGTAATGTTAATTCTGTTTTTGCTATTGATGTTGTTGACTCTATAGTGCATAAATCTCTTGAGCAAATATATAAGAAGGATTTGAGGGTTGGAATGGAGCAAAATCATGATTTGAAGGATGTTCATAATGAATTGAAACTGTTACCAGTCCACTTGAAGTGCAAGTCCAATTACATAGAATGAGATGGATGATGTCAAGCCAATGGCAATAAACAAGGGCAGCTGCTTGGGAGGCAACCCAAGATCTCAAATTTGATTTTTCTATCCTTTCACTTTTTAGTTTTTTTTTATTGCATGTTAGCTAGTAGTATTTTCTTCTTTGCATGATTTTCTTACATTGGGGACAATGCAAAGTTTGAGTGTGGGGGGAAGATTTAGGTTTTATTTAGGAATAATAATCCAATTTTGATGGGAAGTTGAAAAAAAAATCTGAATTTTTTAAAAAAAAATTCCATGATTCTATTTGCCTATGTGCTCGAAGGTTAAAGTCAAAGATTGAAAATCAATACTAAATTTCAAAATCTGTTTGATGCCTAATTGGTTAATGAATGCTGAGAATTAAGCCATGATCCATAGTAACTGATTTGAATTGAATTTGTGATACATGAGTACTTGAATATGAGAAGCATGTTTATTTGACTAAGTTATTTGTGGAGTTGTCTTTGTGCACTGATTTCATAACTTGGAACTGTTTAACTTGCTTATGCTTATTGCAGAACCATGCGGAGAAAAGTTGAAAAAAATAATGAATGAAAAAAAAAGGAAAAGGGAAAACGAGAAAAAATTTGATAATTGAAAAATCTGCTTCAATGTCCATTGTGCGAAATAACTGGATATCTAAGCCTCGGGAAGCATCGATATTCACGCTGAAAAGTGTGATAGATAAAAGCAGTTTGACTAGTCGACTTTTGTGGCCTTTGTTACTTGAATAAGTAAGTCCTATTGGTGTCTCTACATCTAGCGCCCTAAGATCATCTGGTTTGGGAGTCGTTGGTGGAAAGTTCACTACATGGGTAACTCTGAAAAGCCTAAGAAAAGGAGACATTACACATGTCAAGAAAAGAAAAAATACGAGAAGAGTATGGAAATACATTCATTTGTGTTAAAGTAAAAATTCTATGAAAAAATTAAAAAGGAAAATTTGTTCTTGTTTGTGAGTCGGGTGTGCACGGTTTTTGTTGCATAATAACCAAGTTGAGCAAGTATGTGGACTGTAGAAAAGTTTCTTTTGTGGTTACAAGTTGGTTTAATGAAATTCGTTGGTGAAATGGTAAGGTTGTTCGTTGTGAGTTAACTGATGAGGCCTTGATTAGATTTCTGTGAGTGTAGTGTTGATAGTCATAATTTGTACCTTGAAACCTTTTGACATAATGGTTCAATAGAATTTTTTTGAAAATCAAACTTTTGGTTTACACTAGGACGTGTAAAGGCCAAGTGTGGGGGAATTTGATGATAACATATTATTCATTTATTTCGATTCCTTTATGTTTAGTTTTATTACATGTTTCATGTGTATATGAGCTTATTAAGTTGTTTAATGATTTCAGTAAGAATTGGAGCTGAAATAAGGAAAAAGGGAAAATTGCAGGGTTTTTAGCAATAAGTTGGATGCATGGTCTTAGCTTGAGACTTGGATTTTATTGTAGAGCTCTTCATTAACTTTCCGGAACATTTTGAATCGTCTCAATCGGAGTTCATATGAAAAAGTTATGATCTTTTTACTACACGAACGTTGAACCTCAAAGTTTGGAAGTTGTAATTTACACAGCAGCCACTTGGAGCCCGATTTCGACCTTGATGCAGCTAGATTCTGTCGATTCTCAAAGAATGAAAGTTGTAGATCTCGTCGACAATTTCGATTTGATAGGTAGCAGGTCCCGTAACTCCTCCTTGATCAAAAGTTATGGTCGGTTTACCAAAGGACGTTGCAGCAGGAAATATGGGCGAATTTGAGCGGAAAAATTGGGAAATCTTGAATTTTTGGAAAGTTTCTAAAAACAGATTTTGGCAGATTTCTATATGAAATTGAATTGATATTTCTATTAGATTTAGGATATCTTTAGACTAAGATTTATTTCCAAATTAGATTCTATTTGTTTATGGAAACTAGTTATGATTTATAATTCCTTTTAGAATTTGGATTTCTAATTCCCATAGGATTTAGTACTTTGTCTAGCACTATAAATAGAGGATGATAGTCAGAGTTTTATTCATTCAATCATTTACTACATTCAATCATCTACTACAACATTGGAGGATTGAAGACATGAGCTAAGTTCTTTTTATTCAGTTCTAAGGAATGTTGAATCTTATTTATAATTAATGATTAATTGAGTATTCATTATTTATTCCTTCTCACATGAAATTCATTCTTGATAATCTGATTTAATTTTTGAATGTTATTTGGCTTAACTAATTTGATTTATGCAGGATTGAGTTGGTTAACGAATATCATATGCTAGATCAAGGAATAATATTACGTGTAATTGATATTGTTCCTAATCACAAGTAATAATTAGTAATACCTGATTGTGGACAAGCTTTTGAGTATTGCTATGATTATCTAAAAACAAGTTAAACAATCCGAGCTTATGTGTTTGTTGCTTGGAATAGTCTAATTCCCTAATTCTTAATGCTACTATTATATTAAGTCTAGAGAGCTTGTTTTAGGTTATATAATGGTTACAATCTTGTGAAGAGCTTGTTTCATTGAGTGACAATCTAAGGGGAGTTTCGGGTAGCAGAGTTTGTTGTTACCTAGAGCTATTAGTTTCATTAAAGGGTAAATAATGTTACACTATTAATCTATTGTTGTAAAAAGGTGATACTGAACTGAAGCTTTTTATTCATTGTTTATTCTTATTAGTTTATTCTTGTTAATTTAATTAATTCAAAAATCCCCTTTTCATTAGAAATCATAGGATAAATATAAAACAAATCACTCTCTGTGGAATCGATCATTGCTTACTGTGCTAATTGTTTGAATTTGTAAAGTGAAAGTGAGGTTAATTTAGGAGTATAAACGACAGCTCCCATATATTTATAGTATCTACGAAATTAGTATAAGAATTAATTAGTATATAGTTCTTAAATTCCTAAATAGTAACAATAATATACATTTTTGTGTTTCTTGAATTATCTTTACATTTTTATCATGAATCAATGTTTGTTAGTTTTGAAATTTTAATGTATATATGAATATATAGTTATAAAAAATCTATTTTAATATATAAATATGTGGCAAATCCCTGAATTTCATTTTTTGAGATGTGTCGAACCATCAAAACCTCATATGGCGAACCAGAATTAACCCAACTCCTTGCTTCTTAGCTAGAGCCTTAGATAGTGTTGGAAGAAAGTTCTCATCTGATTTGGGCAGGTTAAACCATTACAAGTAAGGAGCCCTATTAGTGTGAGATAAAAAAAAGAATTAAGTCTTCAGAGAAAACTTCCAGACAGTTTCAATTCACATACTTTCAAAATCACATAGACTATTCATGTAAACACTAGAAATATAAGTTTTCCGCCATACTTTGGACAAAGAATAAGAAGACTAACCTGAGTGAAAATCGCTTTTGCTTTTGATAAAGTGAGCCTCGTTGATATCTCACTTGAAGCAAAACTATCAGCAATTGACACAACTACATAGCCTGCCAGAACAATAGCCAGGTAGATCACCACAGAATTAACATCCATAGGCATATCAATTGCAATTGCAGATCCTTTCTCCAACCCAAGTGTTTCAAGTGCATGTGCAACTAGCCTACAAATGAAATTTCAAAAGAATTTCACTCGAGTGCTTTGAGTTGCACCATCAGTTGAGGGTTAAGACTATATTAGCACAATAGAAACTTAATATTTGTTCGAAAAGATTCATTATACTCTGTGCAGCTTGGAGCCCCATAACAGACTGTTTCACAAAGTTAATGAGGAAAAAGCAAGGACCATGTCAAACAACACTACAGTTAGTGGTCTGAGACCAACTATGCTATGATTTCATATCAAAATTGACTTTAATGAATTTGAACTTTCATGGTGAGAGTACAGCTAAGAGATGCAAAGTAGCATACCAAACCTCTGAGCGCAATTCCTTGCGAGTCAGCTTGTTAACAGGCATTTCATCATTTCCTTCATCACGCCATATAACCATTACATCATCCAAAGATCTCTTACTATTTAAACTCAGGCAATTCTGTGCAGGATTAACATATGCTCCAGGAAGCCATTGACCTCCTGGGTGAAATAACTGGCTTTCAGGAAAAGGATCCTCCCGTAGAATACATTGAGGAGGCACCGAGAATGATACACTCATTTCATCCAAGATAGTTTTCCAATAAACCTGCAAATACCAGGACGTACATCAAGCAGGGGAAATCTCTTTGAAAGTTTAGTTAATAAAGCATTCCCAAAATTGGAGATTTTACCTCTG
This sequence comes from Panax japonicus, assembly GCA_020205505.1. Taxonomy (NCBI): domain Eukaryota; kingdom Viridiplantae; phylum Streptophyta; class Magnoliopsida; order Apiales; family Araliaceae; genus Panax; species Panax japonicus. The sequence goes on along the minus strand of CM035096.1, from coordinate 88,313,124 downwards.
GGTTTGAGACCGAAAATTCCTGGAAATCAGAGAAGCTCGATATGGGATCTTTATATCTTGATCCTAAAAACTCCTCTCCACGTCTCTCTAGAAGTTGCCCGACATTTGTAAAGACTGCATTTTTCCTAACAAAGAAATGCTATATTAACATGTTGAAATTACTAATACCAACATATATATTGCAAATACTAGCCTAATAGAGTACTCAATCAAGTCCTTGCATTACCGTCTATAAAATTCGGTTAAAACTAGTTGAGTTAATAAACCCAACAAAAATCATAATACACAAACTTCAATAATTTGCTCCACTATTCTAATTCTGTTATCCATAACAGTCCCATATTCAGGGGTAATAATAAATGAACTACACAATTAGCCATTTGTCCTCCACTACAAGTGTCAAATTATGAAGAGCCCAAATTCTGGCACTACCCAGTATTTTTAGTTCATAGATGTTCCTACCTATTTCCTTTTTATGCATCTTTTTAGAGAAAGATTTTCGTTCTTTTTTATTTATGGTTTGTAGATATTAAGGAAGCATTAATTACTTATTTTTCCATATAATTCCTAATAATTAAAACTAATTTAATTCTCTCTTATCTTTCCAACAAATTTTAAACGGGTAATACTGAAATTTTAAACCTTATTTTCATTAAGGTGCCACGTGATAGTAAAGTTGCACATCGGAACATAAGGAGAAAAAGTGAGGACATATACGCTCTAATGGACCATAGTTTTGGGTCAAGATATGGTTTCAGCCTCAGATGAGCATATATGGGCCGGATATTCCCAACAACTAGTATCAGGAGCTAGGTTGATTGTACCCGAGGTAGAGGGAATTAATTCGAGTAATATGATGGCGACGAATTTAGGTAAATTTGAGTTTCTATTATTCGATGGGAAAACAAATTTCACAATGTGGCAGAGAAGTGTGCAAAATCTTTTGGTGTTGTAGGGACTTGATCAAGCTTTGGAGGGAAAAAAACCAAATGAGGTGAAAGAAGCAAATTGACAGACAATTCGCAAGAAGGCAGTAAGCACAATACGTTCATCGTTAGAACCTGAGATAAAGTATGATGTGTTGAATATCCGAAAAGGTTGTGGGAAAAGCTCGAGAAGAGTTACGCTTCGAAGTCGCTAACAAACAGATTGTGCTTGAAGATAGAATAGTAGTATTTGAAGATGGATGAATGGTTGAATGTCCATGATGATTTAGATGCTTTTAACATGTTAATGCCTCAATTGTTGAATACGGATGATGAGGAGAAGTCATTGCTCTTATTGTCATCTTTTCCCAAGTCTTGCAAGTTGTTGGTGCAAAAACTAATGGTGAAAAAATCAACTTTGATTTTAGATGAGGTAGTTACTGTTTTGCGAGAAAGTAAAAAGTTGATGGGAGAAGAGAACAATAACATTAGCGAGCAAGCTCTAACCGTGGAGGGTTCTAATATAGGGAGGCGTCAATACTCAATAGAAATATAATAGTAGAGGAAGATCAAAATTCAGGTCAAGAGATTACAGTGATAAAGAGTGTTACTATTGTGGAGAGAAGGGTCACATCCAATACCAATGCAGAACATTAAGAGAGGACATGAAAAGTTTAAGGAAGTATCAAAAAAAATTGAAGGAGAAATAAAAAATTGAAGATGCTAATTTGCTTAGTGAAACGGAAGAAGTTATTATTTTAACAACTAAAAGTGATTATAATGAAGATGGATGGTTATTGGATTCTACGGCTTCTATGCATATATGATAGAAGAGAGATTGCTTTGAAAGTTTGAAAAAAGATAAGAGAATTTGGCTATATTAATGCAGTTAATAAATAGAGTGAAGAGTGGGCCTCATTCGTTAAGGAGACATGATGGGCTAGACTCAATGAGTTATAAATGTGGGATGAATTATGTACTCTTTGAGCAAGTAGTGGATTCTTCTTGGGGAGGCTCTTGGTGGATCAAACGAGAGAAATTGAGAGATAAGCTCGTCAGATAGGGAGACTTAACGAGCTTGACAAAGGCTATCGATCAAACAAGAGATAATGAAGAGGGTGGTTCGTCACCTAGAAGAAGTGATGGGCTAATTACTCAAAAGAGTATGGTTGATCACGCGTTAAGAGGGAGATTGTTGAGGTACCGCGTAATAGTAAAGTCCCGCATCGGAACATAAGGTGAAAAAGTGACAACATATATGCTCTAAAAAACTTACATTTCTTAATACATATGTTTGCTCCTAAAAAGTCAAATCAAAAAGTAAATACTATTTACAAAACTTACACGCCAAAGTGCTCATGTCATAGATATACGCACACAAACACATACTCGTATGAGTCGTACCCATAATTCTTGGGAACAATACAAACTTTTTCATTTTTAATTTACTTTTCCCAACTTAATATTCTTCTTCATTTCACTATCCTTTTAAATTATTTAAATCCAGTTAAGATTGTCAAATTGCTAAAGAAAACTACTACTATAAGATTTTAAACTTCTATTTCCTTCGAAAAACTATCACTTTATAAATTTCCGTTTAATAACTGATACAAAAAGCGAGAAAGTACAGGGAATAGCAGGCATACGGGTCTGGTATCCAAGCGGGTGGGTCGAGTCCGAAGTCTTTGTAGCAGCCATAGTACATCATCTGATGGAGCGAAAAGGGAAGTTCCGGTGACAGGATGCTTTTGGAGATGCTTTTCCATGCCTCCGGAGTTGCAGCCCCGTAAATTTGAATGATTTTGGTGAGTTTTTCATAAATTTGGTCTGCAGCTTCAGAGGGTACTCCAATGGCTGCTATATCTGATGAGGTAATACAATCGAGGCCTTTGTACGCCATTTTTATGGGTATAATTGATTATTCAGCTCTTTGATGATTATTTCCATATCTATATCTATATCTATATTCTATATATATTATATAGAGTCAGAGAGAGAAAAGAGAAAGAGGCAATAATGGATAAATGGAAATGGATAGAAGGTTGTTGACTCCGTAGAAATTTTGCTGGCAGTCATGAATGATTACATTTATCTTTTTACCTGTAAATGAGATTTTATGACTCAAAATAATAATACTCCATTTTATAATCATTAACTTTTAAAAATTAATTTAAGATATTAACTTAAAATTGAGAATAAACATTAAAAATTATAAAATAATAAAATTTATAATGAATACACCCTAAGTCCCAGGATAAAAATTTTATTATTATTTTAGGTAGTCTCAAGTTAAATGTCTACTCACCTTAAATGATCTATTTTTTTATAATAATTTGTCTATAATACCCTTATTATTAATTGTTATATTTCTATTATCTATACATATTTATTGAGCATCACTAGTAATGTGTCGAAAATTATACAATTAAATGAGAATTTAAATATAGACAAATTTATCATTTTATTTAAATATTGACAAATTTATCATTTTATCATCTTTCTTAATATGTACAAAAAGTCAACCAGGACTTTTATCCTAGGACGGATGGAGTAATACATTTGAAATAGTTTACAATATTCATCATTTTATTAATTAAAATTGGCAAAAAACACCTTTTGGCCACTATGGTTATAGTGATTTAACGAATTAGCCACTGTGCTTTTAAAATATTCAATTAGCCCACTAAACTTTTTAAAAATTAACAATCAACCCATTCCGTCCAAAAAATTGGACGGACGTTAACAGCTCGCTTTTAAAAAAAAAATAAAATGATGTGGTAATTACGTGGCAACAGATTTTAAAAAAATTAATGCTGACGTGGCAAAAAAATACATAATATTCATTTTAAAGTTTTAAAAATAACAAAAATATAATAAAATAAAACAGATTTTTTAAAAAAATATTATTTTTAATAAAAACAGATTTTTTTAAAAATAATTTTTTTTAAAAACAAATTTTACAAATTTTTTAAAAAACAGTTTTTTTTAAAAAACAATTTTTTTAAAAACAATTTTTTATAAAAAAATAATTTTTTTTAAAAACAGATTTTTTTAAATATTTTTTTAAAAAAAAAATAAATTTTTAAATTTTTTTTTAAAAAACAGATTTAAATTTCTAAAGTACAAATTTTTTAAAAAGCGTACTTTTTTTGAAAAACACAATTTTTTTTAAAAAAATATTTTTTTAAAAAAACAGATTTTTTTAAAAAAACACAAATTTTTAAAAAAAACAAATTTTTTAAAAAACAGATTTTTTTAAAAAAAACAAATTTTTTAAATTTTATTTTTTTAAAACAGATTTTTTTAAAAAAACAAAATTTTTTAAAAACAGATTTTACAAATTTTTTAAAAAAGCAGATTTTTTTAAAAAACAGATTTTAAAAATTTGTTATTTAAAAAAGTATTTTTTTTAAAAATAATAATATTTTTAAAAAAAATCTGTTTTTTTTAAAAAATTATGTTTTTTCAAAAAAAGTACGTTTTTTAAAAAAATTCAGCTTTTTTTTAAAAAACATAATTTTTTTTTTAAAAATACTTTTTTTAAAAAAAAAATTTAAAAACAGATTTTTAAAAATCTATTTTTTAAAAAATTTGTAAAATCTATTTTTAAAAAAATTTGTTTTTTTAAAAAAAACTGTTTTTAAAAAAAATTGTTTTTTAAAAAAAATTGTCATATCTGTTTTTAAAAAAATCTGTTTTTTAAATTTTTTTTAAAAAAAATCTGTTTTTTACAAAAGTTCCGTTTTTTTTAAAAAATTATGTTTTTAAAAAAAACTTTTTATTTTATTATTTTTTTGTTATTTTTAAAACTTTAAAATGAATATTATGTATTTTTTTGCCACGTCAGCATTAATTTTTTTTAAAATTTGTTGCCACGTAATTACCACATCATTTTATTTTTTTTTGTAAAGCCAGCTGTTAACGTCCGTCCAATTTTTTGGACGGAATGAGTTGATTGTTAATTTTTAAAAAGTTTAGTGGGCTAATTGAATATTTTAAAAGCACAGTGGCTAATTCGTTAAATCACTATAACCACAGTGGCCAAAAGGTGCTTTTTGCCAATTAAAATTAAAAGAATTTATGTTAATTTTGAATTTAAAAATATTTTAACATAATTTTAAAAAGACAATAATAATATTATAATATAAAACGGTAAGTTTGTTTGAGGAATTAATTAAAGCACGAGACTGGACTGTTAGCATGGTTTTAAAATCAGGACTGTAACGTTGTTCAACCGATAAAAATTGGAATCGTTCGACACTCTGAATCGGTTTTGGTCTAAACCCGGTAGAACTGGTGAAACCAATTTAGTTAACCCAATGTACCAATTTTAATTATTCTTCTAATATTTTTTTTGTACTCAATTTTTTTAATATTAAAATTAACTGCTTTTAGTACTATTGTAACTCAACTTTATTAAAGTACATAAAAAACAAATTTTTTAAAAAAGGGAACTGATATTTCCACATGTATTTTTGATATTTATACATGATACTCTCTCACACGAGTATACAGTTGGTCTCTCTCACATTCATGTGAGAAAAAACCATGTAAAAATATAAAAAACATAGTGGAAATAGTGTTGCCCTTTTTAAATTTTTATTAAATACTAATAATATTTTTTTTTTATATTAATGGTGTCACTTGGTCAATAATGTAATGATCGAGATCGTGAAATATCTTTGTAGTAAGATTTTTAATATTTATTAAATAAAATAAATATTTTAATAGAATAAATTGTGTGTTATGAGTTTGTAGGTCGATTAATGACCTAGTTCAAGTTTTATGTGACTAAATATGAGTGTTTAGAATTTTGAGAGAAAATGTATTTTTCTGAAGGAAAAAAAAAAGTAAAATCATTTTTCATAAAATGCAGAAAACGCTTTTTCATTTTTTGAACCTTTTGAATTACGACCTAACGTTTATTTGGAAAAGGGAGGAGACAAAATCACCAATAAAAATATTTTTATTAGAAAAGACGTAAAATCACTATTCAAGCTTAAAAACGCGTTACGTATTTTCGAATTTTCGAATTTTCGAACTTTGACATATTATTTGTCCAGGAAATTGTGACAAAAAGTGAAATCGAAACTTGAAAATGAGAAAGTCAATATTTTGACAAAATGTAAGTTAGAGATACGAATAAAAAAGAAGAAACTAAAATAATAAAAATAATAATAATTAGTTTGAAAGTAACTAAGTCAATTGAAGCCTAGCTAATAATTAAAATGGCTTGGCTAGGGTTTGAGATGACTTGGCTAGGAATTTAAAATGGCTAGGTTAGAGAGGCTTAAGCCTTGAAGCCATGACTTGAAGACTTAAGCCAAATCTTACAAGACTTGGAGCCAAAGTGCAAGCCAAACTTGGAGCCATTGTGATGCCTCCAAAATTAGGTCCACACGACTCATTCTGAGTCGCCAGATATCACACTATAAAAATCAAATACTAACTTCATTTATACAACTGTTGAACTATCGTAAAGAATACGACCACAGTTAACTGTGAGTTTTAATACAATATAGTCTCATAGACAGTATCCAAACTCAAATTATAACAATGCCATATATAATACAACAGCAAATAACGCTTTCAAAGTCGGGTTCACTTCACCCTATTATAGTTCACAAAAATTAAATATTACGTGACGTATAAAATACGACACCCGCATCTTAGGTCCTCAATACAATTATATATTGTATATCATGCCATTTTATAATGTATTGAGAAATTCGACAGTCTCGAACCATCTCACTATTCCCCTATTATCCCCGCTCGACCCAGCTACACTCTTATTACCTAAAAGGAATTGTGAAGCAAAAGGGTGAGCACAACTAGCCCAGTAAAGAATATCATGACTAAAGATAACTACATTATCAATAGTTCTCATCAATAATAAATTAGAGATTTATAACATATGGTAGATAATAAAACTTTTCAATCATAATTGCAGCGGAATCAACAATCCATTAGAAGAGTCAAGTAGAACATAATGTCTACTATCTCCTCCAAATTAAAAGTCCATCGTTAATAATTCATTCCTGTAATATTCATCAACAGTTCTTCGTTGTACCCAAGACAAAGAGAACTTTCATCACATGCCTTCACCTGAACCACTAAAGATTATAATTAAGTTCACAATTCATATTTACAATCATGTAAATCAACAGTTTCTCCTTGCCACAAAAGATTAATAGGATATTTATTCAATATCCTTACCCCAAAGGCTGAAGATATTCAAATATAACAAAAATGATCATACCAATCAGTTGTCTATCTTTGCACTATGGGCCAAAGATATTCAACTATAAAACCAATGGTCATGATCATACTAATCAATTGCCTGTCAGTGCACTACGACCAAAGATATTCAACTGTTAACTAATGGTCATGATCCTACCCATCACATCATTGAATTATCCATGAACTACGGCCAAGGATATTCGTTAGTATCAATAGTGGTAATGATCATGTCATACACCTGTCCATCTTTGCACTACGGGTCAAAGCTATCAAATAACAGATCATCTTTGCACTACAGGCCAAAGTTATCAAATAACATATCATCTTTGCACTACAGGCCAAAGATATTCAACAACATATCATCTTTGCACTACAGGCCAAAGATATTCAACAACATATCATCTTTGCACTACATGCCAAAGACATACAACTGTAAAACCAATAACCAACAGTATAATAAAAAATATATGAAACTGCAAATGGATTTTCACCCGCCTATGCGGTAATCCACGTATACAGATCATTTCCACAATTTAATAAGGAATGAATACAAAGGATCATTCACCATGCATGTGGTAATCTACATAGACAGGTTATTCCAACAGAATAATAAAGAATGGAATAACAAAAGACATCACCATGCATGCGATAGAGACCGCACAGACAGGTTATTTCCAATAGAATAATAAATGCGGAATAATAATTAATGGAACCAGGTCCGGCGTAAAACGCACAGACAGGATATTCCGACAGAATAATAAATGTAGAATAATAAATATTGGAACTAGGTCAGGTGAAATTCACACCGACAGGATATTCCGATAGAATACTAAATGCGGAATAATAAAAGAAGATCACCAAGTGTTGGGTAAACCGCATATACAAGTCATTCCACCAAGTATAGGGTAAACCGCGCATACAGGTTATTCCAACAGAATAATAAATAATTGAATAACAATAGACTTCACCATGTATACGGTAATTCGCGTATACAGGTTATTCTAGCAGAATAATAAATAATGGAATAACAATAGACTTCACCAAGTATACGGTAATCCGCGTATACATGTTATTCCAACAGAATAATAAAGAATGAAATAACAGAAGTTCTCTTCATGAATAAGAAGGAATAACACCCATTACGGGTACAACAAATAATATCCCTTACGATAACAATATCCCTTTACCTATCAAAGAAGAGTATTCCGACTAGTAGGGCGAGGATATACTCGAAGGAAACTTATACTACGCTCAAAGCTTTCTTAAACTCTAAAAAAATACTCTCAAGATTATAGAAGAAGAATTCTCTCTATAGTTTCTCTCTCTAGAGTTTCAATGAATTCGTAAGAATATAATGAAGGAATGAACTTCTATTTATAAGCTCGGTAGAGTAAGGGTAAAATAGTCTTTTTGCCATAATTTATGACATCATCGCTTACATCATCGATCATATGACATCATTGATTACATCATCGATCAAATGACATCATTGCTTACATCATCCTTCTGATGACATCATTGTTTACCTCATCGTTCCGATGACATCATCGCTTACATCATCAGAATTCTAATTCAAATTGTTCCCTTTCACCTCATTTTACTTTTATACCATGAATTTACTATAATAATGTTACCATTCAAATTATAAAAAAACATACTATCATATAATCACATTATACTACTATAATATAATATTATAATAATATATTTAAATAAATTATTGATTTACTAATATAATTTCAACCAACGGTCTGAAAAATTAGCACATTTCCTCATGGAATAATATTGTACCCAAAAATAATTTGGACCGAAAATAAATATATTGCTCGGGTGAATAGTAACTCATGAATACTAACTCGTGAATAGTAATTCATGAATAGTAACTCGTAAATAGTAACTCGTGAATAACAACTCGTGAATAGTAACTCATGAATAGTAACTCGTGAATAGTACTCCGACATAAAAAGTGTCCTAAATACCCGAGTGAATAATACTAGAGTGAATAGTAACTGGGTATTTTATGACAACTTGTCTACTTTGAAAAATTTTCAAATATGACCCTTAACTTTAAACTTTTATCAATTTAACTATTTACCAAAATAGAAAAATTGAATACTTTTATTTCATAAAATTTGGGGTCTCACAACCAAGACTTTGGAATTCCATGTGTCACTTGATTAAATAAGTTGATAACCAAGTGTCTTGCTAACATAAAAAACATGTGACGCCCCCAAAATTAGGTATACATCACCCATCTTGAGTCGCCAGATACATGGTACAGAATTCAAATACAACTTACTAATACAACTGTCGTGTACAATACGACAAAACATAACTGTGAGTTTGAATACAATTATTGTCTACTAGAGAGCATACAAACTCAAAAGGTGTCCTCAATACAATTATTGCCACACTATTTAACAGAATAGTGAGGACTACTAATACTATTCTCTGGTCCATCACTCCGTTCCCCGACTCGTCCCAGCTATATTCTCATTTCCTGAAGAGAACAGTGAAAGAAAAGGGTGAGCTCAACTAGCCCAGTAAGAAATATTATGACTAAGATAATGCAGAATAAATTATCATTAGCCTTCAACAGTGTTAAACTGATAAAATACAATAAACATCAAGTTTAACTACAGCGGAACCAGTAATCCATTAAAAGAGTCAAGTAGAAAATAAAATCTACTATCTTTTATGATTTAAAAGGTTTTTCATCATCGTTATAGCTGAGACTCAGCTTAATAAATATTCCACATCATCGAATCACCCCCGCACTACGGCCAAGGATATTCTTTAGTATCACGACCACAATTATTCATGCACTACAGCCAAGAATATTTGTGTATTCATCAATGGTCATGATCATGCCAACAACTGTCCATCAATGCACTACGGGCCAATGAGGATTTTTAATTTTTACATCATTTGTAACATTACGGTCATGATTACACCGAATAATCCCTGGTCATAATCATACCAAGTCCATCTATGCACTACAGGCCACAGATGACTTTCGACAAAATATAAACATGAGGATGATGACAATGATATAAGAATTCAATAAAACAAGTTCAAGAATTATTTTATCCAGGAATTATTAACGTTCAAATTTGTCAACACGATACTGTTTTGTGGTGTAAAATTCAAGAATGATCAGAAGAATATTTCTATGAAAGGATACTGGATGAAGCGCAAATATCAAGGATATTCCACTAATTTCATGGAGCATAGAAGTCAAAGTTTTATCCAACTGAGTATAATAAAGAATGGAATAACAAAAGAAATCACCATGCATGCGATAGACCGCACAGACAGGTTATTCCAGCAGAATAATAATAACGGAACCAGGTCAGGTGAAATTCACACCGACAGGATGTTCCAACAGAATAATAAAGAATGGAACCAGGTCCGGTGTAAAACACACAGACAGGATATTCCAACAGAATAATAAATAATGGAACCAGGTCCGGTGTAAAACACACAGATAGGATATTCCAACAGAATAATAAAGAATGGAACCAGGTCCGGTGTAAAACACACAGACAGGATATTCCGACAGAAATATAAAGACAGGATAGTAAATGGATGTCACCAAGTATAGGGTATTCCGCGTATACCGATTATTCCAACAGAATAATAATGAATGGAATAACATAAGGATTTCACCAAGTATAGGGTGTACCGCGTATACAGGTCATGTATAGGGTATGCCACTTTTACAGGTTATTCCAACAGAATAACAAAGAACGGAAGAACATAAGTTCTCTTCAAGAAGAAAGAATAACACCCCTTACCGTATTAAGAGATTGAATACTGCAGTCGTGTAATAACCGAATACTCTTCTTCTTTCTCTCTTACTCTCTCTATACTTTCTCTCTCTATAGCTTGAACGAATTCGTGAAAAATAATGAAGCCCTAGGCCTCTATTTATAGAAGATTTATTACTATTTACGAAAGTATTTACTATTTACGAAGGTAATTACTATTGACGAAGGTAATTACTATTTACGAAAATAATTACTATTTACGAAGGTAATTACTATTTACGAAAATAATTACTATTTACGAAGGTAATTACTATTTACGAAAATAATTACTATTTACGAAGGTAATTACTATTTACGAAAGTAATTACTATTTATGAAAGAGACTCTTAGATGATGACATATGGCCCCCCATAAATAATTCAACTTACCACAAACGTCTAATAATAGACTCTTTATATACATCAAGGATTGAATAAAAATTACCAAAAATCATTTTAACACATATTTAATCTTTCAACAATTATTAATCATTTATAACTTGTCGTCTCAATTATTATTTAAATAATATAACATATTATACAGATGATACTGTGACAATAATTGAATCAATAATATAAGAGATATGATGCAGCAATTACTGTAGCAATAATTGAGTATAGCTGAGTGACTTCTCACGTAAGCATCAATAATCAATATCGTGTGCTACTATGCAACAACGCGTATTACTGTACTTTTACTACCGAGTAGTTCAACAGTTTTTAACGGTCACACCTCCGCCGTTATTTTATAGAAAGATAATTTTGTCGTTTTCTAACTATGACAATACTTCTGTTGTGGGGTCCACCAATGATTGTGCCGTCGTACGAATATTCCCCGACAAAAAGAATATTCCCCGACCAAACGAATATTTTATAACAACTTGCGTACTTTGCAAAATTTATAAATATTACCCACAACTATAAAATTATATCAAATTTATTCCATAATATTCCAAAAATAATAATTATGAAAATTCATCTTTATTTATAAAAACTGGGGTCTTACAACCTCCCCTTCTTATGAAATTTCGCCCTCGAAATTAGGGTACGTACCTGGTATGTCAAAGAGGTAAGGATACCTTGATTTCATTTCAGATTCTAACTCCCAAGTCATTTCCTCAACATCGTGGTTTCTCCACAAAACTTTGACTTGAGGTATAACCTTGGAGCGTAGAATATGTTCCTTCTTATCCAAGATTTGAACAGGAATCTCTTCATACGTCAGATCTTCCGCTATTTCGTCCGGTTCTAACTCAATAATGTGGTTCGGGTCTTTCACATATTTTCGTAACATGGATATGTGAAAAACGTTATGAACACGAGACATACTTGGCGGTAAAGCGAGTCTATAGGCCACAGTTCCTATTCGATCGAGGATTAAAAATGGACCGATGAATCGAGGATTGAGTTTTCCTCTCTTTCCAAATCTTGTAACTCCTTTCCATGGAGTAACACGTAACAACACATGATCTCCTATATTGAATTCCACGTCCTTTCGATGAAGATCAACATAACTCTTTTGTCGACTTTGTGAGGTTTTTATACGTTGTCGGATCGTTTGAATCTTTTCCGTAGTCATACGTACCAACTCCGGTCCCAACAACGTTGCTTCACCCACCTCATCCCAGCATACTGGAGAACGACACTTTCTTCCATACAACGCTTCGAATGGAGCCATGCCAATACTTGCTTGATAACTGTTGTTGTAGGAAAACTCCACCAATGGTAAGAACTTGTCCCAACTTCCCTTGAAATCAAGGACACAGAGTCTTAATAGATCTTCGAGAGTTTGAATAGTCCTCTCCGACTGTCCGTCCGTCTGAGGATGATATGCCGAGCTAAATCGTAAGTCTGTGCCCATAGCTTTTTGCAAACTAACCCAAAATCTTGAAGTAAATCTTGGGTCTCGATCAGAAACTATGGATACCGGCATACCATGCAGTCTTACAATCTCGTTTATGTACATACGAGCAAGACGTTCAAGTGTATAAGTTTCTCGTATCGGTAAGAAATGAGCAGACTTGGTCAATCTATCAACAATAACCCAAATCGCATCTATGCCTTGAGAAACCTTTGGAAGACCGGTAACGAAATCCATGGTAATGTGTTCCCACTTCCATTCTGGAATTTCAAGTGGTTGCAATGGACCTTTTGGTACTTGATGCTCCGCTTTAACTCGTTGACAAGTTAGACACCTTGAGATAAACAACGCTATCTCTCTCTTCATATTACTCCACCAAAATGTATGACGAATATCATGATACATTTTGGTACTCCCAGGATGGATTGCAAACGGTGTATTGTGCGCCTCCATCATGATTTTATACTTTAAATCAGGGTCGTTAGGAACACAAAGTCTAGAGTTGACTCGAAGTATTCCTTCTTCATCGATTCTTACTTCCGGCATAGCACCTTCTTGCACTTTCTTCTTCATACGCATCAGCTCCAGGTCTGTAGCTTGAGCAACTTTAACTTTATCGATTAAAGTCGGTTCTACTCGTATATTCGCCATCGTCACATGCGTCCCTGAAGTCTTTAACTCTATCCCCATCCTTTGCAAGTCACACAAAATGGGCCCTTGCGTTGACAATATCGTACTTGTACTTGCATGTGATCTTCTACTCAATGCGTCAGCTACCACGTTTGCTTTTCCAGGATGGTATTGGATGGTATGATCATAATCTTTCAACAGTTCAAGCCAACGTCGTTGTCGCATGTTGAGTTCCTTTTGAGTGAAGAAATATTTGAGGCTTTTATGATCCGTAAAGATCTCCACTTTCTCCCCATACAAGTAATGCCTCCAAATTTTAAGTGCAAAGACAACAGCTGCCAACTCTAGATCATGAGTAGGATAATTCTTCTCATATTCTTTGAGTTGTCGCGAGGCATAGGCTATGAATTTTCCATGTTGCATGAGAACACATCCCAGCCCTTTGCCCGAAGCATCACTGTAGATGACAAATCCCTCTGAGCCAGACGGTATTGTCAGAACAGGTGCTGAAATGAGTCTCCTCTTGAGTTCTTGAAAACTCTTCTCACATTCTTCGCTCCAACCGAACTTTGTATCTTTCCGAGTCAGCTGAGTCAATGGAGTAGCGATTCGAGAAAATCCTTCCACGAATCTTCGATAATAACCAGCTAAACCGAGAAAGCTACGTACTTCGGTCACTGATTTAGGTTGCTCCCAGCTTTGAATAGCTTCAATCTTTGCTGGGTCAACAGATATTCCACGACTTGATACCACGTGCCCAAGGAATGCTACTTCCTCAAGCCAGAACTCGCATTTCTTCAACTTGGCATAAAGCTTATATTCACGAAGCTTTTGGAGTGTCAGCCTCAAGTGTTGCTCATGATCTTCACGGCTTTTGGAATAAATAAGGATGTCGTCAATAAAGACGACCACAAAATGATCCAAATATTCCTTGAATACTCGGTTCATCATATCCATGAAGGCAGCAGGAGCATTAGTCAATCCAAAGGACATGACTAAGAATTCATAATGCCCGTACCGAGTTCTGAAAGCCGTCTTTGGAATGTCATCGGTTCTAATCTTTAATTGGTGATACCCGGAACGAAGATCGATCTTTGAAAAGAATTTGGCTCCTTGCAACTGGTCAAATAGATCATCAATTCGTGGCAATGGATACCTATTTTTGATGGTGACATGATTTAACTCCCGATAATCAATACAAAGTCGCATACTCCCATCTTTCTTCTTCACGAATAGAACAGGAGCACCCCAAGGAGAAGTACTAGGACGAATAAAGCCAATGTCTAATAATTCCTGCAGTTGGGTTTTTAACTCCTGAAGTTCAATAGGAGCCATTCGATATGGGGCTTTAGAAATGGGTTTTGTACCGGGTTCAAGGTCGATACAAAATTCAATCTCACGCTCTGGGGGTAGGCCAGGAAGTTCTTCGGGGAATACGTCAGGAAATTCATTAACAATAGAAATATCGTTCAAAACTGACGTATTTTTGTTTAAATCTGTGACATGAGCTAAGAAAGCTTGACATCCGTTTTTCAATAAACGAATAGCTTTATGGCTTGAGATGACCGTGATTGATTTTAATGGTTTGGTCGCTTGAATTCGCATAATAGGTTGATTAGGAATATGAAAGCTAACAACCTTATGGAAACAATCAATTTTTGCATGATAAGTAGTTAACCAATCAATCCCTAGAATCACGTCAAATGCAAGTATTTTCAATGAAATAAGATCTACAGGTAATGTGAGGGTACCGATTTGAACCAAACAAGACTTATAAACAGTGGATGTAATAAAGGTTTCTCCCAACGGAGTTTCTACAGATAAGTCAAAGTCCAATTTCTCCGGAGTCAAATTTAATCGATGAGCGCAAGTAGGAGAAATAAAAGAATGGGTAGAACCGGTATCGAATAAAGTATAGACTTCGTTAGAGTTTATGATAAGCTTACCCGTGATGACCTCATTCGGGTTCCTTGCTTTCTGGGAGGTCACAACAAACGCTCTCCCTTGCACTACCGGCTTTGACCTTTCTGGGACGGCCTTTGGTGCCTCCACCCTAGTTGAATTGGTCTTTGGTAAACGACAAAATCGGGCCAAATGACCTTCTCTTCCACAATTATAACATGCTTTGGACGGCATCGCGCAATTTGGACTAATGTGTCCCTCCCCTCCGCATTTGAAGCATATGATAGGTGGTCTTTCTCCTTCCTTAACAACGGGTGCTGGTGCTGACGTCTTTCCATCATTGTTGAATCTCCTCTTTTTGAAATGTCCATTCTTATTGTTTTGGCCCTGATTACCACCGAAGTGGTTACCATTTCTGGCCTGATGATGTCCTCCACGCTTGTTGTCACCGCTTCGATGACTGCTCTCACTGGTAATATCATTTTGCCGGCTGCTCTCTTTTGATTGCGTTGACTCGTTATCGCGCTCTACCAACTGAGCCCTATTTACAACATCAGAATACAAACACAGTTTATGAGAAATAAGATGTTGACGTATCTCCGGCTTCAAACCTCTTAAAAACATTCGCGCCATTCTCTCTTCATTATCCACCAAATGGGACGCAAACCGTGATAACTCTGCAAATTTTGCCTCGTATTGCGACACGGTCATATTATTTTGTTCCAACTTAATAAACTCCACCTCCTTCATGTGGCGAATACTTTCGGGAAAGTATTTGTCATTGAACAGCTCCTAGAACTTCTCCCAAGATATCTTCAGTACAGCAGGTTGAGTACGTTTTACCGATTCCCACCAGTAATCTGCCTCTCCGCGCAACATAAAGGCGGCAAAAGGAACCTTTTGCTCCTCGGAGCATCCCAAGACATCAAATATCTTGGTCATCTGCTTTATCCATGTTTCCGCCATAAGTGGTTTTGGCTCTCCCTTAAACTCCGGTGGTCCCAGCTCCTTGAACTGTTTAGCGGTGACCGCCCGAGAGTTTCCCGCGTTTCCATCTACGTTTTGGACAGGAGTTGCTCTCGCCTGCTGCTGCATGAATTGCATAAAACCTCTGAACATTTGATCATTCGTCATTTGGTCAGTGTTGTTGTTTGCATGAGGATTTTCGCCTTCCTGGTGCACATTATCCTGATTATTGATATGTGGTGAATCAACGATCGCCTGTGCTCCATTGCCAATCTCAACATTCTCAGATGTCATTTTCAGATACTGCCACAAAACAAAAGGTTAATTGACATGTAACATATTATCCCTATATTCTGACCGACCAATAAAATAGCACATAAACTTAGGTAGGTCATACTAGCGAAGGAATTCCCCGTCTCTCCCCTCCTAGTACTATTCTCACATCTTAGCCAGGGATCATATCCCTAAGCTCTGATACCAACTGTGACGCCCCCAAAATTAGGTATACATCACCCATCTTGAGTCGCCAGATACATGGTACAGAATTCAAATACAACTTACTAATACAACTGTCGTGTACAATACGACAAAACATAACTGTGAGTTTGAATACAATTATTGTCTACTAGAGAGCATACAAACTCAAAAGGTGTCCTCAATACAATTATTGCCACACTATTTAACAGAATAGTGAGGACTACTAATACTATTCTCTGGTCCATCACTCCGTTCCCCGACTCGTCCCAGCTATATTCTCATTTCCTGAAGAGAACAGTGAAAGAAAAGGGTGAGCTCAACTAGCCCAGTAAGAAATATTATGACTAAGATAATGCAGAATAAATTATCATTAGCCTTCAACAGTGTTAAACTGATAAAATACAATAAACATCAAGTTTAACTACAGCGGAACCAGTAATCCATTAAAAGAGTCAAGTAGAAAATAAAATCTACTATCTTTTATGATTTAAAAGGTTTTTCATCATCGTTATAGCTGAGACTCAGCTTAATAAATATTCCACATCATCGAATCACCCCCGCACTACGGCCAAGGATATTCTTTAGTATCACGACCACAATTATTCATGCACTACAGCCAAGAATATTTGTGTATTCATCAATGGTCATGATCATGCCAACAACTGTCCATCAATGCACTACGGGCCAATGAGGATTTTTAATTTTTACATCATTTGTAACATTACGGTCATGATTACACCGAATAATCCCTGGTCATAATCATACCAAATCCATCTATGCACTACAGACCACAGATGACTTTCGACAAAATATAAACATGAGGATGATGACAATGATATAAGAATTCAATAAAACAAGTTCAAGAATTATTTTATCCAGGAATTATTAACGTTCAAATTTGTCAACACGATACTGTTTTGTGGTGTAAAATTCAAGAATGATCAGAAGAATATTTCTATGAAAGGATACTGGATGAAGCGCAAATATCAAGGATATTCCACTAATTTCATGGAGCATAGAAGTCAAAGTTTTATCCAACTGAGTATAATAAAGAATGGAATAACAAAAGAAATCACCATGCATGCGATAGACCGCACAGACAGGTTATTCCAGCAAAAAAATAATAACGGAACCAGGTCAGGTGAAATTCACACCGACAGGATGTTCCAACAGAATAATAAAGAATGGAACCAGGTCCGGTGTAAAACACACAGACAGGATATTCCAACAGAATAATAAATAATGGAACCAGGTCCGGTGTAAAACACACAGACAGGATATTCCAACAGAATAATAAAGAATGGAACCAGGTCCGGTGTAAAACACACAGACAGGATATTCCGACAGAAATATAAAGACAGGATAGTAAATGGATGTCACCAAGTATAGGGTATTCCGCGTATACCGGTTATTCCAACAGAATAATAATGAATGGAATAACATAAGAATTTCACCAAGTATAGGGTGTACCGCGTATACAGGTCATGTATAGGGTATGCCACTTTTACAGGTTATTCCAACAGAATAACAAAGAACGGAAGAACATAAGTTCTCTTCAAGAAGAAAGAATAACACCCCTTACCGTATTAAGAGATTGAATACTGCAGTCGTGTAATAACCGAATACTCTTCTTCTTTCTCTCTTACTCTCTCTATACTTTCTCTCTCTATAGCTTGAACGAATTCGTGAAAAATAATGAAGCCCTAGGCCTCTATTTATAGAAGATTTATTACTATTTACGAAAGTATTTACTATTTACGAAGGTAATTACTATTGACGAAGGTAATTACTATTTACGAAAATAATTACTATTTACGAAGGTAATTACTATTTACGAAAATAATTACTATTTACGAAGGTAATTACTATTTACGAAAATAATTACTATTTACGAAGGTAATTACTATTTACGAAAGTAATTACTATTTATGAAAGAGACTCTTAGATGATGACATATGGCCCGCCATAAATAATTCAACTTACCACAAACGTCTAATAATAGACTCTTTATATACATCAAGGATTGAATAAAAATTACCAAAAATCATTTTAACACATATTTAATCTTTCAACAATTATTAATCATTTATAACTTGTCGTCTCAATTATTATTTAAATAATATAACATATTATACAGATGATACTGTGACAATAATTGAATCAATAATATAAGAGATATGATGCAGCAATTACTGTAGCAATAATTGAGTATAGCTGAGTGACTTCTCACGTAAGCATCAATAATCAATACCGTGTGCTACTATGCAACAACGCGTATTACTGTACTTTTACTACCGAGTAGTTCAACAGTTTTTAACGGTCACACCTCCGCCGTTATTTTATAGAAAGATAATTTTGTCGTTTTCTAACTATGACAATATTTCCGTTGTGGGGTCCACCAATGATTGTGCCGTCGTACGAATATTCCCCGACAAAAAGAATATTCCCCGACCAAACGAATATTTTATAACAACTTGCGTACTTTGCAAAATTTATAAATATTACCCACAACTATAAAATTATATCAAATTTATTCCATAATATTCCAAAAATAATAATTATGAAAATTCATCTTTATTTATAAAAACTGGGGTCTTACAACCTCCCCTTCTTATGAAATTTCGCCCTCGAAATTAGGGTACGTACCTGGTATGTCAAAGAGGTAAGGATACCTTGATTTCATTTCAGATTCTAACTCCCAAGTCATTTCCTCAACATCGTGGTTTCTCCACAAAACTTTGACTTGAGGTATAACCTTGGAGCGTAGAATATGTTCCTTCTTATCCAAGATTTGAACAGGAATCTCTTCATACGTCAGATCTTCCGCTATTTCGTCCGGTTCTAACTCAATAATGTGGTTCGGGTCTTTCACATATTTTCGTAACATGGATATGTGAAAAACGTTATGAACACGAGACATACTTGGCGGTAAATATATTTTTTATATATTAATGATGTCACTTGGTCAATAATGTAACGATCGAGATCGTGGAATATCTTTGTAATAAGATTTCTAATATTTATTAAATTAAATAAATATTTTGATAGAATAAATTGTGTGTTATGAGTTTGTAGGTCGATTAATGACTTAGTTTAAGTGTTATGTGACTAAATAGGAGTGTTTAGATTTTTTGGGAGAAACAATATTTTTCTGAGAAATACGCAAAATTATTATTCATAAAACGCAGAAAACACTATTTCATTTTTTGAACTTTTCAAATTACAGCCTAACATTTATTTGGAAAAGGGAGACAAAATCACCAATAAAAATATTTTTATAGGAAAAGATGTAAAATCACTATTCACGCTTAAAAACGCGTTTTCATATTTTCGAATTTTTAAACTTTGACATATTATTTGTTCGAGAAATGGGGACGGAAAGTGAAATCAAAACTTGAAAAATGAGAAAGTCAATATTTTGAAAAATGTAAAAGTTAGAGATACTAATAAAAAAAGAAACTAAAATAATAAAAATAAAAATAATTAGTTTGAAAGTAACTAAGTCAATTGAAGCATAAGAATTAAAATGGCTTAGCTAGGGTTTGAGCAGCACCGGCCCTGGGCTAAAGCCCAAGGTGCCCGGGCTTTAGGCCCACTAAAATTAATAAAATTTTAGGGCCCCCAATAGGTATTTTTATTATGTATATATATATCCAAATAAAAGATCCTAGTTCACATCATTTTAAATTTAAAGGTCTACAAAAAAATTACCCAATAAAATAAACCCAAATCTCAATAGCAGGGTTAATGATAATGTGATATCTAAATGATGCTTTGAAAATATTGAAATAATCGGTTATTATATTTGGCATTTTTTCGTATTTATGCTCTTTTGTTCAGAAAAAGTTCTTAATTTTTTTGTCTATCTTAATAATAATTAGCAAAAAACCCATTTTTTTATTGTCGCTTTAAGCCCTTAAAAACTCAGGGCCGGCCCTGGGTTTGAGATGACTTGGCTAGTAATTTAAAATGACTAGGTTAGGGAGGCTTAAGCCTTAAAGCCATATCATGAAGACGTTTAGTGGTGGTGGTGGTGATTGTTTAGTGGTGGTGGTGGTGATTGTGGTGGTGGGCATAGTACTGAAAAACAAAATTTGTTAAGATTGAATCTGTTATTGGGCCAAACGATGAGTAATCGATTTTCCCTTTTGTGATGAATGCTTGAGGAATCATGTCTAATAGTATTTACCTGCAAAATAAAATAGGAAAAAAAGAAAGGTTTTGATTGTGTTTCTACTTTATTTTTTAGATTTAGATTGTATTTATGTAAATTCATGTGGATTTTCAATTGATTCATGTTCTTGTTGAAGAAGGCCTCTTGTTTGATTATTTGGGGTTATACATTTGATCTGTAGTATGTAAACCATGTCTTTTAATTTGTTTTTCTTTTATTTTTAACGTCCATATTGGATCCACGTTGGATAATAGCTGAAAGGATTTAACAGTCGTGAGACGAAGTTAACAGAATGACCTAATTTTAAAATAATAATTAGTTCAATGGGGTAATTTGAAAATTAAAAGTTCGGTAGTGTATTAAGTAAAATGTGGTAACTACAGCGGCTAAATCATTAGTTTTTTCATTTTTTATAATGAATTTGCTTTATCTTAATGGCCGACAGAACCTGTGAATCTGTCAGATTTCCAGTATGTGGTCTGTAAAGGTGCACAAAAAGCGCGCGGCCTGAGGTCTAGCCTTGGCCCGATCTGATCCCGATCTGGTCAAAATCTAACCTAGCCAAAGTCCGAATCAGTCTAGCCTAACCCAAAAGCTTAAAAAGACTGTTGTTTGGTAGAAAAAATTCAGCCTGAAGTGACCTGACATGTATGGTGGTCTCTTTCGCCAAAGTATTCATCATTATTTGATCTACAATAAAGCTAGGGCACAATGGACAAAGAATATATCAAAATACATCCGCCCTTAAAAGGTTTTTGAATATATATATATATATATATATAGGGTTTTAATCTGTGACAAACGGTTGTCATAGACACTGTTCAGCAACCAAGTTTACATCCGTTGATCCATACACTTAATGGCTGAGATTGATCAAATTTTCTCCCTGCCCAATCCCCTAACAATTTAATTCTTGCATAAAAGACCCCTCAGTTATTATTTCCTCCTTGCCACTACAAGGAGTAGCGACAGGTTTGATTTCCAAAACTCAACTGCCAATAATCTAGCTAATTGGTTTTGTTTGTTCTAGTATTACTATTTAATATATTCATAAGATAAAAAAAATGTTCAAGTATTATATCACAATAAAATATTGCCACCACAAGACACTAGTACACTTAAAACCCACATATATATATATACATATATATGCGTTACTTATTAGCAAATTTAGATAATATACATTCACAATAAGTCTTGGGCGACATGTTTGCATTGATCGGTGTAGTGACCGGTCAGATTTTTTTTTGCTTTTGACACCCAAATAATTAATGTGATTTATTCGAACTGAGATTTTTACAAAATGCATTGATTTAGGTGTCGTTTAGATATATGTAAAAAATAGGGTTATACAGTCTGTGCAACCCTATTTTTTTATATGTATCCAAACGACACCTAAATCACTGCATTTTGTAAAAATTTCAATTCCAATAGATCACATTAATTATTTAGGAGTCCAAAACAAAAAAAAAATTAAAATTCTGGTCGGTCGCCTCCCACCGGTCAGCGTAGAAGGACTCTATACATTCCTAATAATTAATACAACAGTTTAAATTATAAGATTAATATTTATTTTTTTAAAATAATTTTAAAACTTAAAATTAACATAAATTCATTTAATTTATGTCAATATAAATATGAATATCATAAATTGCCTAAAAAGTACTATTAATTATAAGATTTATTTTTTTTTAAAAATTTAAATGTATCATATCAATTTTAAATTTAAACATATGTCAAATTGATTTTCAAAAAAATTAATATTAGTTTTATAATTTTGAACGGAACAAGTATTTTATTCATCTCACGAATGAGTTACAATTTAACTTTTTAAATTTGAAATTTTAAAATGGCTTAAATATGAATTAGTATCCTAAACTATATGCCATATTCCACTTCAGTGATCCACCTTTCAATTTTGTCAATTAGGTGATTAAACTATCAATTTTTTTCAATTACAACAAATTGAACACGCCACGTCAGAAATTGCTGATGTGGCTAATTGTTTGGGGTCTTAAGCAGCTTATGTGGCATAAAAAACTATTTTTTATTCATTACATAAACAAATTTGTTTAAATAAAGGGCAAAATCGTCAAAACACCTTATATCTCTCTCCCTATTTTTCTCTATCCCTATTTTTATGTCTCCTAGAAAGTCGAATGAGCCACCACAACCGCCGCACCAGAAAGTCTCTGATCAAAAATGTCGCCTCTGCTGCGAAGCCCTTGCCGCCGGTAATTCCGCTGGATAGGAAAACAAAATAAAAAAAATCTCAAACAAATATCCTCCAATCGATCGACAAAAAATACCCCACTCTGTTGATCGATATATATACACTAGGAAAAGAAAAAGTTCTCCATCATTTCTTTTCAACAAATATGCAGCAACATCACACCCATCATTCTCCATTATAAGTTGGTTAAAGTTTTGACTTCTATACTCCATGAAATTAGTGGAATATCTTTGATATTTGCGCTTCATCCAGTATCTTTTCATGGAAATATTCTTCTGAGCATTCTTGAATTTTACTCTACAAAACAGTATCATGTTGACAATTTGGACGTTATTAGATCCTGGATAAAATAATTCTTGAACTTGTTTTATTGAATTCTTATATCATTGTCATCATCCTCATGTTTATATTTTGTTGAAAGTCATCTGTGGCCTATAGGGCATAGATGGACTTGGTGTGATTATGACCAGGGATTATTCGGTGTAATCATGACCGTAATGTTACAAATGATATGGTAAAAATACTCATTGGCCCGTAGTGCATTGATGGACAATTGTTGGCATGATCATGACCATTAATGAATACACAAATATTCTTGGCCCGTAGTGCATGGATAATTGTGGTCGTGATACTAAAGAATATCCTTGGCCGTAGTGCAGGGGTGATTCGATGATGTGGATTATTTATTAAGCTGAGTCCCAGCGATAAAAGTGATGAAAAACCTTCTAAATCATAAAAGATAGTAGATTTTATTCTCTACTTGACTCTTTTAATGGATTGCTTGTTCCGCTACAGTTAAACTTGATGGTTGTTATATTGTATCAGTTTAACACTGTTGAAGGCTAACGATAATATATTCTGCATTATCTTAGTTATAATATTTCCTACTTGGCTAGTTGAGCTCGCCCTTTTACTTTTATTGTTCTCTTCAGGAAATGAGAACGTAGCAGGGACTAGTCGGGGAACGGAGTGACGGACCAGATGATAGCATTAGTAGTCCTCACTATTCTGTGAAATAGTGTGATAATTGTAATGAGGACTCCTTTTGAGTTTGTATAATCTCTAGTAGACAATATTTGTATTCAAACTCACAGCTTATGTTTTGTCGTATTGTACACGACAGTTGTATTATTAAGTTGTATTTGAGTTCTGTACCATGTAAGTGGCGACCCAAGATGGGTGACGTATACCTAATTTTGGGGGCATCACAATTTGTTTACCACTCGGGGTAGAACAATTTTATAAGGACCATGGAATTTGTTTACCACTCGCGGTAAAACAAATTCATAAATACACACCTAACAAAAAGGCTACCATCGAATGGCCAGCAAGTCCGACCATACCTCCTTACTTCGGTGCATATTGATTTACCACTCGCGGTAAAAACAATATTAAAAGGACCATTGAATTTGTTTACCACTCGGGGTAGAACAATTTTATAAGGACACTCCTGCCGAAAAGGCTACCATCAAATGGTCAGCGAGTCCATCCTGTCCTCCTTACTCCGATGAAGTTTGCCTACCCCGAAGGGCCTGATAATATCATAAGGACCACCTGCCAAAAAGGTTACCATCGAATGGTCAGCGAGTCCCCCCCCCCCCGGTCGTCCTTACTCCCTTGTGAACTTAGGACAAATAGGACGAAGATCAATTGTGAAAAAGTGAATCTTTTATTGATGATGCATAACTATGTACAGACTTCGATAAACTGACTCGATCTCTACTGAAAGTATTTCCGAAGCCTGCCAGCGTGCCAAGTGTTTTTTATCTCGGATCCGTCTAATGCCTTTAACCGATAAGTTCCAGGTTTCGGTACTTCGATTACTTCATACGATCCTTCCCAGTTTGGCATTAGCTTTCCCATGTTCTTAGGCGTGAAAGCTTCAACTTCTCTGAGGACGAAGTCTCCCACTTCGAATCTACGAAGCTTTACTCCTTTGTTGTAATGCTTGGCAACTCTCCTCTGGTAGGCTGCTAACTTGATCAAAGCTACTTCTCTAATTTCTTCTAACAGATCCAAATTGGCCTTCATTCCTTCTTCATTATAAATCTCTTTGACCTGACTGACCCGAAGACTTGGGGATCCAATTTTGATTGGGACTAAGACATCAGTACCATAGGCCAATTTTAAAGGTGAATCCCCTGTGGTAGTCCTCGGTGTAGTCCGGTAAGCCCACAATACACTGAGTAGCTCTTCTGGCCATCTTCCTTTAGCTTCGTCTAATCTGCGTTTGATCCCGTTCAGAAGCGTTCTGTTAGTCACTTCAACCTGTCCATTTGATTGTGGATGAGCCACTGAAGTCTTCTTGTGCTGAACCCCCAACTCTTTAAAAAATCCTTCAAATTTTGATCCCACAAATTGGCGCCCGTTGTCCTATATCACTACTCTAGGAATTCCGAAACGAAATATTACGGACTCCTTCATAAATTTCAAACACTCTTGTTCCGTTATCAGCCGAAGTGGCTTCGCTTCTACCCATTTGGTCATGTAGTCGATATCAACTATGACGAAATTGACCTACCCTTTAGCTTTCAGCAACGGACCCAATATATCTACCCCCCAGACAGCAAAGGGTATAGGAGATAATATCGAGTATAGCTCTTCTGGTGGCTGATGTGGGATCGGGCTGTTGAGCTGACACTTCTCACACTTCTTCAAATATTCTGTAGGTTCCTTGAAGATCGTAGGCCAGTAATATCCTTGCCGAAGTACTTTGTAAGCCAAAGATTTAGCAGCCATATGATCACCACAAATGGAACCAGACACTTTAACAATGGTGACGAAAATGCCCTTCAATAAAGATCTCCATCGATGAGAATGAAGTTGGCACTCTTGTACTTGATCTTCTTTGCCAACATCTGATTCGAATGAAGGACGCCATCTGCCAAATACACAATGTAAGGGGTCATCCAACAGTCGGATCGTTCAATACACATTACCGCTTCATGCTGGATACTCGGCTGCTACAACACCTCCAAATAAACTAACCCATTAAAAACGACAGCATCCGTAGTGGCCAGTTTCGATAAGGCATCGGCAATGGAATTGTTGTTACGTTCTATGCCCTAAAACTCATAAGAGGTGAAATACTGAAGTCGATCCTTTAACTCTGCCAAATACTTGATCATCCTCGTTCCACAAGCCTCATAATCTCCCGATAGTTGTTTGACGACCAATTAAGAATCACTGTATATGATCAGCTTCTGTACTTCTAGACTTTTTTCTAACCGGACTCCCGCCAACACTGCTTCATACTCGGCCTCGTTATTCGTTGCTTTGAACCCAAATCGGATGGCCTGCTGCACCTTGAATCCTTCTGGACTTGTCAGAATAATCCCTGCCCCACTAACATCCGCAGTAGAAGACCCATCTGCATACAGTGTCCAAGAATTTTGACCATGCTGAAGGACTGCAACCACTAGATCAAACGTCTCAGCTTCTGGCAGCTCAGCATCTGCTTCGGAGAACGAACATTCCACCATGAAATCGGCCAAGGCTTGACCTTTGATAGCAGTTCGGGGATGATATTCAATAAAAAATTGTGATAATTCCATAGTCCACGCTGCTAATCTCCTCGAGACTTCTGGTTTGCTCATCACCTTCTTCAATGGTTGATCCGTGTAGACGACCAGGAGCCGACCTTGAAAATATTGCCGAAGCTTTCGACTGGAAATTATTAAAGCAAAGGCAAATTTTTCTATATTGGGGTACCTGGTTTCAGCATCTCTTAGGACATGGCTGACATAATAGACCGGATGCTGCTTCCCACTGACCTCCCGAACCAGTACTACTCCAACTGCCAATGAATTAGCTGCCAGATATAAATACAAAGTCTCAGCTGGGGCAGGTTTCATCAATAAAGGAGCCGAAGACAGATATATCTTTATTCCTTGGAAGGCGTCTTCACACTCTGAAGTCCACTGGAATGTCTTCACATTCTTTGGTCCCTTCAGTGTGTCGAAGAATGGTAAGCATCTCTCTGCAGATTTGGACATGAACCTCCTCAAAGCTGCAATCCGACCAGTCAGACGTTGAACGTCTTTGAACGACTGAGGAGTCTTCATGTCTAGAATGGCCTGGATCTTTTCCGGATTGGCCTCAATGCCTCTTTGACTGACCAGATAGCCCAGAAACTTCCCTGCAGCGAGGCCGAAGGTACACTTTGTAGGATTGAGCCTCAATTTGTGATGGCGGACTATTTGAAAGCATTCCTCCAGATCATCCAAATGCTTCTGAACCATCGTGCTCTTTACGATCATATCATCTACGTACACCTCCATGTTCTTTCCCAGCTGCTTCTGGAAGACAAAGTTCATCATCCTCTGATAGGTGGCTCCAGCATTTATTATGCCAAAGGTCATCTTCTTATAGGCATACACCGAACGGTGTGTGATAAATGTTGTCTTTGGGATGTCCTCCTTGCACATAGAAATTTGATGATAACCTGAAAAAGCATCCATAAAGCTTAGTAGTGCATACCCCGAAGTCGCATCAATAAGTTGGTCAATATGGGGTAAAGGATAGAATTCCTTTGGACATGCTTTGTTCAGATCTGTGTAGTCAATGCAGACTCTCCATTTCCCATTCTGCTTCTGTACCAGCACTACATTTGCCATCCACTCCGGATAGTCGATCTCGAAGATGAAGTCAGCAGCTATCAGCTTCGCGATCTCCTCATCAATGATTTTTTGACGTTCAGGTGCAAAGATCCGCCTTTTCTACCGAACTGGGATTTAAGTTATAAGATATTTATGTAATATAAGACATGTTTATGATAGTATGAATGGTTATGTTAGTATCGTGAGCACCAAACCCGAATTAAAAATAACCCGGATTTGGGGGCGTCACATGGCTGAGTCATAGAATTTTAATAAATGAACTGCAGATACATAGTAAAAATAGACTTGATGATGTAAATATCAGGTTAGTGGTTAGATATAGTTTGCACAACATGTCATGCCACTTGTCTGTATCACTAGTTAATCATATAAAAATAATTTAGGATTAGAATCAACCAAAGATTACATAATTTAAGATTACATAATTTGAATCGGCCAAAGATTAATGTCTAGCATACATTCCACAAGTTTGTCATTCTCATGTTCAACCCATTTGCGCTTACTCTTGCCTACCCGTATTGCTTCATCATTTACTTGAGAATCCATCATAAATTGAAGTTTGACCAAATATACAAAAAAGGCAATAGATTCCATCACATCTCAATTTCAAAACATAAGTATCATACAAAATCCCATCGTAGATACAATAAGCATTGAAAGGTACTACCCCCTCAGTCCCAAATTATCTGTTGTTCTAGAGTTCTACACAGATACCGATATGTATGATAAAAATACTAAAATACCCTTTATGCTGACTTTTTTATTTTTCACCAAAATCCCACAAAACAGTTGGTGAGAATATGAAAATGATCTAGCTTGAAGAGAAACAATGATTAATTGAAGAGAGATAGAGAGAAAGCAGCGGATTAATTGAAGAGAGAGAGAGAAACAATGATTAATTAAATAGGGAGAGAAAGCAACGGATTAATTGAAGAGAGAGAGAGAGAAACAATGATTAATTGAAAAGAGAGAGAGAAAGGCGTGAATGTGAATGTTTAAAAAAGATGAGAGACATGAATGAGAGTAAAGGGGTAAATTTGAAAAATAAAGGGAAAAAATGTATTGGAATCTTAAAAAAGCAGATATTATGGGACAATTTTTTTTGCTAAAACAGCAGATAATTCGGGACAGAGAGAGTACTTTAAACTATAAATTATGGTCAGCCCTCCACACATTAACTCTAGTTCCCTCATGATTGACTTCTATCTCCCCATCTTCGAACGGATCAATAGTCATTTCTTGCCTTATAAAGTTGTGCATTAGGCAACACACAACAATTATTTTATTTTGTGTTCGAATAGGATAAAATGAAGGACTTTTAAGAATTCCCCGTCTTTTCTTCAGAAGGCCAAAACAACGCTTTATGACATTTCTAGCCGAGGAACGCTTCATGTTAAACAATTCTTTGGCAGTCGTAGGTCGATGTCCATCTAACCAATCATTTAAATGATATCTTTGACCTCTAAATGGTGCAAGAAACCCCTCTCTATTGGTATATCCAGCATCTACGAGGTAGTAATTACCTTAACCAAATAAAAAGGATGTTACAGTTAATTGTATATATATATATATATATATATACACACATGGGGTTGTGTGTTTGTTAGTGTGTGTATGTCTATAAATATTATATTATATTAAGATATTTATTATTTCTTACCTCAATTTAGTTTTAAATCATGATTACGATGCATTGCATAATAAAGTACACTGCCATCTGCCGTGAACCCTTCCCAATCAGGTAAACACCTAACACATTAGTTGTAAAATCATTTTTTCGATTTCAAAGCCCCTAGACAACCCTAGTAAGAAATACTAACATAATGATAAATATGTAATTTAAGAAAAGTTTGTTTTAGTAAGATAATAAATATCTAAGTTAAAGTAATACCTTGAAATATTTCCACTTATCGTCAGTAGAGTTTTCACGTATAGGTTCCAAATTCTTAAAAAATTGACCTTCCAATCTTATTACAGCATTGAGTACGTTGTTGAAGTGTCTACTAATTGTCTCGTCGACGAAATTGTAACACTATGACTCAATTTTTTCATTTCATTGGAATGATTCATTCCATTCTCCCTTCTATTCCACCGATCTAAACGTAGCATTATAAGATCATATAATATGTATAAACAATCTTTAATTAAAGTGGTCTTTGGCTTTTGTTATTATGCATATACGCAAAGGGTTGATGAAGCCAATTTGGTAGTAAAAGGTGGTTCGATTGAAATTGTTACTAACTATCCATATCCTTAACTATGGGAAACTATACAATTTACAACCCAGAAATTATGATCTATCAAAAATGGTGTCAAGGATCTACCAATTAAAAGAATAAAAATAAAGTAACTTCAGGAAGAATAAAAATAAAGTAACTTCAGGCCAAAATTTAAAATTAACAAACTTGGTAAAAATAGAGAGAATAGTGATCATTTTAATAACATGCTATCAAATTACATAACATGATCACTGATCACATACAGACATAGTGGGACTCTAATCTAGATAAAGAATGTACCTCAGACCGAAAAATGTTAGTCTGAGAGTAATTTTCTGGAAGTGGTTGTACCAAATCTTCTTGCAGGTATGATCCGAGATGGTGACAAAACCTCAGCAAAAGATAAATTGTACGAATCTGTCCCTAGCCGACTTTGTAACCAGCCTTTGTTTCCGGAGAAACCATCGGCCACTATCCAGGAGTTCTTAAAGCCAAGACTTGTCAGTACTCTTGCAACTATCTTGGCTGAATCTGAGTAGCTGGACATTGAAAAGTAAACATACAATTCATGTTACAATAATACAGAAAAATATAGAAAAAGGCCAGTAGATAATATTTAGAGACTTCGGATAAATTCTGGCATTTACAACAATATGCAAGCATAATGGAGGAAAGAACTCACGAGTCCAGTATCACAATGTTGGAACCTTTACTGATTTTCTTGAGATACGAAATCTTCAGAGCCGCTAGTTCAGCTTCTACCTTCTTTGTATCTCTGACAAGGCCTTTTAGCTTGCTGGGTAATTCTTCCAAACTGGACATTTGAGGTAAAAAAATAAAATAAAACGGCCGTATAGACACGAAAGAAGAGGAAAATACAGAAAGAAACTGTTTCCCATGCATTAGGGTCAGATTTTATGCCACACCTTAATCCATCTTAAATTGTGGAACTGAGTATTGTTTTTTTATGTCTATGGAAGTTAATTTTTTATTGTTCTTTTTTACTTTTTATGTTGACTATCCAAATGGTCCGAATATGAACTATGTTTAAAATGATGCTATATCCCATACTTGCCTGTATTTTGGGAATATCATGTAATGGCAATGAAGCAATTATTAGTGCAGCCAGATCTTAACGTAATTGCATGAATATTCTGTAATAATGTAGCTTTATAAATTGGTAAGGAGCCAAGCTAGGCAAAATATGCTGTTGAAGAATTATGTTCACTCACGGGATTGAGATCATTTTGTTCTTAGCACTTGAGGGAAGGCGAGGAATTCCAGCCTTGTCCTTATCCTTCTCTCATCTAATATCAATCAATATGTAATTCTTTGTAGATATGAGATCAAGAGTTTGAGCAGGAGTGAGCCCGCCTACAAAGTAACATAACAGATTAATACATAAAAATTATTATTATGATTTAGCAAACTTTACTTATGTTAATATAGACCTGGCAATTTAGGTTGAGAACCATATAGTTAACCAAAACCACTCGGATATATTGGGTTGGTTAACTAGTTTTTAGATTATGGATTGGTTCAGTTTTGGACCCATATTATTAATTACAAATATGGGTTGGAACTATTTTAACTAGTTTTGACCCATATTAGTCTATAATATTGGTCTTTTTTTTTCCAAATAGCTCTCAAAGCAAGGAAATTAAAGAGAGAAAAGTGATGGAGGAAGCAAGCAAGGAAATAGAGTAGACATTATTATATATACAAAGAAATTAAGAGAAAAGAAAGAAAGATAAACTAAGGAGAGGGATGGAATTGATGTTCTTAATTATTAACTAACAGTGTTTGTTGGAAAGAAAGGTTGCCCCCGTGAACAGTTAAACGTGAATATACCCAGCATTTTAATTAACAAAATAATTTTGATTTATCAGTTTGTTGGGTTAATAAAAAAGTATGAAACTATAAATTGAAAAATACATCGACTTGGATTCTACCTATAATCATTTAAATCCAAACCACAAAACCATATTAAATATAGATAATATGGTTTTTGGTTACTTAATTGACCCATAACTATTTTATGTAACTCAAAACCAACCCAAACCTATTTTTTGCCATCTCTAGTCTAATACATATAATTTTTACTACGATGAATAAAACTCTACCCATATAATCTGTGTTTAAAACTGAGCGTGCTGTGGATTCTTCAAAATTTTGATTAAATGTCCCTTCATCGGAGATATTAAACAATGCCTATAGCATACGTCCAACATTTATAATCAATCCAACCAAATATTTATAGGCATTGCTACGAATTTTGGTCTCCATCTATATACGTATGAAGATTAGTTTTGGGATTTTGGAGATGATTCAAATATTGTGAGAGAAAAATAGACTTCAACCAAAGCACTTCGGTTGAGTTTGGAGAGTGGACATATCATTATTGTAATCTTCTTGTCACTTGATCTTGGTCTCTTGACATGTTAAATGCTGTGTTTTTAGTATATATGTTCTATTTGTTCTCTGTTACTACAAAATTGAAGCAACTTTTTATCAACAGAAACAATGGGAGAGGTACCAACTCACCTTTAAACCCACGAAAGTTAAAAGAAATGGTAGACCAGACAGGAGGAAGTAGGAGATATGCAAGGAATAATGCACCGCCAGTCCCTAAAATTACGACAGGGTCAACAGAAGCGATGGTTTCAGCAGTTGATGATGCTAAAGGCTTGGCAACTTCAATCACCTTTGCGGTTTGTTGTGCTGCATCAGCAACTGTCTGCAAATCAGAAATTGTTATTTTCATCAAATCAAGTTGAAAAATAGTAATTTTGATAAGCAATCAGAGCGCTCAAAGGCCAACATCCACCAATGTAATATTTGCCAAATGCCACAGGTTGAAACTCTAATTAGTTGACAAATCATATATTTATTTGTATGGTTTTCTAATATCACAATTAGTTTGCAACTGTCTGCATAGATTTACCGTGCTATTTTCTTGGTAAATTGAGACCAAACTCGAAGGCCTTGACAGTACCAAACAAATGCTGTCTAATGATAAACTCCCAGTTCCTGCAATATCTATATCTCTAGCTGGCTCTGGAAATATCAAACTTTATCCTACACAAACTCTTGAGACAGATCCTCCTGAAAATTATGGGACTTCTTTCCATCCTGATATAGTAACTTACCAGCAGCAAGGCTTAGGTTCCTTAAAAAAT
Organism: Panax japonicus; assembly: GCA_020205505.1. Taxonomy (NCBI): domain Eukaryota; kingdom Viridiplantae; phylum Streptophyta; class Magnoliopsida; order Apiales; family Araliaceae; genus Panax; species Panax japonicus. Next base: position 88,279,890 of record CM035096.1, on the reverse strand, counting down.
GATTTAGCTTAGACCTCTGAGTTAAAATCTGCATTCTTCCCTGCACAATCTCTAAACCCCATACAGAAATTATCTAGCTACGACATTATGCCAATTTTCTCTAAATAAAACAAAATGAAAATACATATGATATGCAGTCTTGCCTGCAGAGTGCAGCCAGAATACACGCTCACCAGAATCACAACTCCTCATCTTCTACAATGCTATAAACATGCCGTATGGCCGGTTAATTAAATTTCAGAATTTCATTAATTCGAATAATAAATAAGAAACAAATTAATTTGTTTCAAGCCATTTAGTGTTTTCTACTCAACTCATCTCAAAGCTCCTTGTCCCAAAAGTTTGGGACATGTAGTCGTGGATCTTATTTTGACATTTGGCTCTATCAAGGGCAGCTCATTCCTACCACCATGTATGATTTAAAATTATATGAGTTGACTAAATACTCCAGAATACACCATTGCTAATCAGTAATCAATACACTAATTTGTACAAGGACATATAATTATTACTTACTAGTAGCAACCAGTTAAACTACATTTCACCTGCCAGTGATCCTAACACTAAACCATATTCCATCAGAAAAGAAAAGAAGCATAGTGATAGAAACGTAATTCATACATTTAATTATCCCTAATTTTGTCCTTTTAATTATATTAGTTTATTAAATTAATATGTTTTATTTTATTTTATAGGATTTAATAGTTGTTGCAATAAAGTCAAAATCTTGGTGATCAAGCTATATTTAATGCTTTTATTCATATAAGGATTGTCCAAGAAGAATCTGACAAGGAGAAGGAAAGAGGTGGAACAATCTTAGTGTGCAATTCAAATCCAACAAGAGAAAGAAAAGTCTATCTAGAAGATCTTTTTGAAGTTGATTGCTACTAGGAAGTTGAATTCTACATGGAAAGGGAATGATCAAAGTGTCCAAGTTCAATGAATCTAAATTAGGGTTCAAAGTTATTTTCCCTATAAATAGGCCTCTTGTTTGAGAGAAAAAGGCACCACTTATTATTTTCTTTTTCTCAGATTTTCACTAGTGTAGGGAGGAGTAAGATATTGTGAGTTTGTCCTTTCTCTTATTCCAATCACGTGTGGAACATACTGTCAGGGAGTATTTGTAACTTTCTTTTATTTATATTATAGAAATTCTCTTTTTAATTATTGTTCTTATTTCATGCGAATAGCAGTACTAATATTATTTGTTTTTGTTTTTAATTCCATGGCTAGATAAATTTCTAATATCTAGGATTATGATGAAGCTAAATATTTCATAACTATATTTTCTTTTCGTTCCTAAATTAATGCCTAATTATTTTCACCTTCATATTTTCCTCCGTATAAATTGCATATGATTTTTATATTGATTGCGAGGTTTTGATAAGTTATAGTTAATCTGTGAATTTTTCATAACTTATGCTTGCCCATATTAATTATATGAATCATTATTTTTAAAGGGAAGGGGAAATAATTAGGGAATTGATTTAGGAAATAAGAAATTATTTATTATGTTAATATTTGGTGGATTCTAATTCCTAGGTATCTTTTCTAATTAATAGTTTTCATTATTAATTAATAGTTTGCATAATTTAGTTAAAAAATCTTCTCCACCATTTTTATTTCTAATTTGCCTAAAATATTAATTAAGCATATATTAAAGAATTAATCTAGTCTCTGTGGGTTCGACCTGTACTTGCCAGTTCTTCAATTCGACACTGTGCACTTGCAGTACATATTTTTATCACATCAAGTTTTTGGCGCCGTTGCTGGGGACTAGAATTAATTTTTATTTATTCCTTAATTTTTATTTATTCGAATTAGTTTTAACTCATTTTTTTTCAGGATTATTGAAGCGGATCGAAGAAGCGAAAAGATAAAGATTTTGTTGCTGTGCTTTCTTCGGTACTTCGTATCTCCATTTTTTTTTTTAATAAAAAAAAAATAAAAAAATAGTAGTTTAGCTTTTTTATATATATATTTTTTTATTTGTCGCATTCATGCATTCACTCACGTAGAGCACATCCTGTTAGGTTTTATTTTTTTATTTTTTATTTTTTGTCAAATATAAACTGTGGTGATTGCTGGAGGATTGAGGTACGTCAAAATTTCTCCTTCTTTCGTAATTCACATAGTTTTAGGACATTTTATTGTTTATAGTTTTTTTTTTATTTGTGCATTTTCATCTTTAATCTAACATTAAGGGCACAACCTGAAACAAGATAAGGTGGGGATTTCATCACCCTTCCTTGGCCCACAAATAACCCAATTTACATTTTGCATGACCGTGACCTAATAAAATCAAGTAGACGTTGGCCCCTAGGACTCTCGAGCTCAATTAGGACAAGAAACTCCAAGAGGAGTCTGAATTTTAAATTAATCAAACTACTGGTGTCTAGGCAAGTGGTTCAAAAGGTATACGCCTAAAGATTGTGTGGTTATTCAATTAGTCACCGTTTCTACGGAGAGACTCCCACCTTTCTTACACTTACCTGGCTAGTGGTGTGATTAATTTCGAATTTGGTGGACCTTGCGGTGTAACTTGGAACAGTTAGGAGCTGTCTAGATTTTATTTAGGTTGACCTTAGAAGTAAATTTTTGTTTTTTGTTTTTTTTGTTTATCTGCTTATTTGTTGAGTAGTGTATGCAAAAAGTGTGGATTAGGGACGAAACATCACGATTAGTGAGAAAACTTGATTTTTCGGATTTCACTTTAAAAGATCTCACTTTAACAAAAATGGAGGGTGCCCAAACTGTTTCTTTAAGGGATCGATGTTATCCTTCCCGCTCTGCCCAACCTTCATGTATTAGTCTACCACCGGTAACTGGTAATAATTTTGAACTTAAGCCACATTTTATAAATATGTTACCTAAGTTTACGGGGATAGAAGATGCATATTTATTTATTCAGGAATTTGAGGAAGTTTGTGCCTTAATGAAAATTCAACAACTGTCTGATGACTCAATTAGGCTAAGATTTATAACATTTGCTTTAAAAGATAATGCAAAAAAATGGTTATATAGCCTACCAAATAATTCCATATCAACCTGGGAGGGATTTGTTGTTACATTTCTAAAAAAATATTTTCCAAATCATAAAACTGCTAAAATTAGGACTGCAATTCATCAATTTTGCCAACTTGAAAAAGAGTCCTTCTGGAAATATTTTGATAGATTTAAAAATTTGTTATCCCAGTGCCCACACCACGGAATTGAGAAATGGAGATTGTGTCAAATAGCTTACGAAGGTTTAGACTATCCCACTAAAACAATGTTAGAGTCAATGTGTCAAGGGGATTTTTTGAATAATGATGAGGAAAAAGCTTGGGAGTTTTTAGAAGATTTAGCAGAAAAAACCATGCAATGGGAAACCACCCGAGAGACCGATAAACCTAGTTCATCTAGGGGTGTTCATACAATTGACAATTCAATTGCTACAGAAGTTAAGTTGGCTGGTGTACTTAAAAGACTTGAAGATTTAGAAACTAGGGGATCACACGTGAATCAAGTCTCAACACCTACACCTTTGTGTCTAAAGTGTAATTCACCAAGCCATGCGATTGAGGAATGTCCTAGAGTCATAACCCAATTTGAAGAATATGAACAAGTCAATGCAATGTTTCAACGACCTAGGAATGACCCATTTGCACCCACTTATAATCCTGGTTGGAGGAATCATCCTAATTTTGCATGGAACCAAGGACCCTACCCAAATAATTCTTCAAATCAGGTCAATCAGTCTCTAAATCAATCTTTTCAACCTTACCAAAAGCCAAACCCTGGTTCATACCAAAATTCAAATTCAACAACCCAATATGGTCCACCAGGTTTTTCTAATGAAAGTGAGAAGAGACTTAACGTTTTAGAGAAGAGCATAGAAACTTTAATGAAATCTCATAATAATTTTAACAATTTCATGCAAAGCACTACCCAAGCCATTTCTCGCTTAGAGATCCAAATGAGTCAATTGGCCACTGCAGTTAGTGAAAGAGAGAAGGGTAAACTTCCTAGTCAACCCGAGACCAATCCAAAATTTTCAGTCCCTACTCAAAAACCTTATCATGTTAATTCACTTGAAAACAACCAAGTCAATCATGTTAATTCTGTAATTTCTTTAGGGTCTGAAAATTATTTTAACAATCATGCTGGAATTGATAATGAAGAAGAGGAAAAATTCAATGTTGAATCTAACGATCCATCTTCAAAGTCAACCCAGCCTGAAAATCCCACAAACTCTGAGTCAGTAGGCCCATCCACTAATCATGTTTCAAAACCTGATTCAACCACACCTTATGAGTCAACTAAAAAAGTCTTCAAACCAAAAGCTCCATTCCCTCAAAGACTTATTTCAAACAAGCAGTCGACCCAGTTGGACAAAATTCTAGAAGTGTTCAAACAAGTGAAAATTAACATTCCTCTTCTAGATGTCATTCAACAAGTTCCCTCATATGCTAAATGTCTAAAAGATTTGTGCACACATAAAAGAACCACTCATGTTCCTAAGAAAGCTTTTCTAACAGCCCATGTGAGTTCTATCTTGTCATGTCAAGTCCCTGTGAAATATAAGGACCCCGGTTGTCCTACTATTTCATGCATCATAGGTGACACATTAATTGAAAAGGCTTTGCTCGATTTAGGAGCTAGTGTGAACCTGTTACCATTTTCTGTGTATGAAACCTTAGGCTTAGGAGAGTTGAAAAAGACAAGTGTCACACTCCAACTAGCTGACCGTTCCATTAAAGTGCCAAAAGGAATAGTTGAAGATGTACTTATTAAGATTGGCAATTTTATATTCCCTGTTGATTTTGTTGTTCTTGAAACCCAACCTGTTGTCAATCCCAAGGGTCACATTCCTTTCATTTTAGGTAGACCATTTCTAGTGACCTCTAATGCATTAATTAATTGTAGAAATGGACTAATGAAATTGACATTTGGAAACATGACAATTGACTTAAATGTGTTTAATGTGGGAGAGCAACCTAGTGATTTGTTTGATCAGTCCATTGAAGTGAACATGATTCAGAAAATGTCGGGAAATGAACTTACGGGGGAAGATGAAATTGTTAACTTTTGTCTAAATCATTTTGGTCAAAATTGGGATGAAATTGAATACTTGAATGAGGTCAATGAGATGTTGGACTCAACAGTCAAAAAATCATACTCTAAATTGAAACCTATAATTGAATCAAGTTTGACGCATTTTAAGCATTTTCAAGAGAATCAAATTGACCTTAAATCCTCTTATGATCATTTTATGTCTACCATGGGTCCATCCGAAGCGTCTTCCAGAAACACTAAATATGATTTAACAAATGAACCAAAGGTTATGGACAATGATAATCTTCCATGTTTAGATAATGAGATCATATCTCCCATTTCAAATAATGCATGTGATAGTCCAGTGGTCTCTAAACATCTTGGTATAACAATTATTCAAAAGGATGAAAATGTTTTAGTGCCCCTTTGTAACAAATTTGGATGGCAAGTTTGGATAGATTTTACGAAGTTAGAATTTTTCAAAAGGAACTATCATTTTTCGTTATCATTCCGTGACTCAATTTTAAAAGAATCAGTCGGGTATGCTCACAATTGCTCTTCTGTTGAAAATTCTAACTATTTCCAATTACCCAGACCTCCTGAAAATCATACGAAATCCACTTTAGGTTGCTTGTTTGTATCATTGATCATTTACAGTCGCATAGTTTTTAGGATGCATAATATTTGTAGATATGTACATTTGTTTTCTTTCTCACCACATCTTCTTGCAGAACAAATGCCCCGCATACAAGGTAAAATTCTTTCATATCTTTGTTCTCTTTTTTTCAATTGCATACATTGAGGACAATGCATGATTTAGGTATGGGGGGAGTTTGTTTGTATTAGATTTTTTTTTCTTTTTACGAAAAAAAAAAAAACACAAAAAAAAATTAAAATATTAAATAAAAAAAAAAAAAATTGTTTGACTTTTTATGAATTGAATTAATTCTAATAAGTGTTTATGGAGCAAAACGCATGAGTGAGATTGAAAGATTTAGAACTCTTGAATTGTTGATAAAATACAAAATCTTAGTTCAAAACACCATCTGGATTTAAAATTGATTTCACAAGTATTTTTGCACTTCACGTTTGCACTAATTCTTAGTTGTGGGGTATAAACCATGATTCGAGTAATTTCAAAAAAAAAAGAAGAAAGAAAAAAAAAAGAAGAAGAAAGAAAAAAAAAAAAAGGAAAAAAATGGAAGTTGAAAAAAGTTGAAAAAAAGAAAGAAATAAATAACTGCTTCAATGTCCATTAAACGAAATAACTGGGTATCCAAGCCTTGGGAAGCATCGATATTCACGCTGAAAAGTATGATGGATAAAAACAGCTTGACTAGTCTAATTTTGTGGTCTTTGTTACTCGAGTTAGTAAATCCTTAGGGGTGTCTCTACACCTAGTGCCCTAAAGCCATCTGGTTTGGGAGTCATTGGTCCAACGCTCGCTCTACATGGGTAACTCTGAAAAGCCTAAGAAAATGAGACATTGCACAAGTCAAGAAGAAAAAAATGGAGAAAAAGAAGGAAAAAAAAGAAAGACAAAGAAAAAAAGAGTTTGCTTGATTTTCATGATAAAAATCCCTACTAAGAGTTACATCACATACACATGCATGCATTACATGAAATTGATTTAATGAAGGATGGTGCCTAAAATGAAGATCGAGTATTTTTGATAAGGTGAAAGTGTGATTTTGAATTTAATCTTGTTTATGTATAATGCCCATAAATATTTAGAAGTTTTCTTTCAATTTCATAATTTGTTGAACCCAAAAAAATATTTTTAAATTTTGTGGGTATATTCACTGCAAACCCTCACGAGACACAACTCGTCCACTTGGGGTAACCTTGGGGTTTAAAGGCTTGTTGCACATGCTAAGTGCAATCGTGTTTCCTACGAAAATGGGGTATTGTAATTTTTGTTTTATTTTTATTTTTTTTTATTTATTTTACTCGAGGACGAGCAAAAGCTAGGTATGAGGGTATTTGATAGAAACGTAATTCATACATTTAATTATCCCTAATTTTGTCCTTTTAATTATATTAGTTTATTAAATTTATATGTTTTATTTTATTTTGTAGGATTTAATAGTTGTTGCAATAAAGTCAAAATCTTGGTGATCAAGCTATATTTAATGCTCTTATTTATATAAGGATTGTCCAAGAAGAATCTGACAAGGAGAAGGAAAGAGGTGGAACAATCTTAGTGTGCAATTCAAATCCAACAAGAGAAAGAAAAGTCTATCTAGAAGATCTTTTTGAAGTTGATTGCTACTAGGAAGTTGAATTCTACATGGAAAGGGAATGATCAAAGTGTCCAAGTTCAATGAATCTAAATTAGGGTTCAAAGTTATTTTCCCTATAAATAGGCCTCTTGTTTGAGAGAAAAAGGCACCACTTATTATTTTCTTTTTCTCAGATTTTCACTAGTGTATGGAGGAATAAGATATTGTGAGTTTGTCCTTTCTCTTATTCCAATCACGTGTGGAACATACTGTCAGGGAGTATTTGTAACTTTCTTTTATTTATATTATAGAAATTCTCTTTTTAATTATTGTTCTTATTTCATGCGAATAGTAGTACTAATATTATTTGTTTTTGTTTTTAATTCCATGGCTAGCTAAATTTCTAATATCTAGGATTATGATGAAGCTAAATATTTCATAACTATATTTTCTTTTCGTTCCTAAATTAATGCCTAATTATTTTCACCTTCATATTTTCCTCCGTATAAATTGCATATGATTTTTATATTGATTGCGAGGTTTTGATAAGTTATAGTTAATCTGTGAATTTTTCATAACTTATGCTTGCCCATATTAATTATATGAATCATTATTTTTAAAGGGAAGGGGAAATAATTAGGGAATTGATTTAGGAAATAAGAAATTATTTATTATGTTAATATTTGGTGGATTCTAATTCCTAGGTATCTTTTCTAATTAATAGTTTTCATTATTAATTAATAGTTTGCATAATTTAGTTAAAAAATCTTCTCCACCATTTTTATTTCTAATTTGCCTAAAATATTAATTAAGCATATATTAAAGAATTAATCTAGTCTCTGTGGGTTCGACCTGTACTTGCCAGTTCTTCAATTCGACACTGTGCACTTGCAGTACATATTTTTATCACATCACATAGCACTTTCATTTTAACCATTTTAGACTGCTTACATTTTATACAATTAAAGGACATGAAATGCATTTCATTCAACTTTTTGAACATTTTTAACCCATACTAGTGTTACCATAGGAAACACTTCTACATAAAAAAATTCAATATATTAAATAACGAATGGGAGTCTTAAATTTAAATTCGTAAAGAGAGAGAAAAGAAAAGAAGAAGAAGAAGAAGAAGAAGAAACCATTTTCTCAGACTACTGAATTAGTAAACTTATCACCCCTAAGTGAAAAAACATCAAACTTTACACTGCAGATTTGAGATTTATAAATAAACCTTAACAGCAGTTTCCATGTCAAAACCAGTGCTCTGCATAATTGCTTCTTGGGCTTTCTTCGAGGCATCCGAGACTACCGGAGAAGCAATCTTCACTGCCTCACCTCCAGCTTTCTGCAAAATAGGCAATGCCACATCCACCCCCGGCTTCACGGCATCAATCACAGCTCCAATAGCTTTCCCTGCAACATCAAAAACACTCGAACCAACTTGTTGAACTTGATCAATTGTCTCTTCCACCTACAAAATCAGCAAGGACAATCAATTTAGACAAATAGGTACTTATCAAAATTCAATTTAGACAAATGGGTACTAATCAAAATCCAAAAAATGGGTGTTTTTAGTGAGATAAATTTAATTTCTCACTTGGGTAATAGATGAGACAATTTGTTCTTTGGGGAGGCTGAGAGCTTTGGCATTTTGGGAAGATATGAAGAAGGAAATGAGAGAAAGAGTGGCTGATGTTGGGAGGGAAAGATAAATGGGTTTTGATTGGGGTTTAGGTGGGATTTTGGAGAGAGAAAAGGGTCTGGGTGGTGGTGAAATGGAGGAGGGAATCGGGTAAATGGGTGGTCTGGCGGTGGCTGAAGCTCTCAAGGCCATTTCTTTGGCCTTTGGCCACCGCTCAGTTGGTCAGTGAATATGGAGAGAGAGAACGGGAGGGATGGGGTGGTGTTGATGAGGTGGAAGAGGAGGAATATGTAATGAGAAATTAATGGCCAATTTTCTCTCATTTGTTAATTATATATCCAATGGACCAATATGGAAACTTGAGAATCTAGTTAAGCCACACAAATATATCTAGATGGGGATGAGAGATTGAGCGTTAGTTCCTAAAGGCTCTGAACAGAAGTCTTTGTTTAATGTCATTCTCCATTCCTTTGTATATTTTTTATTATTATTTTTCTTTTTTTTTTATTATCATAGCATTACATTTTAACCCATTTTAAATTTACACCTTAAAATACATAATCTTCATTTCATTTAAAAGGGAGAAGATCATAATTCCCAAAACAAATGGATCGTCTTATTCAAGTGATATACTTAGATGGACACTTTGTTTCTATAGATAAGTCCAAATGCCCAAATCTCAAAACAATGATCATTAAAAAAAATATACATGCCAGCCTGTTCGGCTCATAAGTCACAAAATAAGTTAAAACAAGTTATAAAAGTTATCGGCTCATAATGACTTATAAGTTAAAATAAATATAAAGATTACTAAAAAAGACATTAATAAAAAGAAGAACAGAATAGAAGAGGGACAAAACAGACATTACATTTGGTCAAATTAACTAACTTATTTTAAAATGACTTATAAGTCATTTTTAAATAAGTCACAAATAGTTGCATATTTTTTTTGGACTTAAAACTCAACTTATAAGTCAAAAAATAAATAATTGTCAAACATCTTAACAGTGAAAAATAACTTATAAGTTGTTTGTGAACAGGGCCTTACTGTTGTGCATTTATATGGACCATTAAACTAATGCCATAAGTAATTGAATTGATTCCAGTTTTAAAAGATGAAACAAAATCTGAGGTGGGTCTCTTACGAGTATCTAGAATCACTTTTTTATTTGTTTGTTTTGTTGTGAACATCATATATTCCATATCCTAGTGTTTTGAGTTGTGACCTCTCCTCTAGTTTGTTAGTCCATATCCTAGTGTTGTTATGTATTTCTGCAAAATACATAAATTAAACTAAAAGTCACTCAAGCTGCTTGTCTTCTTGCATAAGCAGTTTTTCATCAAATGGTTCCAGATTCACAGTTCTTGTCTCCAGGACAAAAGGGTTGAAATACTCTTTTCAAAACACACAAACCATTGTGAGAACATATACTTTTTCACATACACCAATCAAGGTGAATGAATCAAGTTTCTTAATTGGGATAGAATAGTTGTATATAACTAACTACCAACTATAATAACTGTCATGGCTGTATAAATTTAGCTTGTAGAACTCTCCGCGACCACGCGTTGGTAGAATGTTTAATGACACCCTGCAACTTGAACATGAGAAAATTTCGATCAAAGTCTTTTTTTCCCCTCATTTAGCTAGATACAATTTAAACAGAGTTGTTATGAGCAACTGATCTTATGACAATGGCAAGCATGTTTACTCAATGATTTGTTTAAATTAATATGCATAAATCAGATTAAAAACTGACCTGCCAACAATTTGCTGACATAGCTCTGAGAATCATCAACAAATAAGCATGTAGAAAAAAAACACCAATTTTCCCATCACAAAGTTCAGTATCATTGCGGGAGATAAGTAATTTCTATTACGAAAACATTTCTGTCAAGATTGGATCACACACACGCACACAACAGTAAATAATCAACTCAAAAATTTATGTGGTTCCCCAAACTCGGGTACGTCCACGGGAGCGGAGAGGGGTGTTTTATTTATCTGAGTACTTAGGATTTTTACAATAGAGAATATATTTCAATCCTAATTCGCATTATAACCAAAATACCCATAATACCTTGTAACATCGTACCCCCCCCCCCCCCCCCACACACACACACCCCCCAAAAAAAAACAAAAAACCTTCGATCCAACCCAAACAACTAAAACTGCGATGGGTCAGTGCATCGCTTCGCTCCGTTCGGTCGCTTCGCTCAGCACTACAAGAATTTCTGAGTACCTCTCATACACTCCATATGAGCCACAATTTCCAACAATTTCCCTGCAATGTTAGATAATTTGAAGAGTGTTTTCTTGTTTTTATATACAAAATTTACAGAATATTTACTTTGATAAATGAGCCGAGTTTGAGCAAGAGTATACACGTTTAGACTCAAAACTTGATTTATTTTCAGCATGCTTTACATTATTTTTCCTTATCTATCAAAATGGTACATATGAGAAAAAAAATATGATATTTAGCAAAAAAATGAAAAACTATGAAACATGTCACTAGCTCAAGAACAAAAAGCAAATTTAAGAAGTTTTTCATGTAATAAACTCAAAGAAACAGGAAATCACCTGTCCCAAGTGAGTGAGGTTGTTTAGTCCACCAAATGAAAATTCCTTAAATTGGAAGTACTTGTTGAATTCGATACCAATTCTCCCCCTCGCGCTCCTGCACTTTCAACTCCATATCACAAGGCAAATATCCCAACTTCAAGTCACAAAGAGTAGTAACCGGCTTCAACCCTCTTGGAACAATCTTCATTCGCTTGCATTCAACAATCTCAAGCTGTCTAAGATTGCTTAGAGCTCCATCTTCAATTCTCCATGTGTCAAAAGAAAGAAAACAAAGCTTTAGAATTTGAAGTTGAGGAAATCCTCCACTTGAGCAAACTAGTTGTTTCCCCACGAACGAAGATGCCTTCAATTTTAACACTCTTAGGCTTGGCAACTTCTCCAACTTTGGCATAGGATCTTCCATCAAGAACGAGCCTTCTAAGGATAGCTCGGTGAGGTTTGGTGGGAAATCTTCAATTTCTAAGAGCTTGCTTATGAATCCTCCCAAATGCAGCTTATGGAGACGAATGTGACTCGAAAAAGTCATCAATTTGGGAATGGCAGTGTTTGTGATATTGTAGAAATAAGTTCTTGCTTGAATCTTTAATCGTTCAAGGTTCTTGCTCTTATAAAGCCACTTGGCTAAGGCCTCTTGTTGGAAATGTAGATTTCCATGCAGCCCCAACTCTCGAAGGTTGATTAAGTTGTCCAAGCCATGCTCTACAGAACTAGTTGGGCCAATGTATAATCCTCGTAATGTTTGCAAATTAGCTAGAATTGGATTTTTGGGTGGATTAATCACCATCTCCTTGAACTCACTGAAATAAAGGTGTCTCAACTTTTGCAGCTTCCATATTGCAATGGGGATGGGATTTATCAATGTTGATCTCAAGTCAAGAGTTTGCAAATTTGTAAGATAGCGCACGGATGATGGAAGCTTCTTTAACCAAGATCTTCTTAAACCCAAGTATCTTAAGTGGATGAGGCCTCCAACAGCAGAATCAAGCTGAGTTATTTGAACCCCCTCCAAATCAAGAACACGTAAAAGTTTAAACTTCTTGAATTCTTGAAATACAGATACATTGAGGTCAAAGCACAAAAGAGAGCGGAATTTTGTGGCATTCTTTGTGAATAGAGGTATCCCAAAATGTATAGCAAGACGACGAGCTCTTGTTAGAGTACTAAATTTATCACCACCATAAATGATATCGAAAAATTGATCTTCCTTGGCTTTTGATACGGAGAGTTCTCTAAGAAGATCATGCACTCGACATGCTTTTATCCTTCCATTAGACTCCCTTTTGGCTACCTGAACCATGCTCCTTCCGATGAGCTCTTCCAAGTAGTCTTCTGCAACATCTTCAGGCTGTTCTTGACCTCGCGGCTGCACAAACCCCTCAGCAATCCATAACAATGTCAATCTTCTGGCCGAGATTTCAAAGTCTTCTGGGAAAAGACCAAGATAAAGAAAACATGATTTCAGATAATAAGGCAAATCTGAATAGCTTAATGCTAGTATTTCTTCGCATAGTGTTGGCTCTTGTCTCAGCTGCCAATGGACACTCTGCAAAACCTTTAGCCACTCATTGAAAGATGCTTCTTTTCTTGATAAAAGGCCTCCCAATACTACGATAGCAAGAGGCAAACCCCCACATCTTTCCACCATTTGTTTCCCAAGCTCTTCACACCATGGAGCTAATCTTGCATTCGAGTTCCATTCCAAGCATACTTTCTTGCAAAAAAGTTCCCAACTGTGCTCATCATCAAGCAGACTTGGTTCATGTGGAGGACTTTTTAAATCAGCATACAATGCAACATCTTTGAACCGACTTGTTAGAATTATTCTACTTCCATTGCTCGTCTCTGGGAATGCCGGTCTTAAATCATTCCAAACTTCATATTTCCAAATATCATCAAGAACAATCAAATACCTCTTATCGCCCAAGAACATTGCCAAATTCTCCACTAAATCCTCATTACTCATTTTTTCCAAGTCCTCTTTTGCAAACCCCATTACCTTCTTCACCAATTCAAGCAAAGTATCTCTTGCTCTATACTCTTGGGACACATAAACCCAAGCACAACATTCAAAATGCTTCTTGACATCACAACTAAGATACACTTTCTTGGCAAGAGTAGTCTTGCCTAAACCTGCCATACCGATGATTGAAATCACAGCACGTCTGCTTGCTCCTTGCACTAACCGAGACTCCAAACTCTTAATATCCTCCTCCAGACCAACAACATCCTCTTCCCTACCAAAAGGCGATGATCTCCTCTTTTCTTGAAGCCGGTTACTAGCAAAACTTGTGCTGCCCAAATTTTCAATTCCATAACTTGATCTGCTAGCCTTAACTTCATGAATTCTTAGCTTAATCCTATGGATATGCTTGTTGACCTTTCTACGAAAAATCAGTTCATTCAAGAAACTATACTTCTTCAAGAAAAACACAAATCCTGACCTGTTTTGTGCAAGTTTGAGGATGAAAAAGTCAACCAGATCATCTGTATCATATGCAATGTTTCTGATATCAGCTACCCAATTCTTAACTCTTTCATCTCCATCTTGTTTCATTTCTGCATCTTTAAGAAAGCACTGCATTCGCCTTAATTCCGCTTCCATCCATTCAACATGAACGCCTACTCCTTTAAAAGATTCAGCTTCATCAATGAGGCAGCCTGCAATTTTTTCTAAAACAAAAGCAACAATGTATTCAGCCATAAGTTTCAGCTGCTTTTCACTGGGATTTTGGCCTCTTTTTTATCACAAAGAAATGGATTTGAGAGGATAATTTAATTTGTTCATGCTTAAATTGTTAGCATTTGCATTTGAGTCAACTAAGTACTTGTTTTATTTTATTTTATTACAAAAAAAAAAGACTTTTCTAAGAGTTCACACTGTCCACACGAGTGAGTGGAGGACTTCTGTCCAAATGGCCTAATGAAAGCCATCCAACTGATACATATACTAATACATTCATTCAACTGATTGAAGCAACTTTACGTATATATTAAGTAACGCAGAAACCTCCTAAAGCAAGCTATCAACATCCAATATCTACTTGAAAACGGGAGCTTTGACTAAAAGAATAAAAAATATATATAAAAATTGTAATGATAAAAAGCTTGTAAAATTTTTGAGATGTATTTACAACTTTACCCTCTTAAGCTAAACATAGCTATTTGCATTTAATCATAATCTATTCATTGAACTCCACCACTAGATACTATGAACAAGGAAAATGATTTATATGATAAATAGTGTGGTTAACATGGAAATTTAAATAATAAAATAGAATAATAATATGTGAATTTATTTCATCCCATACATTTACGTACGTCATTTTTTAATATTGATATAATTTTGTGATTATTTGTAGCAACACTCCTTTGAACACTGTATAGACTTGAAAATTAGGGTTGCAAAAGAACCGAATCCGATTCGAACTTTGTCGAACTCGAACACAATAAGTCTAACTTGAACATGTATACGGATACAAATACTACATTTAGCAACAAAATAAATTTGTTAGAAATATAATAGTGGTAACATACAATATTATTCAATTAGATTGCGACCGATGTGAAAGTATATGCGATAAGATGGAATAAATTAAAGTGATATCTTTTTTTAATTCTACTTATTTTATGTATGCATATACGTCGCAATTATAATTGAACTGAAAATTTTCGCAATGTATAACAAAATCTTTTACAAAATACAACATATTAAAATTTGGTGTGGACCGTGTGGTCCATTTTTGACTTTACATACTTTTTCGCAAATAAATTGCCGAAGGCTCATTTTTGAATAGACAGACGTCTGTTCACAATAATTGTGATTTAAAATAAAACTAATCATGATAACATTAGAATAATTAATAGTAAACCAAGGCATAAGTCATTTATTGTTCACCATTTATTACTTGTAAAAATTGTGATTTAAAAGGACATTTTGACTATAATTGTAATAAAATTAAAGTAAAATAAATGTGGTTAAAGAAATGTGATTTTTATGCTACTAACCCAAAAGGACCCAAGAAGAATTGGGTACCAAAAAGGTACTCTATTTGTTTGTTTTTTAGATTTTTCAAGGTCAAAACGGAGACGAATAGTACGCTACTTTGAGAGAGTAAGTTACCTATAAATTATTTGCTATAATTTGTAAGTACCTCATGTTGTTTTTAAATAGAGTTTAATTAGATATATGGATTTTGTAACACAGGGGTTCATAATATTATTTATTCTAAAGTTTTTATTGTGCTAAATCTTCCATATTTAATACAAATGACAATTTTGATGTGGAATCACTGAATATTAGTTTTGATGAACTTAACCTTAATCTATCAAAGGAAAAAAAATGAGGTTTCTGTTGGAAAAAACAATTTGGTACGTGGAAATTAGACAGCAGAATTCAAACAGCCTAACCCGTCTACATTAGAAGGAAAAAACAGATAAACTAGAAAAGTAGATAGATGAAATAAGACACCCGACACCCTGATATGTCTGCTTCAGAAGAAAACTTAGGTATGCAGAACAAAAGAACAGTGAAAATTCATCATTCTATCCAGAGTTTTACAGACTTCAACATTGGGATGACTAGAAGATCTTTTGAAGAGATTTGGTTATGAAAATACAAAATTCAAAATTATATTATGGTACTGATAACAACAATGTTGATATATGGGTAACAATCACAAAGGCAAGATCATTTTGTTTCCTTGCTATATGTTTTATTGTTATAAGCTTGCTCCAATGTCTTTTTTTTATCCTTGCGCTTATTTCTTTTAATGTTGAAAAAAAGGGGAGAGATATAACTAAATTGATGGTTTATTTCTTTTTGATAATGACAAATAGGGAGAAAGTATATTTGAATTGCTATTATTGTTGGTATTGAGATTATATTGTGATGGAATATACAAATGATGGCTATTGGGATTTGATTAATGGTTTGGATTTGAATATTATGATATTTGTTTGTTATATTGGTTATAATATGTTTGGATATCATATTTATTATAATTGTGATAATGATAAGATGTTTTGATTCATTATCATGTCTCATAATCTATTATTATTGTAACACCCCAGTCCCACATCGAAAGATAGGGGAAAAATTTGTCTGCATATAAGGAAATAAGTTACTAACAATAGTACCTTCAAGTCATGACCTTTTGGGAGCCTGTGGTGGGCTAAGATGACCCAAGAAGATACTATTTGGCCAGTAGTTTGAGGCCTTATTTTGATTGATTTGTTTCGGACTCGGGATTTGACCCGGGTTGTTTCATATGGTATCAAAGTCGACTCTCGAAAGCTCGGGTCGGGTCATCCGATCGGGTTGCCGGAGGTGGGGACATGAAGGCTGGTGGTATTATCCCACAATGGAGAGATGGAGGTCCGGAGGTGGGGACACGAAGCCAGCCGGTATTATCCCACAATGGCTAGAGAGACAAAGATCTTTGGGCCCACAATGGCTAGAGAGACAAAGATCTTTGGTCCTGTGTGTGTGATCGGTTCTGACGGGGACGTCAGAAATTTAAGTGGGGGAGTTTGTAACACCCCAGTCCCACATCGAAAGATAGGGGAAAAATTTGTCTGCATATAAAGAAATAAATTACTACCAATAGTACCTTCAAGTCATGACCTTTTGGGAGCCTGTAGTGGGCTAAGATGACCCAAGAAGATACTATTGGGCTAGTAGTTTGAGGCCTTATTTTGATTGATTCGATTCGGACTTGGGATTTGACCCAAGATTTGTTCCGGACTCGGGATTTGACTCGGGTTGTTTCATATGGTATCAAAGCTGACTCTCGAAAGCTCAGGTCGGGTCATCCGATCGGGTTGTCGGAGGTGGGGACACGAAGGCTGGTGGTATTATCCCACAATGGAGAGATGGAGGTCCGGAGGTGGGGACACGAAGTCAGCCGGTATTATCCCACAATGGCTAGAGAGACAAAGATCTTTGGGCCCGTGTGTGATCAGTTCTGACGAAGACGTCAGAAATTGGGGGAGTTTGTAATACCCCAGTCCCACATCGAAAGATAGGGGAAAAATTTATCTGCATATAAGGAAATAAGTTACTACCAATAGTACCTTCAAGTCATGGCCTTTTTGGAGCCTGTGGTGGGCTAATATGACCAAAGAAGATACTATTGGGCCAGTAGTTTGAGGCCTTATTTTGATTGATTTGATTCGGACTTGGGATTTGACCCAAGATTTATTCCGGACTCGGGATTTGACCCGGGTTGTTTCAATTATGGCCTATCTATTTGCATCTATTATAATAGGTTATATGATCTTTATATCCCCTACATGCATAAATTTAGAGTGAGCCATAAAGTTAGGGGAACATATTAATTAAATGATACTCCCTCCGTCCCGAATTATCTGCTGTTTTTGTAAAAAAAAATTGTCCCACAATATTTACTTTTTCAAGATTTCAATGCATTTTTTCTCTTTGTTTTCCAAGTTTGCCCCTTTGCCCTAATTGTTGATAGTCATTACTCTCATTCAAGTCTCTCCTCTTTTTTAAGCATCTTTTTCATATTCCCACCAATAAGGATTCACGCGCGGAAAATAAAAAAGTCAGCACATAAGGGTATTTTAGTATTTTTATCACACATATTGGTATCTGTGTGGAACTCTAGAACAACAGATAATTTGGGACAGAGGGAGTATTATGTATTGTCATCATCAAAAAAGGAAAGAATGTTAGTTTATATATTTTATGATTTTAATGATGACAATATTCTTGAGTTAGTATTTAGTGGAATGGACTTTGTTTAACTTGCTTGGGTTGTTTAATTTATTGATTGGTTGGCCCAAATTGGTTTATCATTTCATTAGTTGTTAGTTTTAATTTTAAAGTATTCTTGCTGAAAATTTCCTTAATATATTTGGTCTATAATAAAGATATGCAATCTTAATTGATTAGGAGTCTATTAAGGAATTCATCATGACTATACAATTTGTTAAGGAGTATATCTCATTCCCGTTGGATAAATCGATTTGCTTGAACATGTGTCTTTCCAACTGGACTAAATCTTTTATGCTAAACAGCCCTTTTTATCCGTTGGTATCAATTAGTTGCTAAAATCTTGTGATATACCAACTGGATTAAATCTCTTATACTAACAGTTCTTTTTCTAGTCATTAATATTTTCAGTATATATATCTTTCCTTCTCGACTTAACAGGACAGAACTCTTGAAGCTATAAGCAGTCCAATACAGAGACATTTTCATTGAGAGCTTTCAAAGAATATTTCCAGCAATCTATTATATTATTTTTAATATCTTTTGGCTCAATAAACATAGTTCATTGTAATCATATTTCCTTGTATTAAGATCTGAGTTCTAGCCTTATTTGGCTTGGTCGATCTAGTAGTGGATAGGAATTGCTCAAAGGAAGAATTCCAGGTTCAGTGGTAAGAGAGGTTGCAGAGGTTCAAAGGACAGTCGTGTCCATCTCAATGGAAAGCTACTTTGAACAAGGAGTTTTTGTAATCAATTGAGTATGAAGTTTAATAAAAAGAGTCTCTAATAACAATTGGTATTGGACATGAATTATGCCACTAGATAGAGGATAAGGGTTGAACCATGTAAAAATCCTTGTATCTGTGGTTTGTTATTTCTTGTGTTTTGATCATCTGACTCTTACTTTGCATCTAAACACATTCACATAATAGTGTTCTGCTGATGGATAAAGTATACTAATTCAGACACTATTTCACTATCTTCTCATGTCTGCATTATAACAAAACTAAAAATTATTCTAAAACAGACACTATAAGTCACTCTTCACCTGCCTGTTTTAGTTACGAAATATGAAAATAAAAATTAGTCATTATTATGCTATTCTTTAACAAAAAAATCATCATACTTATGGGCGGTCCGGATTTTAAGCTCATCACTTATCTAACTCACTCGAGCTTACCACCCCTTTAGCGACGGATCCGACGACAGTTCGGTCATACAACCGTCGTCTATACTTTTAGCGACGCTATATATTGTCTGTTGCTAAAAGTATAGACGACAGTTGTATGACCGAACCGTCGTCGGATCCGTCGCTAAAAGGAGGTGAGCTCGGGTGAGTTGGATAAAGGGTAAGTTTAAGATCCGAATTCTACTTATGGGTACGTATTTATAACTACTCTCCAAAGACAAAAACAACACAAAATTTCAAAGTATTTGTGATATAAATTAAGAAACTTATAACAATAAGTAGTTTTCTAGTAGTTAACTAAACAAAACCAAGCCAAACCCCAAAAAAACAAGGCTAACTATTAATTAGACACAAGCCTTCTTTTGTATCTGCTTGTGCACAAATTCCTTAACTTCCAAAAGCAGCTGAGCAGATTCAGGAAACTCAGGAAACATATAAAAAGCATGAATCATATTTGGGTACTCCACCAAATAAGCTTCTTTTCCAGACTTTTTAAGCCACTCATAATATCTCCTCTGCCAATCTTGCAGCATATCTAAACCACCAACAAACACTATACTCGCCGGAAAACCCTTTATCCGGGAAATGTCGGCCGCTCTTGGCCCGCTAACGTTTATTACTTCGTGGTCTCGGTCGCCTAGCGGCATGAATAACTTCCATGCCCAATCGGTCCGGTCAAGTGTCACCAAAATCGGGTTCACCATTTTTTTCTCGCACTCCGTGCGTTCCTCTCTGCCAAAAAATGGTTGTATCGCCACTAATCCAATCACCTTAATTTGATCATAACAAAAATTGTAAGCTAAATACATAACTTGTAATTTTGTGAATACAATTTTAGGTCGATGTTACTGTCAGAATATATTTGAAAACTCAATTGAAAGTTTGGGGTCATAGTATTTGTGATAATAAATTTCTCCATGTGAGGTGTGTTGCTCATATACTTAATTTGGTTGTATGTGATGGGTTGAAAGATGCGACTCCTTCGATATCTCGTGTTCGATCTATGGTTAGGTGGGTGCGACAATCTCCATCTAGGATTAAAAAATTCAAAGAATGTGTTGAAATTGAGAAAATTGAGAAAAATACTTCATTGATCCTAGATGTGTCCACTAGATGGAACTCCACTTATTATATGTTGAATGTGGCCATAGATTTTGAACGTGCTTTTAATAGGCTTGCAAGCAAAGAACCTTTATTCAAATTGGAAATGGAATCGAGTGATGGGTGGCCTACCATAGAAAATTGGGATGTTGTGAAACAGTTGGTGGTATTCTTGAAGTGTTTCTTTGACATTACAGTGAAGGTATCGGGTACATCTTATGTGACATCAAATACTTTTTTTCATGAATTTATTGAGCTTGATAATGTTTTGAATGACTTGTTATATAATGAGCATGAATATGCCATGAGAGAAATGGCGATGAGGATGAGAGCAAAACTAGATAAATATTAGGGGAATGTGGATAAGTTGAATAAATTATTGTACATTGCGGTTGTTCTAGATCCTAGACATAAATTAGCATTTGTGGAATTTACTTTCAATGCAATGTATGGGAGTGGAACTGAAATGGCAAACAAAATGATAAAATTGGTGCGTGATGCCATGGAGGAATTGTTTAAATGGTATAGTCTCAAATATGCATCACAAGGTGCACAATCATCCCAAAGTGCACAATCTAATGTGTCTAGTGAAAGTTTTGATGTGTATGGTCGAGACAAGTCAAGGAGAAGGATGAATGAAAAATTTGTCGAACACATTGCAGATGTTCTAGGAGGTGATAATACCGAATTAGATAAGTATTTGAGTGAGCATGTTGATCAAACGACTTCAAAATATAATGTTTTAGGTTGGTGGAAAAACAATTCTCCTAGATTTCCCATTCTTTCTCAAATGGCTAAGGATGTATCGGCGGTTCCTATATTAACCGTTGCTTCCGAGTCGGCATTTAGCACAGGTGGTCGTGTACTTGATTCATTTAGGAGTTCTTTAACTCCTAGAATGGTACAAGCTCTTATTTGTGCTCAAGATTGGCTTCGTTCAAGCAAACAACCAATGTATGTGGAGGAGAACTTAGATTCACTTGAAACAATTGAGAAAGGTAATCCTTCATTTTAAATTATATAGCTTTCATTTATAATGTTTAATTGTTTATATGTTAATGACTTTCTTTAACTATTTTATTTTCTTTTGATATTCTTAGAATTTGCTGAAGTTTTGGATATGGATGGTGGAGTATAATGGAGATATCAGATATGACACTTGGCAGTAATATGTAGAGGTACTCAGGAACATAACTGTTAAGTAAACTGGCTTAATATGAATTCAGTTTTAGTAGTATGCTTTAGTGGAATTTAATGGAGATATGAATTCAATGGAATTTAGTGGAATTTAATGTGTTAGATCCCAGAGGGCACAATAGATCTAGAAGGGGGGGTTGAATAGATTCTTTTCTTTTTAAAATACTTTTCTGGTTTATGATGTATTGTTCATATTAGATTATATGACAAACATAGAATCTTTTCAAGCACAGCGGAATAAGTAAAAGATTCCCCTCCTTCATTGATATATTCATAATCATACAAACATTGTTCGTTGGGTTAGTTTAGTTGTAAGCAGTTAAAACATACATAGCAGTTATAGCAGTTATAGACATAATGTAAATGACATAATGTAAAAGACACAAGAGGTTTTAAGTGGTTCAGAGACTCAAGCTCCTAATCCACTCTTCGGCTTTCAACTAGCAGGATTTCCACTAAGGAAGGGCAGCACCCTGAATCTCTACGATTCCTTCAAGGCCAGCAGCCTTGGGACTTCAGTTCACTAAGAACTCTTCAAGGCCAGCAGCCTTGGGACTCCTCTAGTTCCCTAGGAACTCTTCAAGCCCAGCAGGCTTGGAACTTCGTTTAGTCCCTCTGGACAAGGACCCTTTGGCCCTGCTTTGTTTAGTCCCTCCGGACAAGGACCCCTCAGGCCCTGGCTTCTTTGAGTTGTTGTTGTTGTTGTTGGAGTCGGTGTTGAGCTGCTAAGATGTCTTCATGCTCTGAACATCTTCTATCTTTAGCAGCTTAGGCTTGATCATCCTTGAAGAGCAATTGAGTGTTGCATGATGCTCAGCTTCTTAGGTTGCTCAACTACTCCGGATGACCCCTTGATGAACTGCCTTGAAGATCATTCTTCTTGGTACTTGATGGCTGCACATGAGAGGCTTCTAGGATGACTGTAAGCTCTTCTGCAAGGTACCTAGAAGCTTTCTCAAGCTTGACACCAAGATGGCTTTTGTGATCTCCCTTCTTGCTACTCGATGCCTTCCCATGATGGACTTGCTAAGATGACCGTAAACTCTTCTCTATTGTACTTAGAGTCTTCCCATGATGGACATCCAGATGGCATGATGCTCTTCTTTCTCTCGGCAGTTCAGAACACTCTTCATGTAGTAGAACTCTCACTTCTACATAGTAGAACTCACACTTCTACTTCTTGCTTGATCTGACTTTTGAGTGTTCTTGGTGGATCGTAGAGTGAGTCTCTGGACTCACTATTACTAGATTCGATCAGTCCACCTTCTCTCCAAAACTCAACTTCTCCAGCGCTCTTTGATCTTTGAAGCTCTTCTTCATTTATACACCTTCTCAATCCTTCCGTTGGAAAGTAGACGTTGGAAGCTATTCAAATGTCTTCACAGATCTCAAGTTGCTTGATGTAGACTGCTTGATGTGACATGGCATACTTTTTCTGACTCTGCAGTCTACTTTTTCACCTACCCTGTCAGATGTATCACTTTACTGTCCTGGGCAGGTCGAAGACTTTATTTCTTCTGATTTCTCGATCAGAGGTTGTCCTTTTGCATCGATGCTCTCAATAAGCACTTGTCCGAATTACCCTTCAGATTGAACAGTTGCCAATGCCTCAATCTTCAGGTATCCGAGCTTTACGATTCTGATGCACGTCTTCAGGGACCTGATCGTAGTGTCTTGTTGACTGGTGGAGACAACACTACGATCTAGAAGAGTGTTGATTGGATCTTCAATGTAGAACACCTCTTCCTTGTATTATGCAGTGCTTCAATACTTCTGTTTGCTTTGACTGTTCTCAAATACTGATGGCCTAATTCCTTGCTCTGGTTCCCTTCTGAATATCAAGACACTTCAGATTTGTGGCGCGTCCAGCTTGCTTTCTCCTGGTGATCTTCCGCTCACTTATCATCAATGAACTGACCCTGCACTTAATCACTTTAGCCTTGCTCTTCAGAAGCTGACCAGTATCTCGGTTCACCTTCCATCAGTTCTTTCTTTGTCTGACAAATACTACGATCCTGGTTGCTTCCAAGATCGTTGTCTTCTGTTTTCTTGATAGCAACTGCATTAGCTGACTTTTCCTTAGTCAACAGCTGAAGTCTTCTTTGAATCATCTTGGGGAAGACTTCATCACGAACGGCCTTTCAACTTAATCTTGATGCTGATTGGTTTGGTGCTTACTTTTTCTGCTAGCCTGCATGCCATTCGTTGAGTGCTCTATGGTTTCTTTCTGTGGATTACATCTTTGCAGTGCTAACCAGAGGCTTCGTACCTTTGGATATTATGGGAGTGCTCATTCGTTGAGAACCGTATCTGCTCTACGATTCTGACTTAGCATTATGAGCATTACTGTTGGAGTCGTAGTTCTGCACTCTACGATTCAGCTTCGGCTGTGCAGACACTACGATCCCGAGATCACACTATGATCTTTACTTGCTCGTGTTGTTGACTCTACGACCCCAAGAGCACACTATGATCGTTGACTCTGCACACTACGATCGTAGAGTTAGCTTGGTGAACGTTGAGTCCACTCTACGATCACTGTCTTGAGCTTGTTTTCATCTGATCTTGTCCGACTACGATCTCTGCATTTGTTCAGTGGACTCTACGATCGCAGAGTGTGGTCTACGATCCTTGTCTTTGACTTCGGCATCGCTAGACTCTACGACTCTGAGCGTAGAGTGCATTTCATACTTAGCTTCGTCAGATTGTCGTTCGGCTTATAGGCAGGCTGTCTCTACGATTCAGAACATGACTTACTCAGTACACTACGATCCCGAGGAGGCTCTTCTCGACACACTACGATCCTTCTTCGTTTCCCCTGGAAGTCTACGAACTCCGAGATCTCACTATCTTGCGTACTCCTATTCTGCCTCGATAGCTCCCGAGTTGACTCTGACTCTCCTGGCAGACTACGACTTCTGGTGCAGTGCTCGACGATCAGACAAGCCTATCTATTACATCATAAGATCAACCTAACAAGCTTGATCTTTCTATATTTATAGTCCTTGTTCATCATTTCTTTTTAAGGACTTTACAAAGCTGTTTTGCTTATGTAGGATCAACCTAACATTTTTGATCAATTCATTCTAAGTCCTTGTACATATATTTCTATTATCTATCAAAGGACTTAACAACTTTTCTTCATATAAACATACCTACATATTCATTCATATATATATCATAATCAAATCATATATAAATAGGAATATCATTCACATGTTTATTCCTGACAATCTCCCCCTATTTGATTATGACAAAAACAATAAGTGCATATGCATGTTATGAATGAATCTTAGATACAGTGAGCAGCTGTATTTCTAAACAGTTAATCATGAATGTCATTTATATTAATATGCCAATTATATATTCAGACATTCTAAATCCTGGATCCAGAACATACTATCAGACTAGAGATATACCTTCTTGGCTCCATGTATGGTTCTAGGATGCTTGTTGATCAGCTACTCATCTGCTGCTGCTTCTTGCTCCCCCTCTGATGATGACCTTCTATCTTTGCTTGATTCCCCTTCATCACCTTTCTGATCTGGCTCCCCTTCAGCTTCTGTGAACTTGGTATCATCATCTTCAGGCTCCCCCTCAGATGATGATTCTCTATCTGCTGCTGCTTTCATCTTCTTTGACTTTTTCTCCCTTAACCCTCTGCTCTTCTTTTGGTGCCTCTTGCTCCTCTTCTTTCTTCGCCTCTCTTTCTCCCCCTTTTTGTCATCAATCATTTGAGAGAGCTGCTCCGTGTTGGACATAAGCTGCTCCATCAGTTAGGAGGAGTTTGTAACTTCAAACTTTAGCTCTTGCTGTCCGAGTTCAAGTTGCACAGAGAAGGACTGTTTCAGATCGTCAATCTTGTCAGAGAGGGCTTCGATCTGCTTTGCATTGGCCTTCTGAACTTGTAGAGCTTCTGCCTTCTGATCTTGGATGGCCTTCTGATAGATGTTATCTCTCTCTTGGAGTTTGAGAGATACATCAGCCAAGATAGCTTGAAGCTTGTGCTGAAAAGAATCATCTTCGGCTGCTGTCTGCTTCTGTGTTTCTTCAGTGAGCATAGATATCTTCTTGCTTAAATCATCAGAGCTCTTCAGAAGTTCCTGCTCCAAAGCAGTTTGATCTTCTTGATTGGTAGCTTCAGTATGGGCAATAGATTGGACTCTACGATTGTCATCTTTGGACAGATTTTCAAAGGTGTGGATAATCTGAACAATTGTGGAGTACCAATTGCCTGTGGAGGATGATGGAGTGTCTGTTAGCAGTGCTCGATCATAAGGAGACTTCTAAGATTGGATTTGAACATCATAAGAAGTAGAGTGATCAGACTCTACGATCAGCTTCTTGGACATGGTTCTTCTTCCTTCAGAGTCCACCCTACGATCGTAGGGGATGTAGAGATTTCCAGCATGTCGATAGATCTTGAAGTGTGGCTGGTTTGTGATCAGCTTGGTGGCAAACTTCTTCACTCTTGGAAAGTTCTGAGCCACCAGTTCCATGCTTGGAAACTGCTTATAACACCAACTGAAGTAGCTTCCATCTTTTTTAGTAATGGCCTTTAGCCATGGCATCCACTGGAAGAACCATCTCATTAGCAGATCATCAGGGTTGTAGAGAATGGTTGTGCAGTCCATTTCCATGTTGTTCCAGTTCTTGACCAAGTCAAAGGAGGTCATTCTTACTATTCTAATCTGTTCACCTCCATGGTTTATCCATCTGTCAGGAGGAGTCTCTGATGGTTCATTGGGAACTTCTACTACTATTCTCCTGATAAATCTTGCAGGTGAGAGAACAGGGTAGAGTTCTGAGTTTTCTGATTCCTGATCTTCAGAGTTGGAATCATTTCCTGCTTCTTCCTTCTCAGAACCAGAACCATTTTGATCAGCTTCAGCAGAGGGATCATCTTCATGTTGCATTTCATGTTCAGACTCTTCTTGATCATCTCCAACAGAGAATCCTTCTTGCTGAATTTCATTATCTGAACTTTCTTCATCAAGACTTTCCCTAGATACTTCTTCTTCACTGCTAGCTTCTTCTTCAGCATCTTCTCCCGGGGATACAGATTCATCATCACTTAATTCAATGATGGCATTTGATTGGCCACTGTTCCTTTTGGAGGCAAACTGGGCTTGCAGCCTGTAGCTCTTTCTTCTTTGTAGAAGTTCAACTATTGGAGAGACAGATTCTTCTTCTTCCTCAGTCTCTGACTCCACTTCCTTATCAGATAAACTTCTTTGAATATCAGCACTGGCAGGGACAGATTCTTCTTCCTTGTCCTCATCACTTTCTGAGTCATCATGAAAGCTCTCTTGGATTGAGGGGACATGTTCTTTTTCTTCTTCTTGGATAGCATTTTCTGACCCATTCTCTGGGCTGGTTGGGGCAGTTGCATTTGGGGATGCACCTTGATCAGAAATTTCTTTTTCTTCATCAGAGTTGCTTCTCTGAGTATTGGCCATGGGGCTAGAGCACCTTTCCTTATCAGCAGATGTATTGATTTGAGAAGCTAAGGCTGGTTTATCCTCCATCTTAGCTTTCTTGCTGACTGGCCCTTGAAGCAACCTGCTGCTTCTTCTTTTTGTGGTCTCAGCAGTTTGGGCCTTTTCTTCTTTACTCTTGTTCAAGGAGGAGACTCTCCTTGGTGGGGCCTGGGCTTTCTTCACATCACCAGCTCTTTTCTCCACTTTTGATTTCTTCCTAGCTGGTGTGATTTCAGCTGCTTCAGAATCACTGGACTCAGAGCTCTCTGCCTTTACTGTCTTCCTCTTCTTTGCAGAGGCTCTACTACTACTCCCAGCTGTCAGCCTTTTGTTCTCCTTAGGGTTCTTCTTCCAGTTTTCAAATAGTTGTGGAGACATCACCTTGTGCACATTCAGGGCTTCTCCCTCATCATCCTTGATCTTTCCCCCTAGTTTTTTCTTCAGTATGATACTTAACAGCCTTCCATGATATACCTTGGTTAGGGGCTTCTTCTCAGTCTTCCCTACCTATTTGGAGATCTGATCAATCAAGATAGATCCAAAGTCGATTTGTTTCTTCAAAACTATTGCAGACATGATTTTTAACTGCTGGTCGATCACTGTGTCATGTGCAGTGTTCTTACATAGTATGCACTTTCCAACTATTTCAGCAAGGAACTCATATTGCTCAGGGAACTCCTTCTTCTTCATGTCCTTGAAACTAGGGTTTCTTTGATACCCCATAATTTCCTTAGCTAATTCAGTGTTG
Source organism: Panax japonicus (assembly GCA_020205505.1). Lineage (NCBI taxonomy): Eukaryota > Viridiplantae > Streptophyta > Magnoliopsida > Apiales > Araliaceae > Panax > Panax japonicus. Next base: position 88,251,951 of record CM035096.1, on the reverse strand, counting down.
ACATTATCAAGGTTCTTTAGGCCTTGGTTAGGAAATCCTAGGCATTGGTTTAGGTCAGAAGATTTTAACTTGAGAGAATGACCTTTAACCTTGGTAGTAAGGGTTTCCGAATTTATAGAGACGTTTGAGTAGAATTCTTTAACCAGGTTGCAGTAGACTCGAGTATTTGCTTCAAGGCATTCTGAAAATCCAGTCTTCTTTAAAAGCTTGAGAATATCTCTGAACTTCTTTTCAGATTTCTCAAACGATTTGGTTCCAAGCTGAATACCAGTGATCACTTGTCAATTTTCCATTTTGAGTAGTTTGAAGAATGTGAGTATTAAATATAGAAAGGTTTATGCGAGATGACTGTCTGGTTGGTAAGGCTCTGGAGGTTAACTGATTTTGCTCTTGAAAAGCTTTCTAGGGTTTTGAAAATGGGAGGGAGAAAGGTTCGATATCTTTTGGTAACTGTCTGCAAATTTGAACTTGTCTTTATGGCAGTTCCTTCTAACTCTGCATACTCAGTGATGTGTCAATTGTCCATTGGTTGCACGTTGCCCAGTAATGAGCTATAATTCCCCACAGCTTTTCAGTTATAAGAGGAGTGGACGTTTAATTGACGTGGCTTTGACCGTTGACCTTTTGATTCGTAGTGTAACATGATGAGATAGTTATAGACTCTACGATTTCATTTGTTTACTCAACGATCAATTTTTGAGAGATGCTGCAGTGTAAGGCTTCGTCTTTCCTTCTTACTTCGATGCAGCATAGCTCAATAACTGATGTATTTGAACTTATCTCCTCAACTCGAATGTCTTAGCAGATGTCTCATTCTTCATGCTCCTTGTGAGCTGGAGTACACTTTGGTAGAACTACGATCGTTGAGTTGTCTTCTACGATCGCTGCAGTTGCACTACGATCGTTTAGTCCTTTTCAAACTCAACTCTACGATCGTTGACTGACTTGATTCTTCTGAGATGAACTAGATCAAGTATTCCTTCTGCGATAAGGTAGCTCAGGAAGGGCCAACCTCTTAGAGAGAGCTAAGGGTCAGGTTTGTCCCTGAGGCGCTTTCCAGAAGAAAGACTATGTCAGAGGTTTGCAATGACATCTCATTAGACCTCTTCTGATGGGAAGATCTTCTATCATCTTTAAGTATCTGCATTGCTGAAATCGTGGTGTCCTTCTACTCTTACTCTACGATCATGTGTTTGATCGTAGGCACTTCACGATTATGGATTAGGTGACTGAAGGGTTATCAGTAGTTCGTTTTGAGACGATCCTACTGACTATGGATCTTCATTTGGTTCATCAGCCACAAGGTTTTGGGACTTTGTAGCTGGTACATCTCTTCCAGGTTAATGATGCAGTTATTCCTTAACAGACCACTGCTCCCCCATTGTTGATACCGTCATCTCAGATAGATGTGATTCCTTCTTCATGTTCATTTGAGTGCTGCCCAGCACTTCTACTTCTGACTGGAATCATCACGTTGCTCAGTCTTTCTTGTATCGTAGAGATGAGTATTTTCAGGATTGATCACTCTACGATCATTTGACAGCACTACGAACGTGTTCATCTTTGACAGTCTTTAGTTTTGAGAAGTTCTGCTTCGTAGAGAACTCCTTTTGTCTCAAGCTCAAAGATCTTCTATTGTGAGCTTCCCTTGAGGATCCTTTCCATAAAGCGTATCTCATGGGCACATAGAATCCTCTTTTATCTTCTGCTGCATGGCATGCTCCCATATACAGATTTGCAGCCATGTGAGCTCCATTCAGGTTAGCTTAGAGGGTCTTCAAGGACAGGCTTGGACATATATGAACTTTATCAGACTTTTCTCTGAATAGTCCTTAGCCTTCTGCTGGTTGAATCCTTTTGAATGAAGTCTTCTGCTTCAGCATTCCTTAGTGTGGTCAGACTGACCAAGTACCTGCAGGTTCAAGTAATTTCTACTTTTGGTCCTCATTGTTGAATGGGTCCTGCTAGGTTAGTTTTCTAAACCCCTATTCCTCTTATCTGGATAATCATCATGTTTATCACCAACAGACATTCATGCATGCAACTATCTTGGGATAATACATTTTAGATGCATGACGGTGAGTGTGTGTAGGATTTGACAATTAATGACACACTCTTTATCTATGATGGTTTCATCATTTACTGGGTTATGTTCACAATGTTTAAGTGTTCACATAGTGTGAATCAACTCTGCGATTTATGAGTATCTAGTTGATTTATGGATGTGATCAGTCTCTACAAATCAACAAGATCCTCTTGTAGAACTGATCATTCTCTGTGTGTTGTTAAACACTTAGAACATAGGCTTGTACACACATACTAGCACAACAGCAATGATTACTTAACATAAGATTCATTTGGTCTGTGATACTGATCTTGTGATCCATTTCAGATTTTCTTCAAGATGTCATCTTCAGCCTAAAACTTGGTTAAAGAGAAAGTTTGTAGACATTTGAATTTTCCATCTTTAGACTACTTTCTCTATTCACCTTTTTAGGAAGATTATGACTTGTTGACAGAATACTGTCATAGTTCATAAGATGGTGCAACTATGATGTATACATTAATGATGGTGAGGAACCGTACCTTTTTACTGTCAGTTTCTTAACAGTTATTTACTTTAGATATACTGAGTTCAGGTATTGAGGTGCATAGCTTTTACTTTTGCCCTTTTTCAGCTTAATGCTCTTGTCGACCTTTCATCAATCAGTTATGGTCTTGAAGATGTAGATCAAGAGAATCGTGGCATTAAGATCTTTGACATCCTTGAGTTTTCAGAGACAGCACTCGGTTGTTGGTTGGTCACTTATAAGATTGAGAGGATCTTCTATCTCCACTTGATCAGTCATTTCTTCGTACGCGTGACCTCTTCATCTTTCAGACTGATGAATGATTTACTCCTTATTACTGATGTCTCTTGCTCTCTTTTTCTCGTCTGATCTTCAAACTACAAGATTGACTGCAGGCTAGGATTGGTCTTGTTGATATAGCAATCGAGGATATGAACCAATCTGAGCAGCTTCAGGTGTATACACATTTTTTACCTATACACAATATTTCCAACGTGTGAGCTCTTCTGCATATAACAGGTTACTAACTACTAAACTGAGTTTAGAACAATGTTGGTGCCTTGGATCAGACTCAAAGCGATTAGCTTTAGAATACAGCATGAGAACCTGCTCTGATACCAATTGTTAGATCCCAGAGGGCACAATAGATCTAGAAGGGGGGGTTGAATAGATTCTTTTCTTTTTAAAATACTTTTCTGGTTTATGATGTATTGTTCATATTAGATTATATGACAAACATAGAATCTTTTCAAGCACAGCGGAATAAGTAAAAGATTCCCCACCTTCATTGATATATTCATAATCATACAAACATTGTTCGTTGGGTTAGTTTAGTTGTAAGAAGTTAAAACATACATAGCAGTTATAGACATAATGTAAAAGACATAAGGGGTTTTAAGTGGTTCAGAGACTCAAGCTCCTAATCCACTCTTCTGCTTTCAACTAGCAGGATTTCCACTAAGGAAGGGCAGCACCCTGAATCTCTACGATTCCTTCAAGGCCAGCAGGCTTGGGACTTCAGTTCACTAAGAACTCTTCAAGGCCAGCAGCCTTGGGACTCCTCTAGTTCCCTAAGAACTCTTCAAGCCCAGCAGGCTTGGAACTTCGTTTAGTCCCTCTGGACAAGGACCCTTTGGCCCTGCTTTATTTAGTCCCTCCGAACAAGGACCCCTCAGGCCCTGACTTCTTTGAGTTGTTGTTGTTGTTGTTGGAGTCGGTGTTGAGCTGCTAAGATGTCTTCATGCTCTGAACATCTTCTATCTTTAGCAGCTTCGGCTTGATCATCCTTGAAGAGCAATTGAGTGTTGCATGATGCTCAGCTTCTTAGGTTGCTCAACTACTCCGGATGTCCCCTTGATGAACTGCCTTGAAGATCATTCTTCTTGGTACTTGATGGCTGCACATGAGAGGCTTCTAGGATGACTGTAAGCTCTTCTGCAAGGTACCTAGAAGCTTTCTCAAGCTTGACACCAAGATGGCTTTTGTGATCTCCCTTCTTGCTACTCGATGCCTTCCCATGATGAACTTGCTAAGATGACCGTAAGCTCTTCTCTATTGTACTTAGAGTCTTCCCATGATGGACATCCAGATGGCATGATGCTCTTCTTTCTCTCGGCAGTTCAGAACACTCTTCATGTAGTAGAACTCTCACTTCTACATAGTAGAACTCACACTTCTACTTCTTGCTTGATCTGACTTTTGAGTGTTCTTGGTGGATCGTAGAGTGAGTCTCTGGACTCACTATTACTTGATTCGATCAGTCAACCTTCTCTCCAAAACTCAACTTCTCCAGCGCTCTTTGATCTTTGAAGCTCTTCTTCATTTATACACCTTCTCAATCCTTCCGTTGGAAAGTAGCCGTTGGAAGCTATTCAAATGTCTTCACAGATCTCAAGTTGCTTGATGTAGACTGCTTGATGTGACATGGCATACTTTTTCTGACTCTGCAGTCTACTTTTTCACCTACCCTGTCAGATGTATCACTTTACTGTCCTGGGCAGGTCGAAGACTTTATTTCTTCTGATTTCTCGATCAGAGGTTGTCCTTTTGCATCGATGCTCTCAATAAGCACTTGTCCGAATTACCCTTCAGATTGAACAGTTGACAATGCCTCAATCTTCAGGTATCTGAGCTCTACGATTCTGATGCACGTCTTCAGGGACCTGATCGTAGTGTCTTGTTGACTGGTGGAGACAACACTACGATCTAGAAGAGTGTTGATTGGATCTTCAATGTAGAACACCTCTTCCTTGTATTATGCAGTGATTCAATACTTCTGTTTGCTTTGACTGTTCTCAAATACTGATGGCCTAATTCCTTGCTCTGGTTCCCTTCTGAATATCAAGACACTTCAGATTTGTGGCGCGTCCAGCTTACTTTCTCCTGGTGATCTTCCGCTCACTTATCATCAATAAACTGACCCTGCACTTAATAACTTTAGCCTTGCTCTTCAGAAGCTGACCAGTATCTCGGTTCACCTTCCATCAGTTCTTTCTTTGTCTGACAAACACTACGATCCTGGTTGCTTCCAAGATCGTTGTCTTCTGTTTTCTTAATAGCAACTGCATTAGCTGACTTTTCCTTAGTCAACTGCTGAAGTCTTCTTTGAATCATCTTGTGGAAGACTTCATCACGAACGGCCTTTCAACTCAATCTTGATGTTGATTGGTTTGGTGCTTACTTCTTCTGCTAGCCTGCATGCCATTCGTTGAGTGCTCTATGGTTTCTTTCTGTGGATTACATCTTTGCAGTGCCAACCAGAGGCTTCGTACCTTTGGATATTCTGGGAGTGCTCATTCGTTGAGAACCGTATCTGCTCTACGATTCTGACTTAGCATTGTGAGCATTACTGTTGGAGTCGTAGTTCTGCACTCTACGATTCAGCTTCAGCTGTGCAGACACTACGATCCCGAGATCACACTATGATCTTTACTTGCTCGTGTTGTTGACTCTACGACCCCAAGAGCACACTACGATCGCTGACTCTGCACACTACGATCGTAGAGTTAGCTTGGTGAACGTTGAGTCCACTCTACGATCGCTGACTTGAGCTTGTTTTCATCTGATCTTGTCCGACTACGATCTCTGCATTTGTTCAGTGGACTCTATGATCGTAGAGTGTGGTCTACGATCCTTGTCTTTGACTTCGGCATCGCTAAACTCTACGACTCTGAGCGTAGAGTGCATTTCATACTTAGCTTCGGCAGATTGTCGTTCGGCTTATAGGCTGGCTGTCTCTACGATTCAGAACTTGACTTCCTTAGTACACTACGATCCCGATGAGGCTCTTCTCGACACACTACGATCCTTCTTCGTTTCCCCTGGAAGTCTACGAACTCCGAGATCTCACTATCTTGCGTACTCCTATTCTGCCTCGATAGCTCCCGAGTTGACTCTGACTCTTCTGGAAGACTACGACTTCTGGTGCAGTGCTCGACGATCAGACAAGCCTATCTATTACATCATAAGATCAACCTAACAAGCTTGATCTTTCTATATTTATAGTCCTTGTTAATCATTTCTTTTTAAGGACTTTACAAAGCTGTTTTGCTTATGTAGGATCAACCTAAAATTTTTGATCAATTCATTCTAAGTCCTTGTACATATATTTCTATTATCTATCAAAGGACTTAACAACTTTTCTTTATGCAAACATACTTGCATATTCATTCATATATATATCATAATCATATCATATATAAATAGGAATATCATTCACATGTTTATTCCTGACATAATGAATTCAGTTTTAGTAGTATGCTTAATATGAATTCAGTACATAACTGTTAAGTAGCATGCATGTTCTCCAACTCTTATGTACATGTTAATTTTTATGATGGGATAATAAACATAATTTTCTGACATTCATGTACCAGATAGTTCATTCAAATGATATTCATGATACTAATGATAAGGCCTTTTTATATATTATTGTTCAACTCAGGTTCTTAATTTACATGCTTGGTTCAAAGTACATTGTTGTTGTGCTGACTGTTGCTGCCTTTGCTAGTCTGCTGACTTGTTGCCTTTTCTTGGTTCATAGTTTATGAATTGTGCACACTGCTGCTGTGCTGACTTACTGCCTTTGCTAGTCAAGTTAATATTTTAGATTGTAGACTTGTAGTTGCTGGTTTGCTGTTGTGCCTTTGCTGGTCTGCCGAAAGTTGATGTTCAGTTGGTGGATATTTTGGCAGTTGATGTTCAGTTGGATATGCTTGTAATTGTAAATTATAATATGTTCAGTTCTTTAGTTGGCAGTTAATGTTCTGTAATATGCCATGTAATATGTTCAGTTCTGTAGTTGGATGTTTCATTTGAATCATGAATGTGCCACTAACTTAATAGTTCTGTAGTTGAATCATTAATGTGCTTGGATGTTCAGTTGAATGTGCTTGGATCAGTTGAGAATGTGTTTATAATTTAGGATTTTTTAAAACTGTTAATGGAAACAGGGTATGAGAAGCAGTCGGTACACAAGCAGGTTCGAACCAGTACCGTACCGGTTTCGGATCGGCTAACCGGTTCAGTAAACCGGTTCAATCAGTACCTTTATCGGTACCCAATTTCGACTGGATTCAATTTTCGGTTCGGTACGGTACGGCCTGGTTCAGTCCGATTAATTACCGATGAACACCCCTAACGTGTGTGATGTGTAATATCACTACGTGTTCGCGTTTAAATTTGTTTATGCACAAATTATCAAAAGCTAATGTTGATTTACACAATAAGTAAACATTACAAATTTGAGGCCTTACATCCTTGGGAATAATTCAGGTGTGAGAATGATTACAAGTTCAGAATGTATTAATAATTGAACAAAATAGTGTTAGTGTATATATTGATAATTGAATGTATGTAAAATAAGATCCTCTCATAAAATTTAAAACATAATATTTATACGGGAAATTATGATATCGAGAATTCCTTTATCAATCGTCAATTACTTCAGAGATCTTTTCCGAAACATTTTTTAAATATAAATTTTTTGTCTCTTCTCACGAATTAGTGAATTAGACAGGATTCTTTTGTACAAAATAACAAGTAGTGGGTTAATCTGCAAAAAATTCATCGTCAACGTTGTTAGGATATCACAAGTGAGTTGGACTCTCACATCGGATAAATAGTGAAAGAGTGAATGATTAATATTCATGAATGAGCCCAAGACCTAATAGCTTAAGCTTTTAGGTCAAGTTGAGTTTAAAACATATATGTTAGTGCCTTATGTACGCGCACGCAATGCGCGAGCTCTCTAATTCTTCCCCAACAACTGATGTCAAAGCTACAGAAGTTTAATTCATAGATTTTTGGGGTTTGATTACAAGGAATAGAGACTTTACAAATAAAACTTGATGATTGTAATAAAAAAATCATCTCTTATTATAAAGCTTTCAGCTTTTTGTAACTATTTTTTTGGTGATTTTGGATCACATCTCATCTTAAAAATTAATTTAATTATTTTTAAACTTGGAAAGTAGTTATTATCTCCATATTAACTTGTCCACTCACCTTTTTAACTATTTCTCACATCTCTCTTCCACTATTTTCTAAATTCAAAATTGTAGATGGGCAAGTTTAATTTACACATTTCATGATTTTAGATCAATTTTTTTATATTTTAAAAAGTTTATATTGCACAATATCTAATAACTAGTTGTGTCACGTGTTTTCGGCACTACATGGACGGTGAGATTTATCTCAAACTTTGAACGGCCCAAATGATTTATTAGAATGAGCGGAAAATTCAAAATCAATTGTATTTTGTTAGATAGATTGTGAAAGACTCTTACCCTAACCATCATTGACCCAAAGTTATTAATTAGACCCATAACCCGAACCCTAAATAATGGCGTACATTCAGTTGTGCCACAATTACTTTCTCCATTGTATCAAATTAAGTTTAGAATATCCCCAAATAAAAGCTCATGTGAATTATTAATTACCAAATCAATTTCTTCTTAAAAAGGCTTGATTTTTGAATTTAATTTAATTTAATTTTCTGCAAAGGAGAGTGTATGTATGTGGGATTAAAGTGACACTTTATCATGTTACCTTAAGGAGATTAAAAAGTGAGTGAGAAATTAATTTGACAAAGTTCAAACAAACCACATGTGAGTTCATGATCTAAAAGATGGAATCTCCTTTATATTCTTTAAGCAAAAGTCCCCTTATTTCTGATAAGCCCATGCATATACTAGTATGCAAAAACCATAGATAATCTTATTTTACCTCATTGTTGGCTTCCACTCATTCACTTAAAGCAATGCCTTAGCATACACATTTGGGTCATAATTTTGTGTGGATATTATTATATACTTCACCCATCAAGGAATGTTATAAGATTTATTTAAATTTTTTTAGAGTTTTTTAAGTTTAAACACATTAATAATATGATTTGTCTAAAAATATATAAGCACGGACTTTCTCGATGATAATTATTTTTGTTAGTATCAAATTTTGAGATTTAATAAATGTACGCATTTGAATAGAGTTGTAAATGAATCTGGTTACTCACGAGTCTGATTCAGCCCCGTCTCAATTAAGCTCGAACCATATTCGAACAAACTTATTTTTCTATTTATTAAGATTTGTCTAAAAATATTTAAGCACGGACTTTCTCGATTATAATTATTTTTTTTAGTATCAAATTTTGAGATTTAATTTTGTTTCTAGTAAATAAATGTACGCGTTTGAATAGAGTTGTAAATGAATCTGATTACCCACGAGTCTGATTCAACCCCGTCTAACTCTCAATTAAGCTCGAAACATATTCGAACAAACTTATTTTTCTATTTATTTAAATGAGTAGAGTTTGAATAATGTGGTATCCAACTCGTTTAGGTACAAATAAGTCTGATTTGTTTAGTAATTAATTAAATATTCTTTAATTTTATATAAAATCAGATAAATCACTCATTCTTAAGCTCGACTAACTTAACTCACTTAATCTCACCTTGAGTTCGAGCTCAGCTGCTTAGCCCATTTACTAAACATATATAAATTTCAACTCGACTCGACTCGACTCGAATTGACTCGTTTACGTGTCTATGTTTGAGCCATTGAATGTATCCTGGACAAACTTTAATATACTCAAAGATAAAGTGAAAATAACAAATGGGTCTGTCATTCCTAGAACTAGAAGCGGTTATATATAGTCCTCTAATGGGGTTGTAGCTGGTCTTAATAAAGACATGCAATGGCAACCACATCGCCTTCATTGCCAGATGAACAACAGCCTCAAGATCAAGCAGTGTCAAATCCTGATCAAGTACTACAAAGCAATACTGCTAATTGGCATTCTTCTTCAGGATCTATTGGTCCATTTTTCGCAGTAATCTCAGTTCTAACAGTCTTAGCAATTATTTCATGTGTGCTGGGCAGACATTGCAGTCGCCGGACCGCCACGTCGCCGCTGGAAAGTGTCAACCGTAGAGGCTGTTTTTGGTGGCTGAAGGGAAAGCTAGGGCGGTGCACGGCGGGTCATGATGCTGAAGTTGGAGACCATGTTATTAATGTTTGCAAGGCCCAAACTGCTGCTTGACAATACCATTCAAATTGGGGTCATGACCAGGTCGTGGATCAACCCAAATTACAATATTCACATTATATGTCAACATGTCACTCTTTTTTAACAGGATAATAATTAAGGTAATATTGTAATTGATCATTTATTTAAGTTTAGTAATTGATATAAGAAATAAATAAATTCATAATCGAAAATAATATTTTCATAATAAAATCGACGTTATAGCTCTTATAGCGACGATTTTTATCGTCGTTATACATTTATAGCGACACTTTTATTCAAAAAATATTATGAAAATATCAATTTCCTTGATATATGTATTTTTGTTTCACGAGAAGAGTCAAACCTTATGTAAGTCCGTGTAATTTTATTATTCTTATTTTTCTTTTATGAACTAAATCTAGATGTTACGAATAGATACAATAATTAGGTTAACAATACAATAACTCTTTTGTTTTCTCATAAAAAAAGTAGCTCAAATTATTTGAATAGACCCAAAAACTATGCTAGTTCTTATGGGATAGAGGTAATCTTTTCCCCCCACCTTAATTAGCCAAAAATAAATCCACCAACGGGCAATATATTTAATTACAACCAATTTTTAGAAATAAAGACAACCTCACACTTGATAAACAATCCAATAATACCACCCTCCACCCCACCTCCTCCTCCTCCGCCACCACCACCACCGCCACCATTATCTTTCCCCATCATTTCATCTTTTATATCGATATAGTATCATATATTTAATTCCATAGACAATTAATATTTATATATACATGCAAAATTAGGCAGCTAGCATTAATTATCTAAGCATGAAATTGCTTGAAGTTAATCAATTAAACCAGCTAAGGGAAATATTTGCTCGATTCGACATGGACTCCGATGGGAGCCTAACCCACCTGGAGCTAGCCGCCCTCCTACGGTCCATAGGGGTGAAGCCCTCCGGTGACCAAATCCACATTTTGCTAGCCAACATTGATTTAAATGGAAACGGGTCGGTAGAATTTGATGAATTGGTGAATGCAATATTACCAGACATGAATGAACAGGTTGTTGTAAATCAAGAACAACTTTTAAAGATATTTCGCTCGTTCGATCGCGACGGAAATGGCTACATTACCCTTGCCGAGCTTGCAGGATCCATGGCTAAAATGGGACACCCATTAACTTATCGCGAGCTTAAGGAGATGATTAGTGAGGCGGATACCAATGGAGATGGTGTCATTAGCTTTAACGAATTTGCTAATGTTATGGCTAAATCGGCCTCGGATTTTCTTGGACTGCCACTTTCATAGCATTCATGCATGCATGCATGCATGCAATATATATATATATATATATATATATATATATATATATATATATATATGTTATGATAATTGTGATTTGTTTTTCAAAACTTATACATAATTGTACATGATTTAAGGGAAACTTTTTCTTTTCTGTTTTTTTCCTAGTTATGGTGATTGATATTTGGGTAATTAGATAGATGGGAATTAATGTTTTAAGCATTTATCTTGTAAATTAGCTAGAAAGAAACTATATATTTTAGCTAGCTAGTTTTATAGTTTTTTGGTATAAATTTAATGTTTAGAATTTGGAAAAGATTATTGTACCAGTTTGATACATTTCTCAAACTGCCATTTTAATTCTATCTTTGCAATGGTGCTTTTTGAAAGCATTACCAGATGAGTACTGAAAATTGAAAAAAATATTTAGTTCAGAAACATCATAGTGATGGACATAACCTTATCATGTGTTTCCTTAATTTTATGGTAAAGAGATGGTGAACATGCAACTCCAATAATTTCTTAAATTACTAGTAGAAAACTTGTCTTAATTGGGAGCTAATTTGTGGAATTAATGCAATACCCCCAATAAAACTTTTGCATGCTCCCTCTGTTACAATTTTCACCTTTTTTATTATTATCAAGATTCGTTCATAAATGTAATATTTCTATTACTAAAGATGTATTCAGAAAAATTGAGTGAATCCTAATACGAAAATATTATAAAAAATTATATTTTCAATTTTCGCAAAATAATTATTATATTTTCTAGAACATAAATAATAATGGCTGAGTTTTGAAGCATTTTATAACATTTAAGATTTAAAATAATAATAATAATAATAATAATAATAATAATGAGTCAAAGTTCCAAGGCTCATTCAAATTGGCCAAGACAAAATCCCACAAAATCGTTATGAATGAAATGAGCACAAAATTACTTTTCAGATAAATTTGAAGTGAAGGAGAGGAATAAAGCCTTTTGCTTTCCAATACCAAAAATCACCATACAAATATTTCATTTTCATCTGTTTGACACTAAAAAAAGACAACAAATGTTTGGATCCTAAGCTTATACACTAATCAACCACACCTCGTCCTCGGAAGCCAGACTTTAAAGACATCATATATAGACCATTTTCCTCATATGACTTTCCCACTTACAATTGCCAGATTTAAGAGTAAAAACTCAAGAGGTCCCCCATGAATAGCACTTTATGGCAAAAATTATATCTACATGGAGCTTAAGAACTGAATTTCGATAAGACTGATTTGCCACTTGTAAATATCAAACTTAGTAGAGCGAGGCCTAAACTTGTGGAGCGTACCCATCTTTCCAAAACTAGGGTTCCAAACCTTATATAATGATAATGTGACCTCTCAATCCCGTCGAGTAATTCATCTCACAGTACAAAATATTTGAAATCTTTCTACTGGATATTCCAACTTTGGCGTCAGAGCTATGAAAATGAGCATCTCCATTAGTCTTTGTATTTTCTCCTCTCCCTCTTGGCTTCTCCGTGATCTTTCCTGGACCCATGGCGAGAAGAACTGCTGGGAGAATGCCCACTTCTATGCTTGTGATTCTTAGAGTGTTTTCTACTACTCTTTTCCCTAGAGGAACCCTTTGTTCTCCCTTTGGACCTTGACCGATGTCGGTCACGATAATCATCAGACGAATCTGTTGTATCCGCATCAGAGTAGCTGTTCTTATGGCGATGACGTCTAGAGCTTTTTCTACCCCTTTCATCTTCAGATGAATTGCTGCTCCAATCTCGCTCCCCTGTGGAAGTATTTGCCTTCTTATGCTCTTGAGAAGCCTTTTCGAGTTTATTTTTGACAGAATTATTATCAAAGGAGTCAGTCCCTCTTCTTTGGCTGCCACTTATCTGTGTATTGTTTTCGATGAGTATACGAGAACCACCGTCAAGACTCGCCTCCGGATGATAAGGGTTGCCTTGTGGAACCTCCTGCTGCATTTTAGATCCATCGCCAACCGCACTAGTGGAGGATGACAACTTCCTTTCAACTAACAAGGTGCTATTACTGTTATTCTCTCCCTTGTTTGCATCGACAGTTTCCTTCTGAGAAGCTGAATCTTTAAATTTATGTTCAGAATGCGAAAGTTCAGGGGGAACCTCTAGGCCTAGCTCTTTACCCAAGGATTCTAAGAAGTCACCAGCTATTAAACGACTTAGAGTCGTATTAGCAACTTCAGTGTTCTTCTGTTGATGCTTCACTTGGTTGAGACTAGCATTTCCACCTTCATCATCTGAATCATCAGAGAATATAGCCTATACAAGGTGGACACCCAAAAACCCACAGATTAGGAAGGGCTAATGCAAAGAATGCTAGTAGGATAAAGTGATGCACATAATGTTGACAAATAGTCATAAATAGATAGAAAGAGAAGTTGGTGTTGAAGGTAAGCAGTACAAGCTTTTTGTCAAAATTAAACCAAAAAGGGCATACAAGAAATCAAAAAAGGCACTAATGAATTGAGCTATTTACAATGGCCACGCCAGTTACTCACAATTATGGGAGACACCAAAAGTAGCAAGGATTGAGATCAAGTAGTTTATCAATATTTGTGGTTCTTTGTTTTAACACATGATACAGTCAATCATCTGACACAAACTATGATTCGTTCAGACAGGCAGAACGTGAATTGTGAAAAGCTGTTGCATTGCCAACTTCAAAGCATATATCAGAGAACTGTATTGAAGGGAAGGAAAGAATAACCATTTTCCTTCTTTCTTTTTATAAAATTACATGGGAGTGTTGAAACCTTCATTACATGGGAGTGTTGAGGCTTTGAGCCTTAGTAGAGGCATTATCTTGTACCGGATAGGCCTAATTTCCTTGTAGGATTTGATATTAGGATTCATGCCTCCCTCTACCCACCATGATAATAATAAATTTTTTGGAAATGAAAAAATAAAAAATGCTTTATCATTTAAAAAAAATTAGGGAAAAACAAACAGAAAAGGATTTGTAGTCTATCCCATTATTAGGTCTAGCAAGCTCAACCACTAACCTCACATGGTAACTGAGCATTTAAAAAAATTAGGGAAAAACAAACAGAAAAGGATTTGTAGTCTATCCCATTATTAGGTCTAGCAAGCTCAACCACTAACCTCACATGGTAACTGTGCTCTTTTTTTTATAAAACCATCTCCATTGGAGTACACAACAGAATTAACACAATGAACGTTTAAGATTTATGAGAGATACGACATAAATCATACAGCAAAGTATTTATAGAAGCACATCCAAAAAAGATTGGAGAACCAACATTAACATATCGAAATCATAGTATAAACAATTATTCAAAAAGAAACTTGCCTTGTAGAGGTCGACTGGTCTCTCAACATTTTCAACTTCCACCTCAACCTCAAGTTCTCTGTCAGCTACTTCTTCTGGGTTTGCAGCTTTTACTAAATCTGGCATGAAAATAAGAGAATCCATCTTGCTCCTCATTCTTGGTGCAGGAGGTGGCTGCAAAAGTAATTTATCACGACAAAATTTTAACTTTTTGAAATAGAAATGTCCAATCAGAGCCATTCTGAAAAGACTCAAATGGTGATTTCTGGGCCTTCGTTGGGTACAACTAAGACACTGCACCATAAATAATGCCGAATGAAAACATTTGACTATAACACAAAGATATCAACTAGAAACAATAATATAGCAAAAAAGTTATAACTTTGTAAATCTACAAATACTCATGTTTGAAAAGCAGAAGCAACCAGAAAAAACATATTTTAAAAAAAGATTGTTAGTATTTAAGGTGGGTGAGGGGGACATAGAACCGGACCTCAACCTAGGACTAAGCAAAAAACGGGTATAACCGAAGAACCGAACCGAACCGAAATAATTTAACCGAAATTTTCTGACAATTCGGGTAGTTTAACATTTCGGTTATATCCGAATTTTTTTACAATTTTCGGTTAGTTTGTACGGGTATTACTTTTGGGTTATTCGGGTTAACTGAATAACCGAACAAAACTTTGTAAAGGTAAAGTATTTACATAACCGAACAAAGACTCTACTTTACTAAATTAATTACTAGTTACTACCCGATAGCCCACTCTCTGAACAAACAAAGCACGCTTGACACTAGTCACACTACACTACTACAGATCTACTTTACTCTCTCAGATCTCGAACTCTCTCAGACAGGAGTGAGCATTCGGTCGACTGCAAGCCTCGTCTCAATTCTCAGATCTCATTCTCAACTGTCCCTCATCCATTTCGTCTCTCTCACTGACTTAAAACCCAGATCCAGACGCGAGACTGAGATCTCTCTCAGATTCAGAAGCCCAGACCCAGATCTTGATTTCTCTCATCGGTCGACGCCGAGTCGCCGACGGCCATCGCCTCGGTCCTTCATTTCGATCTCTCAAGTCTCAAGAGTCAAGCAAGTCTCAACTCTCATCCCGTCATCCATCATTCGGTTACCGGTACGAATTTTCCTTCAACTTTGATTCTTTGACTGTGAGAACTGAGAAGTTCTTTGGCTTACTGAACTTTTCTAAACAGCATCTTAAATATTTCTGAGTCATTCGGTCCTTTCGGATGCTCTGAATTTTCTATGCAATTATCTTGATGAATGATGGGTCTAAGTCTTCAGAGTGGTGTTTCTTTGCTCATTAAAATCAGTTTATATGTTTTGGTCATTTGTTTCTGTTTAGCAAAATAGCAAGCCAGCTACTTGATTTTTTCTGAAACTTGTGAGTTGTGAAGTAATTTGTCAAAATTTGTGAAGTAATTTGTCAAAATCAGTTTAAAAGTTTGTTTGATTCAAAACAATTTCTGACCACATTCATTTTCTGAACACAGATTCATTATTGCAATTTAATTTTTAATTTTGAGCTTCTAAGTTGTTATTCATGTTATGGTCCTATTATGTTTGTCACTGACTGTGATAATATTATTAGCTCCCAAGCTGTATAATTGTGGTAATCATGCAATTTCATATCATAGTTGCATCCTCTTAGTCCATCTACTTGTTGTAATTTGATTCTTAATTTACTGCTACAAGTTTCATATCAACTTAAGACATTGGATTTACTGCTACTTGTTGTAAATTGATTCTTAATTTACTGCTACAAGTTTCTTGTGCAAGATATGTTTTGAGTCCTAGCTTCTAACAGCTGATAAAGTAATGCCAATGCCTCCGAGGCTGCAACAATAAAAAATTCCTTGTACAGTCAATTACTAAATTATTATGGGTGGTTTTAGAATTTCATACAATCCCTAGTGGCTTCTTCTATTGGCCATGCCAAATTTATTGAGATTGTCTGCTTCAGCCAATTATTCTAGACTTTGGAGCAGATTTCTTATTAAAGTTGCAACTTCTAGAGTTTGAATCTTTCTTTGTTTTCTTTCCAGCATGGCAGTAAAACTCTTAGTAGCAACAACAAACTCAAGTTACTCAACAGCAACAGCAGCAAGTGGTAGGAGGTGCAGGTCAAACTCAACAGCAGCAGCAACAAATGCTCAACAGCAGGAACACTGTGCTCAACAGCAGCATTATGTTTATGGATTATGTTTATGGTGTTGAACTGTTAATCATGTAGGAACAGTGTTGTTATTGTTATCTGTCGAGTGTCGACTGGATTTCATGTTTGTGTAATATGTAGTTGACAGTCATTCATGTTTGCTGCTGACTGAGTCTTTTGTAATATGTAGGCTACATAATGTAGTTGACTGTCATTCAATTCACTAGGACTGCAGTACTGCTGTCAATTGACAAATGCCAAGTCTTTTAAATTCGGTTATTCGGTTATTACAGATTTCAGTTAGTTGTTCGAATAGCTAAAACAGGGTAGTTTCGGTTTTCGGGTATAACCGAAATTGTTATTCGATTCGGTTATTATCCGAATGCTCACTCACTCAACCTTCGAAATTGCGTTCGAGGCGCACGCCTTGAGGCGGGAGTTAAAGAGAAATTCAGAAGCTTGCGCCTCATTTGGCTGAGGCTTACGCCTCAGTGCGATGCCCCTCAAGGTGTATCAAGGCCTACGCCTTGATTTGAATTAAAAAATCCCAAGTATGCGACATGTTCTTCAATTCAAGCCGATCAACAGGTTCTCTCTCTTCTTCAGTTCGTGCTAATTCGACAGGTTCTCTCTCTCTTGTTCTTCTTCTTCTTCTTCGATCGACTCTGTCTTCTTCTTCTTCTTCGACAGTTTCTTTCTCTTACTTTTTTTATTAGTCAGTATGGTCTGTATTTTTCCGTCTTCTTCTTTGTGTTTATATGATTGTAATTACATTACTATCATATAATTATATTGTATAATTATTATAATTATATCATATGTTTATATTATAATTATTACATTATATAATTATATGAATATAATTATTATTATTGTTATATATATACAGTAGTAGCATTACTGTATAATGTATTATTATTGTATATGTTATATATATAAAAAAAAATTATTATAATGATGGATTATTTTATGATTATATTAGCATTTTTTTATAATTTTTGGGGACTTTTATGTTTTCAAATCGAGGCTTTCGCCTCGCTCCGCCTCGAAGCTTACACCTCACCTCGTCTGGAGAAAAACGTGTCGTACCGCTTTTAGTTTTTTCAAACATTGCCTACCAGAAGTAGGGCATATACTAGCTACTGAAGATATTTCCAACAAGATAACATCTTCTCCATTAATTCCATAACAGGATTTATCCCTGCACCTCCCCGTTACAGGATGAGAGGGGTACCACAAGAGCTAGAGCTCATTGGTAAACATATAGATGTACTTGACGCACTAACATGTAGAAATGATCTCAGGTACTTTTGGCAACATCCTAATACAGATATACTAACAAATAAAATCAACAGAAACAACTTGAATATAACATCATAAACAAAGAAAGAGTAAAGAGAGACACATTGGCAAAAAAATTACCTTGCCCATATAAGGATCAGTTAAATCAAAGCGCCTGCACAGAATTGATGCAGGCCGCCACTGAAACTCTTCCCGTTTCGGATATAATTCCTTAATTATCAATTCTTCAGCTTGACCAACTCCAGCTTGCTGCAGATGGACATAAGTTAACACCCAGAACAAGTTCTGCATATTAAAAATGAAAAAACTATTCCTTAATTATCAATTCTTCTGACTTGACTAACTCCTGCTTGCTGCATATGGACATAAGTTAACACCCAGAACAACTTCTGCATATATAAAAATGAAAAAACTAAACTTTAAGATTCATACCTCTAGACCGCCAGAAGTAAACTGCAATCCAGTAGTAACTGGCAAGTCCAAAAGTTGCTGATTGGGGGAATTAGTTTCCTTCCCCCATTTTCCTTTCTCTATTGCCACAGCTGCAGACTCAAACTCCAATCTCTCACGTGCACGATCTGCTTCAGACATGTAACTCGCTCCACCAGAATCTTTAGAGCGAAGACCTCCTCGGTATTTCTCCTTCAGGTACTGTTCAAATCTTTTTTGCTTTGGAGGATCATCTCGGAAAGGTTTCGCAACTTCTTGGGGCTCGGTCTATATATTCCAATGTAAAAATTCTAATAAATAAAATATGCAAGTTTGAATTAATTTTTTCAAAAGCACATCTAAGGTGGTATGAGTCATAACTCAAGAGTGCTATAACATGATCAAGGACAAGATGGATTCACAATCATATTGCTAACAATTGGAGTGTTAACCATTGGAACAAAGACAAAGATGTAAATAACTCACAAATGATGCAGGATTAGTGAATGTATCAGAAAGATTGACTTGAAGATTAACAGTAGCTGCAGAAGTAACAGACGAGGTTAAATCTTTGGAGCTTCTTTCCAGGGGCTTCTCGCCTAGAATTTTGCCACGGCTCTCTGCAGTCATCTTCTGCTCACTTGGATACAGCTTCACATCCAACTGCTGTTTGGTGTGATCAGTACGCTTCTGGTGCTCCTCCCAGAGCTTCCTAAAATAGTAATCATGGCCATCTCCTCCACTAAGGAATGAAAATAAAGGATTAGACTGATTCTTCTCTCTGGAGAGATCCTCAAATAATTTACCACAACGAGCTACCAAAGTTGCAACTCCTTCTATCAATATTTTTAAATATTTATCTTCTGGAGGAGGAACATCTGGGGGAGGCACATCAGCAAGCTTGTGGTTAATCTGAAGGGGAGCAGGAAAATTATGATGAGGTACAAAATCCTTCGGAATCACTGGAGGATCAAATCTGAAAACCCAATATGCAGTATAGAGTTAAATAATGACCATATATTACTAATTACAAAATTGCAATATTTTCTAGAATTACCAAACAGATAATTATCGTAGTCCTCACCCTAACTTAATAATCTTAAGTAAATTGACAGGAAAGAAGCAAATGAGTGGAAGCTTGTAGTACATTATTGTAAATTCAGTTCCACGAAAGGTAATTTCAAATGTTCATTTCTACATGCCTAACCTTGAAGGATCAGGTTTCAATATGATAACCTATAAAACAAGTTCCATCTAAATTGATAAACAATACTTTTTTATCTTGGGAAGTGACAAATGTACCAAACAGATAATTATCGTAGTTGTCACACTAACTTAATTATCTTAAAATAAATTGACAGGAAAGAAGCAAATGAGTGGAAGCTTGTCGTACATTATTGTAAATTCAGTTCCACGAAAGGTAATTTCAAGTGCTCATTTCTACATGCCTAACCTTAAAGGATTAGGTTTCAATATGATAACCTATAAAAAAGATCCATCTTAATTGCTAAACAATACTTTTTTATCTTGGGAAATGAAAAAATTTTAGATGAAGTTACAGGTAAACAAGGAGAATCAGCATGGCAATTTGTCTTCAGAAACTTCAATATGTGAAAAGTGACTTGAAAAGGTGGCAGTCTGTAATCATTCAGTCATTCATTGCTCAATTAGTATAGATACATAGACTCAAATCTATCCCCTTTTGGGAATCACTGGGTCATGCCTAGATCAGCTATCAAAGAATTTTTGAGGTGGACGAGAAAAAGTAAGCAAAGATATTCAGACCTATAAGACAAGAGGCCCAGTTCTGCTGCGACAGTGTATTTGGAAGGACAAGATTACGCTAACACATGAATGGGGGCATCAACAACTTTCAAGGCTGAGGTACGCGATGTTGCCATTTCTCTTTTAAGGGAATTTGGGTTGGTATTTAGTTATTGTGAATTTTTCTGAATTTATATTTTGTTTTTTGTTTCTTTTTATATATAGCATAACCTCCTCCTTATCAAACAGGCTTAATTAATCAACTCACTTGATGCATTAAGTTTTAAGACTTAAAATCAGTTAACAAACAAGTTCTTAGCCTTTATCTTCTGCCCCCAGCTAGCTTTCTATCTAATAACTAATTCCTCAAACTCCTCCTTAAGCGCTATCATCCTAACCACATCTCTAGATAAAGGACCATCATCTTCTAACTTATCTATGTCTCCCACTTTCCCCACTAAAGCAGCTTTCCTTACCCTTATCTAACTTTGATGGCTTTCAGCTTCTTCAACAAGAAAAATCAACAATCTATTGAAAGGGCACTCATCCCACCGCCCCCTACGGCCCTTCAAAATTTGGATAAGATGTTGATATATTCTCAAAGAGAAATGGAGTAGGGCCCCACTTGACTGGATTCGACTCAAAAACCACAGAGAAATTATTCTAGGTCTTCCTAGGAAGCACCTCCTAAACCTAATTAATAAAATCATCCTCCCGGTCGTTAGTAAAGAGAAACATGTCAACATGTATGGTTACTAGCTGCCCCTCAAATCTAGAACAACTAAATTGCGCATCAGAGAGCACAATTTCCCTCAAACCACAGTCCCTAATAAAAATATCAAAACCTTTCATACTACTACCGACTATAGTGCCTCCCAACTTTTCTTGCGAACGAAAATCCCCTAGGAACCGCCTCGGTTTACACCGACGTCCATCAACTCCTCTAAGAAGAACAAATGTTCCCTAGGTCTTTTGAGACCATAGACTCAAGTTAACCACCCTCACCACAACCAGGAAATTCTAGCTGTATTACTTTACAGAAAGATATATAAAGAATAAGAACCATGTAAAATATGAACCTTAGAAGGTACTCGAATATCCCACACGACAATAACTCCAACACCTGCTCTGACTGAGAGAGGAAAAGCCCAATATTTATGCCTAGCCTAGACTCAAAAAATCCTAACAACACTCCTATCAACCGCCTCTGACTTGAATTCAGACAACATTTGAGGTTTCCTTGCAGATAACATAAAAGAGGAAATGTTAATCCTCTCTCTTCTTTCCATATTTAATAACTAGAAAAAGAGAAACCAAAAGGAATGAAAATGAGAATCCTATGTACTTCAAAGTACATGGAAGAACAAAATAAAGATTTTTGTGCATGAGTGTTGTGGCTTCCGCCTGGGAGGGGGGAGGGGCTTAATTCCTTGAGTTGCACAATGCTGATATCTATGTGCGTGTTATGGCATTCTACAATGTTGCTCCACCTTTCTGCCTGTTGAACTCTTTTCTCTTATGTCTCTTTTTAGGCATATATTTATATTGTATATTGAAAACAAAAATAATGCCTGTCAAGAACATATATTTATATATTGTATTAATTGAAAAATATAAAGCAAAAATATTTTTCACGCCATCTTAAGATTCATACTAAAACCACTCGGGGAAAAGTGACGTATTGTGAAATGAAGTAAATGTCATAACTTATAAAGCATAAAGTTCTTGTCTGTTCACTCATTAAAGTACAGGGTCAATATATATCAAGGCACTACTACAAATTACCTTTCCAACAGGTAATCAGAGAATGATGCAACTTTAAAACCACGCAGAATACCATGTTCCTTGTCACCCTTTTTTTTCTTATCTTCTATGGTTAACCTTGCAGGCTCTTCAATCTCTTGAACATAAGTATCTCCAAAGTCATAACCTATTCAAAAATATGTTATTAGGTGGGGCTACATGCATCATATTAAACAAAAAATTGGCCAAAGTTATATTCACAAAAGCCATCAAACAGGCAGTGTTGGATTTAGGAGCTTGGTTCTTACAGTTGACACCACCTCTTACACCCACAAGTAAAAGGAAATATAAAACTGGATCAAGCCTTCAGAAATGGACAAACTAACATTAGACAAAGTATGACAGCACAATAACGACTAATCTTGAGTGAGTAAAATTATTGTCATTCTGCACTTGAAGTACTTTTAATTGAAAGAGAATAACAATTTATAAGACAACACCAACAGGAAACCAGGAAAACCACAGGATACACAATTCCTTGAGGAGAACCAATGGATTCGAAAGCACAAAAATAGAATTCAATAACAAGTCCATTGGGATTGGCAAACTAGAGTTGAAATCCATGAACTTGAATAATTTGACAACAAATTGACTTCAGCGCACTCTTAAAGGTCCTATACCTTATTAGGCAGATATATCAGTTCCTACGCTTGTCAAACTTATTTGTGTTGTGTGAGTAATTGACAGCTTAATCTTTCAGCAACTTAATATAAGGAAATTGGAACATCGGCCAAAAGTTTAGCACAATCCACCAAAAATCATTGTTAATAGAGTCACAAATTACATTTAACTCTCCGATATGGCGATATATGGATATGTACACGTGTGTTTGTGAATATATAAATTGGTGTTATTGAGACACCCTAGTTAGACTGAAAACTGATGCAACTCCTCTCTCTCATTCACAGTCTTGCTCCACAGGGGATTGAAGGATATATTGGTCATTTGGTCCCTTGAATCAGTTGGAGAACATGTTGGCAACCAGAATTCTGATGGACAGAAAATCTGCACCACATTAATTTATATAATGACTTCAATGGTGTGTTTGGTATGGTGGAAAAATAGAGAAACAGAGGAAAGAGGATGGAAAAACGGAGGGATTGTCCTTCGTTTGGTAGAAGGAAAAACATAATAAACTGAGAAGTGGGAGGGTGACATCCTGTTTGGTCTAACAGAGTTTAGTTTTCTGTTTCCATTTTTGTTCGATACAAGAAAATGTGTTAGCCTGTCTCGAAATAAAATCAAATTCTGGAAAAACATTTTCAAAATGAGGAGAAAAAGTGAGAACATCAAAAGGATTTTTTTCTCAGTTTTCTTAGAAACACAGAGAAGTAGAAAACATAGACTAGACTAGTAAATTTAATGAAGCACACCATCAAGTTCTTTTAGCAGCATACGATTCATCAATCTTTCCTTTCATTTGCTTTACCAAACAATGAAAAGTGACAATCTCCCTAATAGCATTCCTTCCTTTCCCTCCTATTATACCAAAAACGCATGAAAAGACACCTTTCCAATTATTTTCAAGTCATTTTGTTAATTTATTTTGGAAAGAAACTAAAAATTGTTTTACATTTACATTTTGTAATGGAGAATGGCAGATAGCTTCTTACCTATACTTTATAGTAAGAAAATAAAATATTCCAAACCTATACACTGAACAATTGATAAGAATGAAGAGAACTAATGGCAGAATTAAATGCATAATACTTACCTGATGCATATACATCCTCATCTTCAACAGTCAAGCTCTTCAAGCGCTCCAATGCCAAAACCAGGAGCAATTCTTCCTGCTGATGAATTTAAGACAACTAGTTAAACTGTGCAAACTATTTGTAGTGCAGCTGAAACTTATAAAACAAAATAAGAAATGTAGACCATTGTTAAAGGATAATAGATCTCACATTTGAAACCAAAAAGACTATCTTTCGTTGAGAAAGGTTTCCCATTCCCCACCTCCTGATTTCCAGATATGCGCGATCTTTTCCTTTCTGAGAAAGGAAATAAACAGTTAAGCTGCTTAAATTTCCAAATAACATGTTAGTTGGCTTACGTTAGGTAACTACATACCCCTAAATTCTGGAGCGTTTTTAAAAGGATCATAGCCTAAACCATGCAAGTCCTGCTTTGGATTGAGCACATAAACCTGAGGCAACAAAAATATTAGGCCATAGTTTCCTTTTCTTAGCCATAAATCATGAAATTCATATGATTAACTCTAAACAGAATTACATGAAAACGTCATCTATATACAATGCTTGTTGATGCACCAGCACCACACTAAATCATAAACTAGTTTTATTCTATATCACCCTTCTTCAGGAAGTATATATGTAATATTGTGCAAGCTGTAGAGAGAGGCCAAACCAAACTGTGCCACAAGCTCCAATAAAATTTACTCCATCCATTAGAAAATATAATATCATTCCCTTTGTAAAATATTTTAAAATGGAGGTAATAGTTATAACCTAAGAGAACTGCATACGAACATCTGGTAATCCCAATTTAAGATATTACCCAAAACTTAACATACCAAAACAAGTAATACCGAATACCAATATTCCCCGGTATAACAGGACTACAACAGTGCTATAAGGTACGATTTTTATGAAGAGGTACAAATTTATATAGCATATATTGACCTGACAGTTTGACACAAACTAACCTAATGTATGATAACAACTCAGCTCACCAAAGTCAAACCCACCAAACAACAAAAAGGAAAGGAAAAAGGAAATTTGACATTGGGTAGCAATTTTAAATAAATGTTCTTGAGGCGCGTCATGAGGCTAGGCGTTCATAAAAAGCCCTGGGACTTGTAAACGTGGATGAGAGTGGCGTACGCGAGGCATAAGTTTTTTGCATGAGACGTGAATTTTTTATCAGCCCCATTGGATGAGGCGCATGTCTAGTAGGAATATTATTGTTTTCTGTTTCTTACTATTATTGCTTGATTTTACCATTTTACTAACCCTAAAATATGAAACCATAAAAAACTCCTCATAAATACTACAGCCAAAAAACAACACTTAAAGCAACTCTTCCTCTTCCCCGCTGCTACTACAATAAGAGCCCTGCTACAACCAAAACTACTACGTATTTCTTCAACTCTTCTTCTCTCAATTTTTTCCTGCATCTCTTACGTTCATCTATTACTTTTTCTTTTTCTTGTGAATTATCTTCTCTCTATTGTCCCTGCCATTGTTCTCCATCTGCAACTTCTTCCTCTCTTTTTTCTTTGCTTCTTCTCTTCTCATCATCAATTTTATTCTTTCTCCAGGTTTGATAAATGGACTTCGGAGTTTTGATCGTCTTCGTAGCTTCTGTTTTATTATTTATCATTTTCACTCATTTTCATATATACTATGAATTCTTTTAGATACAAATTTCAATACCTGAACCAACTTATGCCCCACGCCTCAGGACTTATGCCTCGTCGTGCACCTTAACCTTTTAAAACACTAGTTATTAGAAAGATCTTCTGAAGATTGAAGAAAGGAAAATAAATCTAAAAAAAGAAATTGACGAAACAGTTTTGAATGTGTACACATTTTAGTAAGAAAATAAATCAGAATTCATCAGGAAGCAAAGCATGTAATAGATAAGAAGTCTAAGGTGAAATAGAGGAAAAACTAAAGAGAGAGCATCAATTCATAAAATCAACAAGAAAAACAACACACTGGCGTGCTTTTAGGAAGCTGGTTGTCAGCATCAGTAGGTAGCTCAGTCACATTTTCAGGGTCACCTTCAACAAGCTCAGAACCTGAAAATGGTGCTCTGACATCCTCAGATGAAAGAGCCAAAAAAGCTTTTCTAGCTTCCCTGCGAGCATCTGCATAAAACAACAAAGATAAAGATGTCTTAATTTAATATATAACGTTAATTAATACAGAAAGCACCTACGACGGGAGTTCATAGACAAATATAGATATTATGAATATAACATTTATTAAATATAGTGAAAATAACTTCCAGATAGCTTAAGTCTGGTAAGTACAAATACCGGAATGTAGTAATTTAGAAAGGGGAAAAGGTAATCCTGGGTGTAAACCTCATTTCCCAAGATAGTTAGAACTGAGAAGTACACATAGGCACAGTGTGCAACAAAGTCTTCTTAATGGGGGAAAAAAACATTTAGAGAACACCAAAAAATCGGAAAAAAATGTACCAGAATTGATCTATGAACGGTTTCACAGTTTAAACTAGAGAAATTTAAGGGCTCAACCACTCAACTTCAGTAGCTTTAGGAGTCTTAAATATAGCTACGAAAGTGTCCCATTTAGTAACTATGAGTTATTGCACTTGTATAAAATACCAGAAGAGATCAGGGAAATAACTATCCTAAGCCATACAGAGAAATAAAACAGTCTCTTCAGAAGACTTCAAAACTTTCTATGCAACCTGTATAAGGAAGTCAAGAGTCCTATAATGCATTTTTCTCTTTTTGTGTGAAGGAAATGAAATTAAAAAAAAAATCCCTAATATCCCACAAAAGTCCTTACTTCATGCCACCAGATAAAACACACACACATTGGGCCATTGAATCTAGGTGTGTCCTTGTCATAGAAATCTTTTCAACCTCTCAAGGTAGACATAACGCTAAGGAAACTGCCACTAAAATTTGATTATCTTGTAGACAAGAGCAGCCAGGGCCTACGACAAAAACAATCTAAAAATCAAGCGTTAAGATGCACAAGAAGATCAACAGATACCGCAGGTTGGTTAAAAAGGATAATGATATAGCATACCATATAATGAATTGGAACGTGAATCCCTTATAGAACGACCCCGCCGCCATCCCATTTTCAGCAGTAAATTGACACCTGAACAATAAGAGAATAAAATATATTAATAAGCCATAGGTGTGATCAGCAGAGTTGACACCCAGACAAAATCTACAGTTAATTTAAAACAAACCAATAGAATCCGAGGCTGGAAGCACTATTTCATCAGGAGCAGGTCCGGGTATAGCTGACGGCCTACAACACACAAGCGACAAGTTCAAAACAGATAATTTAATTCATAAATAAGTGAGAAGAAATGGAGGTAAAACAACAAATTCCAAAACAAAATAGGAGATATAATACATGTTACAAGGCTCACAAGTGGTGCAGAATATTAATACTGAAGATGCATAAAACGTTGGTAAAAGATTAAAATGTTGGACTCTTTGCTTACTAATACATGATATTCATAGCTTAGAAATAAGAAACAAATAATGATGAATGGTCAAAGTTGTCACATTCAACTTTAATATAGCCATTATTTACAACCAATAAAACAAAACGTAAGATAAGCAATTGATACAACCTTTGTTGTTGTTCCTTCTCAGCTTGCTTTCGAGCAAGCTCAGCAGCTGTAGATCCAAATGTATCAAACTGCATAGATGTCCCCAAAGAATCGCTCTCCAATTCCTAGAATGTGAAAGCAGAACATTTGAAAATGAACTTTTACAATGCAAGGACGTAACCCATTTACTATGTTGAGGCCAATTGTTGAATTGCTGATTTTACAAACAAGACTTTGAAGTTTGAACTAAGGTCTAGTCACATGAATAACAAAGCTTCCTAATGTTGGTAATATGTATCTTTGTCAAGAAATTCAAGCCAACGATAAGATCATAGGACATACGGCTTTCTCATCATCATCCAAGAAGTTAAGAATACTTTGTTGTTTGATTTCAGCTCTGCTCTTCCTTGATGATGTAAATGTTTGAGGAGTCCATCCTGCATGATTGTTTCCAGAGTTCAACACACATACACACCACCCTCAAGAAACCTAAAAACAAATAAAGCAATCTAATTCAGACTGGGTAAAATTTTACCCTCTTTAGATCCCACAGTGTTGTAGTAACCAGCAGAAAAAGCCTCCACTAAATGCCCCATGAAATCTTCTCCTCCCTTCTTCATCTCTAACCTGAACGTTGGCATTTTACAGAAAAAATATAATTAGCCATTTAGACATTTCAAAGAACCCAAGCATCACGACTACACACCTTATGAATAAACTCCAATTCTCACTAAGTTAAAAAGAGATCCCCAATAACAAAACTTGAACATAGAAAAATACCAAACAAAACCATAAATTAAAACTTGGCATCTAATTAAAAACACGAATCAACATCAAATTCAATTACAAAGTATCGTCGACCAACATGAATGACATTGATTAGCACATCAACACCACTTCATCTCTAACCTAAAAATTACACCTTTTCAATCCTAACTTAATCCTAAGAAATTAAATCAATGTTGGTGTTTCATAGAAACATTATATGTGTGTTATTAACTGTTTAGACATCGAACTTCACGCCTTTCAAATCAAATTGAATTATCTCATAGCAAGTTAAAACAATATTCCTAATAACTAGAGGGAATTGATAATTCCACAAGCAAATGTGAGAGTTCATTTAAACACAGAAAAATCCCAAACAAAACCATAAAATTAAAACTTGGCATCTGATTTTAAACACTTTACCAAAATCAAATTCAATTACAAAGTAGAGTCAACCAACATGCATAACATTGAATTAGCACATCAAAACCACTTCAATCAGCTCAAATTTAATATTTGTTTTCATACAAAGAACAATTATACATATATATAAATTAAAATTACCTCTTGTTTCCAAGGGACGAGGGCTCGTAATTGACCAGAAGCTTCAGCAACGGCTTTTTTCTTTCGGGTGGTGATGTCTTCTTCTCGCTCAATCGGCGTGCCATAGAAGACGAAATCATCTTCGTCACTTGCCATTTAGAGATGTGAAATTGATCGATTCAATTGGGATTTTTATTTTTATTTTTTGTATAGACGGAAGAGAAAAGACTTGAAATAGACTGTGCAATGGGCAAGTTTAGGACTCGTATATATGGCCTGAATATATACAAAAACTATATGGGCATATGGAAATTGGACGACTGTATTTGAATTTTAGTTATTTATATTTTGACTCTAATTATAAATAAAAATATAATAGATAAAATTCAAATATATTTAATGTGATATGTCTATAACTCAAATATATATAATCTATTGAATATTTATAACTATATTTTCAAATATATATAATCTATTGTATATTTATAACTCAAATATATATATTTATTAATTGTGTTAACGTGTCTATCCGTATAACCCGTTTACTATATAAAATAAATTTTTAAATAGAAAAAAGAAGTAAAATAACATTCTTATAAAAGTAACTAAGAAAGATAAAACTTAATATTTAAAGTAAATTACAACATTATATCATATTTATTTTCAAATTATTTTAAATAAACGTCTCTAATCTTGTTTAATTTGTGTCAACCCGTTGACCTATTTAAATTTCGTACTGGCCTGTTTATGTCAACGTTTGTGACGAGTTACCGTGTCGTGTCCTACTATGGAAGAGTAAGGGGGTGTTTGATAAAAACTGAATGAATCTGAATCTGAATGAGTTGAATCTGTATCTGAATGAAAAAAGTTGTTTGACAATTGACATGTTTGAAACATATTAATAACAAAATTTTATTATTTTACCCCTCTGAAAAATTCAAAATTGTTGTAAATTTATTTAATATTACTTAATACAATAGTTAATATTTTTTTTACTTCATTCAGCTAAAAAAATCTGACTTAGCCATTCAGCTCATCTATCTTACCGATTCAGCCATTCAGACCAAAACAAACGCATTGACTGATTCAGCCATTCAGATTCAGTTCCATTCAGCTCTAAACAAATACTCCCTAAGTGTCACTAATTAACTTATTACAAATAGGTTTAGTTTTCCCATTTCTAATTCATATTCTCTCAAAAAAATTCTTGTTTTCTTTCTCCCACTTATCGATCTAAAATGTCTCTTCAATAATTTGCTTAGTACACAAATACACAAAAGCATTGTATGTCATGAACACTAATTTCAATAATTTATTAAGTGCACACATATAGTGTGACGCCCCCAAAATTAGGTATACATCACTCATCTTGAGTCGACAGATACATGGTACAGAATTTAAATACAACTTAATAATACAACTGTCGTGTACAATACGACAAAACATAAACTGTGAGTTTAAATACAAATATTTTAAGACCCCGAAATTTATGAAATAAAAGTATTCAATTTTTCTTATAATTACTATTCTGTAAATGGTTAAATTGATAAAAGTTAAAGTTAAGGGTGATATATGAAATTTTTTTCAAAATACACAAGTGGTTATAAAATATTCATTGTTGTCGGGAAATATTCGTTTGGTCGTGAAATATTCTTTCTGTCGGAGAATATTTGTACGATGGCGCAACCATTTGTGGGCCCCATAACAGAATAACTGTCGGATGAAGAAAACGACAAAATTAAGTTTTTATAAATAACGGCGTAATCATTACCGTTAACACTGTTGGAATACCCGGTTGGTAAAATAAAGTAATACGCGTTGTTGCACAGTAGCACACGGTATTACACAATATTTTTGAATTATTGATTCTTACGTAAGAAGACACTACTCAATAATTGTTACAGTAATTACTGTTCAATATTTTATTTTATTGATTCAATCATTGTTGCGTTGATATTTTATATTATTGTTGTTTCAATAATTATTAGTCCACAATATTTCTCATTATCAGATCAATAATTCATATTATATGAATAATATTATTAGATAGTATTATTGGCAATTTCTAGAAAGTTCTGTCAAGGAGAGGTTTGGTCACCTAATTGCGCGCTAGTAAGGAGAAATCCTTATCGAAAAGCCCCCTCTTTCCTGGGAACTGCCTGGTTGTCATTATTGTGATTCTGTAATATTATTTGTGAATAATTAATTATTGATTTATATGATAAAGAAATATTTATTTGATGTGGATATAAATGATGAATTTATTTATGTGGTTATAAATGAATGAGTTAATGTTGAGGTGTTTTATCAGTATTTTGTCAGATTGGAAGTATTAAAAGATCAAATCGATGTTATTACAGCTTTATTGTGTGAGTTATAATATTTAATCCGACCGTTGGATCGTTGTAATTTTTGGATATGTTATACATATATAAGTTGAGTATATGTCCATAAATTTTAAACCGTTAAAAATGAGCGTATAATTTGTTATGAATTTTAAGAGGTGACTGATTCGGAAATTAGATTATAAATGATTTTAGTGAAAAATTCTAGAATTGGTGGGCCCCACTTGTGGTTGGTGAAGAAATGTGCTGAATTT
Source organism: Panax japonicus (assembly GCA_020205505.1). NCBI lineage: Eukaryota > Viridiplantae > Streptophyta > Magnoliopsida > Apiales > Araliaceae > Panax > Panax japonicus. Next base: position 88,220,569 of record CM035096.1, on the reverse strand, counting down.
TATTTTAAATGTGGTGGGTGGGAATAGTAGCAGGTAAAGTCATCAGGTTATAGGTCAAGTTTGCTAAAATTTTCCTATAAATAGAGGGCTAAGTTAGAATTGAAAATTACACCAGAAATAAGTTTTCTTTCTCTCTATATTATCAAGCATATTTTGAGAGTATTTAGATACTTTGAGAGTTGCTATTTAGTAGAAGTTTCCTTCAATTTTTCATCCGATATTCCAGTCAGAAGTATTGCTCTTTTGAGATAAGGGATTTTAAGGGTTATTATGTTTTTCAGTTCGTACTTCTTCTGATCTTCAAAAAATTCTGAAAAAATTTGAAATGATATGTTGATGAGTTTTATTGATTGTGTCCAAAAATGGTGATTTTTGGATGTATAGATTAAGAGTTATCAATTTTATGAGAAAAGACTATTTTAAAAGTAACTGCTTATTGATATGAATTTTATGAATTTTGTGGAATTTCTACCTTTTTGTGTCAGGGTTACTATTTATGAGTTACTATTCACGAGTTACTATTCACGATTTACTATTCACGGGTACTATTCACCAGTTCGCGACCCTCTCCCAGCTCAATTATCTTCCACCGAAAATGTATACATGGATCCTTCTCCTGTTCGTGACCAACCAAGGCCTTCTCCCCCAAGGCCTTCATCACAAAAATTCCACGATGAGGCTACTAGAATGCCGACCTTGTGGCCTCGGTATAACGCCAATTTTCCCTTCCAACTCTTTGACGCCTTCGTTCGGGAAAATGACGATCATCGATTTTTTGACCATACGAACGGGAATTTTCTTGATGAAGGCATGAGTTATCTGGCAAAGGTAAGTTACAATTTTCTTGGTTAAAAGTTTCTTTTATTGTTTAAATATATGAACTTAACTGGATACTGTCGAATATGTGCAGGCAAATGCAATCTTCGGGCGTTTACGTCCCAGACACATAAATGTTGAGTCTGATGAGGAGACCATGAAAAAAGAGATCAACATGTTGAAGGCCACGTTGGCTCGAGAGAGAGAAGAACACGAGTCCGCTTTTCGTGCAAATGAAGGTCTTCAAAGGGAGTTAGCCCAAACTAAAGATGATATGAAGGAGACTCATGACGTGTTGATCTTGGTCAGGGAAGAACTGAAGGTGACAAAAGCCAGCGAACAGAAATTGACTAACATGAATGTCCGCTTCGTTGTAGAGACTGAAGTTCTGAAGAATAAGAATGAAGAGATCATTACAGCACATCGAGACCTGGAAACACAACTTAGCGAAGTTCATACAAAGGCTCGGGATGATAGGAGGGCCCACAGGGCTAAGCGCCGTAAACTTCGTAGTAAGATTAAGGTACTTCGGGAACGGGATCCTCCCATGACCGAAGAATTGCTCAAGCAGATTCTGGAGGACTATCGGACTTCTGATGAGCTTGGTGCAGAGATTATGAAAGTATATTTCGAAGGATACGAAGACTGCCGAGGTCAATGCAAGGAAAAGTTGGTGGCAGCCCAAGTAGATCATGTTTTGCTCGATTTTGAAAATGATGTATAAATAGGATTTTACTGCTTCTGATCTTTAGAATTTTGTGCAAAAATTTTGTAAAGAAATTTAAGTGGACTTGTTTAACTGTTTAATGAAATTTTAATTTTCTTTACTATAGCTTCTTCTGTTTACTTCGTTTCTTGTCAATAATTCAGCATCAATGATCTTGAATGAACTTAACTTAAACTACAAATCAGATAAGGTGTATAGCAGTTAAGTTAAGAAATGAAATGAACTGAACCGAACTTAATACTTGCATAAAGTAATGTATACTTATCGTTTCCGAAGTGTGAGACAGGTCATGAGTGAGGTGAATTCGGCTGATCCTCCTTGCACCATCAAGATCTTGCTTACCACTCGGGGTAGAACAAGTATATAAGGACATTTGTTTACCACTCGGGGTAGAACAATTTTATAAGGGCCATGGAATTTGTCTACCACACGGGGTAACAAATTCATAAGGACACTCCTGACAATAAGGCTTCCATCGAATGGCCAGCGAGTCCTACCATACCTCCTTACTTCGATGCCCATTGATTCACCACTCGGGGTAAAAATAATATAAAAGAGGACCGTGGAATTTGTTTACCGCGTAGGGTATAACAAAACCATAAGGACACTCCTGCCGAAGAGGCTACCATTGAATGGTCAGTGAGTCCACCCCGTCCTCCTTACTTCGGTACCCATTAATTTACCACCCTTGGTAAAATCAATATTAAAAGGATCACAGGATTTGTCTACCACACGGGGTAACAAATCATTAGGCTGCCATCGAATGGACAACGAGTCCTACCATACCTCCTTATACCATTGGGATCTTAGGACAAATAGGAAGAGAATCAGTTGTGAAAAAGTGACTTTTTATTGATGGTGATCAATCATGTACAAACTTTCGGTAAATTGACTCGATCTCTACTGAAAGTATTTCCGGAGTCTGCCAGCGTGCCAAGTGTTCTTAATCTCGGATTCATTCAATGCCTTCAATCGGTAAGTTCTTGGCTTTGGTACTTCGATTACTTCATATGGTCCTTCTCAATTCGGCATCAGATTCCCCACGTTCTGCGGCGTAGATGCTTCAGCTTCTCTGAGGACGAAGTCCCCCACTTCGAATCTACGGAGCTTTACCCCTTTGTTATAATGTTTGGCAACTCTCCTCTGGTAGGCTGCTAACTTGATCAAAGCCACTTCTCTGACTTCTTCTAACAGATCCAAGTTGGCCTTCAGTCCTTCATCATTATAGATCTCTCTGAACTGACTAACGCGAAGACTTGGAGATCCAATCTCGAATGGGACTAAGACATCAGTACCATAGGCCAATCTGAAAGTTGAATCTCCTGTCGTAGTCCTCGGTGTAGTTCGGTAAGCCCACAATATACTTAGTAGCTCTTCCGGCCATCTTCCTTTTGCTTCGTCCAATCTGCGCTTGATCCCGTTCAGCAGCGTTCTGTTAGTCACCTCAACCTGCCCATTCGACTGTGGATGAGCCACTGAAGTTTTTCTGTGTTGAACCCCCAGCTCTTTCAAAAATCCTTCAAATTTCGATCCCACAAACTGGCGTCCGTTGTCTGATATCACCACTTTAGGAATCTCGAAGCGAAACACTACGAATTCTTTCATGAACTTCAAACACTCTTGTTCTGTTATCAACCGAAGTGGCTTCGCCTCTACCCATTTGGTCATGTAATCAATAGCAACTATGACAAAACTGACATGTCCTTTAGCTTTCGGCAACAGACCCAGTATATCAACCCCCCATACAACAAAGGGTATAGGAGATAGAATTGAGTATAGCTCTTCTGGTGGCTGATGTGGGATCAGACTGTTGAGATGGCACTTCTCACACTTCTTCACATACTCCGTAGCTTCCTTAAAGATCATTGGCCAGTAGTATCCCTGCCGAAGAACTTTGTATGCCAGTGACTTAGCAGCCATGTGATCACCGCAAATGCCCTCGTGGACTTCCCGAAGGGCATACTCAGCTTCAGATGGAACCAAACACTTTAATAATGGTGACGAAAATGCCCTTCGAAAAAGATCCTCGTCAATAAGAACGAAGTTAGCACTCTTGTACTTGATCTTCTTTGCTAGCATCTGATCCGAAGGAAGTACACCATCTGCCAAATATTCGATGTAGGGAGTCATCCAGCAGACAGATCGTTCGATACACATCACCGCTTCATGCTAGATACTCGGTTGCTGCAAAACCTCCAAATAGACTGACCCATTAAAAACGACAACATCCGTAGTGGCTAGTTTCGATAAGGCATCGGCAATGGAATTGTCGTTATGTTCTATGCCTTGAAAATCATATGATACAAAATATCGAAGTCGGTATTTCAACTCTGCCAAATACTTGATCATCCTTGTCCCACGAGCTTCATAATCTCCTAACAATTGTTTGACGACCAACTGAGAGTCACTGTAAATGATCAGCTTCTGAACTTCTAGACTCTTCACCAGTACTCTGACCGTGTTGAAGAACTGCAACTGCTCGATCGGACGTCTCTGCTTCTGACAGCTCAGCATCTGTTTCGGTGAATGTACACTCCACCATAAAATAGGCCAAGGCTTGACCCTTGATAGCAGTTCGGGGATGATATTCGATGAAGAATTGGGACAACTCCATAGTCCATGCTGCTAATCTCCCCGAAACCTCTGGCTTACCCATTACCTTCTTCAGTGGTTGATCCGTGTAGACGACTAGGAGCCTGCCTTGAAAATATTGCCGAAGCTTTCGGCTAGCAATTATTAAAGCAAAGACAAAATTTTCAATATTTGGATACCTGGTTTCAACATCTCATAGGACGTGACTGACATAATAGACTGGATACTACTTTCCACTGACCTCCCGAACCAGTACTGCTCCAACTGCCAACGAACTTGCTGCAAGGTACAAATACAAGGTCTCTGTTGGGGCAGACTTCACCAATAGAGGAGCAGAAGACAGATGTCTTTATGCCTTGGAAGGCATCTTCACACTCCGAAGTCCACTGGAACGTCTTCGCAATCTTCGACCCCTTTAGTGTGTCGAAGAACGACAAGCGTCTCTCCGCAAACTTCGACATAAACCTCCTCAGAGCTGCAATCCTGCCAGTCAGACGTTGGACGTCTTTGAACGACTGAGGAGTCTTCGTGTCAAGAATGGCCTGGATCTTATCCGGATTGGCTTCAATGCCCCTCTAACTGACCAGATACCCCAGGAACTTCCCTGCGCCGAGTCTGAAGGTAAACTTTGCTGGATTGAGCCTCAACTTGTGGTGACGGACAGTCCGAAAGAATTCCTCCAGATCATCCAAGTGCTTGTGGACTTGCATGCTTTTCACGATCATATCATTTACGTAAACCTCCATGTTCCTCCCCAGCTGTCTATCGAATATGAAATTCATCATCCTTTGGTAAGTTGGCCCCAACATTTATAAGGCCAAAGGTCATCTTCTTATATGCATACACCGAACGGTGGGTAATGAACGCTATCTTCGAGATGTCTTCTTTGCACATGGATATTTAATGATAACCTGAAAAGCATCCATAAAGCTTAGTAATGCATACCCCGAAGTGACATCAATAAGCTGATCGATATGGGGCAAAGGATAAAAATCCTTCGGACAAGCTTTATTCAGGTCGGTGTAGTCGATGCAAACTCGTCATTTCCCGTTCTGCTTTTGCACCAATACTACATTAGCCATCCACTGTGGGTAGTCGATCTCAAAAATAAAATCAACAGCCATCAGCTTGGCAATCTCCTCGTCAATGATCCTCTGACGTTCAGGTGCAAAGATCCGTCTTTTTTGCCGAACAGGATTCTTCGATGGATCCACTTCCAGTCTGTGTTTAACAATCTTCCGGCTAATCCCTGGCATGTCTTGAGGTTCCCATGCAAAAATGTCCGCATAGCAGCGAAGTAGTTCCATAAGGTTTGTCCGAAGAGGCTCTGGTAGATCCGAACCAATCTTCACTGTTTTATCTGCCTTTCCGAAGACCAGCTCGATCTCTTCTGTCTCTCCTACAGGAATTACCAATGGCTCCGAGCTTCTTTTAGTGAAGGGCTCGATCTCAATTGCCATGGTTTGCTTCTGTTTGCTGACTCCTACTCTAGAGGAAATAACAACATTCTGATAACAGCGTCGGGCTAGATCCAAGTCCCCTGCCACCTCTCCGACTCCGTGTGTTGTGGGGAACTTGATTTTGAAGTGAGGGATAGAGGTCACAGCTTGAAGAGCTGTCAATGTAGGTCTCCCCTGTTAGGTTTGTAATATTCATGAACGCAATCAAATTGCAAAAAAAATATGCGGAAGCGTGTAAAATCAGAGTTTTAAAAATTTTACAACCCATATACCCGGATCACCCTTTATGCATAATTATTAATTAAACGAAAAGATAAGAACAAGAACCATACCCTTGAAGATCCGAGCTTCCTCAGGTATAAGTTCACCTCCAATCCTTTTCGCGTTCAACTTGAATCCACCGGGTTTGGTTCCTTCCTTTGATCAACGTTAGCCACCCAAGTGTTTGGCCTCTAGAGGTGATCCACCAAGGAAGAACAAAATTCAAGAAGATGGGTATTTGGCTAAACCCTAGTTTTTCTATCTCTATAGAAAATGAGCGTACTCTCCCAACTATTGGAATTACGTATTCTAATAATACGTCAACCTCTACCTCACCCATAATAAGACTCCTCTTATTTATAGATGTGGTCAACCCTCCTTAACAATTAAGGAATTGGGTTTTATTTTAATTAATTAAATTCTTTTAATTAATTAGGCTCCCTAATCTTATTAAGGATAATTAATTAAACTCTTTTAATTAATTTAACCTCCTAATCTTATTAGGAATATGTAAGACCCCGAATTTTATGAAATAAAAGTATTCAATTTTTCTTATATTTACAATTCAGTAAATGGTTAAATTGATAAAAGGTTAAAGTTAAGGGTGATATATGATTTTTTTTTTCAAAAATAAGCAAGTGGTTATAAAATACTCATTGTTGTCGGGAAATATTCGTTTGGTCGTGGAATATTCTTTCTGTCGGGGAATATTCGTACGACGGCGCAGCCTTTTGTGGGCCCCGTAACAAAATAACTGTCGGATGAAGAAAACGACAAATTAAAGTTTTTTAAAAATAACGGCGTAATCGTTACTGTTAACACTGTTGGAATACCCGGTGGGTAAAGTAAAGTAATACGCGTTGTTGCACAGTAGGACACGGTATTGCACCAATTATTGATTCTTACGTAAGAAGGCACTACTCAATAATGGTTACAGTAATTACTGTTCAGTATTTTATTTTATTGATTCAATAATTGCTGCTTTGATATTTTATATTGCTGTTGTTGTCATTACACAGTATTTTTCATTATCGAAGCAATAATTCATATTATCTGAATAATATTATTAGATAACATTATTGACAATGTCTAGAAAGTTCTGTCTAAGGAGAGGTTTGGTCACCTAATTGCGCGCCAGTAAGAAAAAATTCTTATTGGAAAGCCCCCTCTTTCCTGGGAACTGCCTGGTTATCAATATTGTGATTCTGTAATATTATTTGTGAATAATTAATTATATGATGAGGAAAATATTGATTTTATGTGGATATAGATGGAGAAAATTTTTAATGTGACAATTGTTAAAAATTATAATTTTATCTTTTTCTGATAAAATAATTCATTTAAATATATTATTTTAATAATATATTAATGGTGATATTTTATGATGAATGTGGAATATGTGAATATATGAGGAGGAAGAATATTTTTGTGGCATTAAATGTTTAACACATATTTTGTGTGTTGGAGGACACAATTATTGACCGAAATTTGATTATAGCCTGTAAAATCGCTCGTTTGTGGATTTTGGTCAATTTCTATTTGGAATTTGGAAAAACTTCCTTCTACAAAGTTGTAGAGAATTGAATTTCCTATAAAAAATCGCGAGATTCGAATTTTCTGGCAAAAGGGCTATTTATTGTGAATTATTGAAGTTCTGAAGCTCCAAAATAATTGATTTTTGGAAGTTTAAAATAATTTAAATTAGAAAAACGTTTTTATTACTTTTCTAGAAGGTTTGCATGTGTGGTTGATGGCTGAATTCAGTTGGTATGCGTAGGAAAATTTAGAAATAATAATAATAATATTAAATTAAATTTTCTGCTTTGGTGTTCTAAGCAATTTCCTATAAATAGGTGCTTAGGTTATAATTGAAAATCACACCAGAAACTGAAGTTTCCTCTCTCTATATTATCGAGCGTATTCTTGTGAGTATTTTGAGTATACTTTGAGTATTGCTATACGGTGCAAGTTCGTTCAACGTTATTCCAGTCAGAGGTACTGCTCTTTTGAGGTAAGGGATAATAAGGGATTTTAAGGGTTATTATTTCGAAATTCTTCTGAACCTTCAAAAATTCTGGAAAAATTTGAAATGATATTTTGATGAGTTTTGTAGATTGTGTCCAAAAATGGTAATTTTTGGATGTATAGATTAAGAGTTATGAATTTTATGAGGAAAGACTATTTTAAAAGTAATCGCTTATAACTCCTTGTGGTTAACTCCAAAATTAATGAAATTTTTATTGGGAGTACATCTATATGATATCAGTATACCCTGTGAATTTCGGAATTTTTGGATAAAAGTACAATTTATGATAAATGTTTAAATATTCGGTGGTTTTGGCCATGTGAAAAATAGTAAATAACTTTTAAAAATTCTGAGAAAAATATATGTTCAATATAGGACTATATTCTGCTAAATCCCAGAAAAGAAATATTTTTGGAACTGATTAAGTATTTTTCATGAAAATATTCTAGTTATGAGTAAATGAATTAAATATGTTATGTGAAGTAAGAAAATTGGAAAATATGATTTTATGGCTTGAGAATCATATATGAGGTATATGCAGATTTTTGATGAGGGTTTTGGTTATTGGTGATGAAATCTTATGAGTTTGGCATTTTAGAATGATTAAATGCATTATTTAGTAAAGTGTAAACAATTAAAATAAATTGTTTATAAGCTTAAAAAAAAAATATTATTCTTTCAATATCATTATACCGAAATATTGGTATAGATTTTATTGTGGAATTTCTACCTTTTTGAGTCGGGTTTACTATTCACGAGTTACTATTCATGAGTTACTATTCACGAGTTACTATTCACGAGTTACTATTAATGACAAAATTGATTTCTTTTTCTAACCAAATTATAGTTGATTTATGAATATTACTCTGGAGATTAAAATTATATATTGATTATATTGATTTTATTATCATATATAACATTTTTATAACCCTGATGTTGAAATTCTCTTTCACTGGAGTGTAAAGATGGGTAGATTATTGGTATGATCATGACTAGGGTTCTCTTTGGCCAGTAGTGAAAAGTTGAATTGTGACTGGTATGATCATGACCATTGAATTTATAATTGAATATCTTTAGCTTAAGTGCAAAGGTGAATTGATCAACATATATGGTTATAATTATGGTTTATATAAATTCTGAAATGATTATGTATTTCTTTGAGATATGAATATCTTTGGCTTGTAATGCAAAGATGACTTGTTGATGAATATCTTTGGCCTGTAGTGCAAAGATGACTTATTGATGTATATCTTTGGCCGTAGTGCAAAGATGAATTTATTAGTATGATTATGAACATGAATTGTGATTTGGTATAACCATGATCTTTGATGTTTCAGGTGATAAAAATTATCTTTGTCCTGGATGAGAAAAGGAATTTAAAACAACAATTACGATTGTGAGTTATACATGTGATTGTGGACAGGAATTGTTGATTGATGTTACAGGGATAAAACATTGTTGATGGACTTTTAACATGGAGAAGATAATAGACTTTATAGTCTATTTGACTCTTCTAATGGATTGCTCGTTCCGCTGCAATTATGGTTGAAATTTTTTATCATATACCATATGTTCTAAATCTCTGATTTATTACTGTTGAAGGCTATTGATAATTTATTTATCTTTAGTCATGACATTCTTTACTCAGCTAGTTGTGCTCACCCTTTTGTTTCACAATTTCTTTCAGGTAATACGAGTGTAGCTGGGTCGAGCGGGGGATAACAGGGGAATAGAACGGTGGTCATCATTTAGTAGTTATATTTGGCGAATCAACTAGGGTGAAGCGAACCCAACGTTGGAAGGGTGTTTTGCCACTGTCATACAAGATGTCTAATGACATACCACCTCGTGTCATCATAAGACATGGATGTGATCATCCACTTGCTGAGTATATCTACCAGCACTATCTATATGATCTTGGAGTCTATTTGAAATATAACTCTCAATTAGAGACAGTGGAGATAATGATATGTCAGGAGAAGACTTGTCATTGGGAAGAATATGATAGTAATCTTCTTGTTTTTCTTTGGGGTCTATTGGGTCAACCAAGGATAATTTTGTGGCCATATGATATCTATAATAACCTAGAAGCATGGCCTCCCATGTACGAAGGTTTCCTTGAGCACTTCCCAAAGATTCTAATTTCTAAAACAGTTTTCGACTATACCTTTATGTAAGGTGTCAGTATGAGGTGATGTCCACGGTTGGGACATGAGTCACAGTTGATATATATTTGTATCCAAACTCACAGTATATGTGTTGTTGTATTTTTCACGACAATTGTTGTAATAAAGTTGTAGTTGTTTTCTGTACCATATATTTGGCGACTCAAAATGGGTTGGATGGAATGGACCTATTTTGGGGTTGTCACAGAATAAATGAGAGTATTTATATTAAATTAATTCCTAAACTCTTTTAGAAATTAAAATAATAATAATTGTAATAATATTAATAAGACTCCTCTTATTAATTTATATTTAATATTTCTAAAATATTAATAAATATTAAGTTATTTAATTTATTCTATCACCATAGATTAAATTAAATATACTTAACATATTATTATGATTATGCCATTAACTTCTTAAATAATTATTCTTCCTTTTATGGTGTGACCCTTTAGGTTCTCCATATTAAACCGATTGTGAATAAATCAATTAGAACAATTCTAATCTTATTTAAATAAATAAATTAAAAATATAGATTTCAACATTAATCATAAAAGAACCTTTGAGTAAATAGTTACCGTACAATTCAATCCTTCCACCATACAATGTCCCAATTAAATATAAGACATGGAATTACTGTCAAATCTTATTTTATTCAATTATATGTATTTCGATCCTTAAATGCACAACTCCAAATAATGCAAATTAGAAACTCCTTTCTAATTTCATTCTGCCTTGGCCAAGGACTACTGGGTTGTCATTTATCGAATCACATAGGACATTTCTCTTCTTTTGCTAGAAGTGGTAGATTCTTTATTGATCATACATTATGTCCATGTACAACTTATTATACCCAATCATACCCTTTGATATACCCTAAGGGTCTTAAGGAATAAGTCAAAGTATAACTCATCATACACAAGATACTATGATGATCTCAAGTCCAAGGATCACTTGTACTACTATCACTACAGGAATTCCTATTGACATGCAAGTAAAACTCCATTAGGTATTCCTTAGCGAGTCACGTTCAGTGAACTTATTCTCTAATAAGCACCTACATACTTGCTTTAGTGTCTCTACACAAATGATCATGAGATCAATCATCCTCATCCAATGAGCAAGCAACGTATGTACCAATCTATCTGGATTCACTAATCCCCAATTTAGTAATCCAACGATTGGGAACTATTTTAGTTTTAAGCTTTCTAAGAATTTAGATCTCATTAGAATGATCATCATCATTATTCTAAAAGCATTGCTTAAAACTATGGGTTTATCACATATTATAAAACAGCATCATGTAGATAATTAAAAGCCTTTAATAAATTAATACATTTATTAATAAATGAATAAGATTGTTACAAAGTATATGCTTTATCATCAAACATGATTGGCTTGTGTGCATACTACTTTCATCCCCAGTATGGCGTTGTAAACCGAATCTACATTCACAACATAGAATTTACATATTATTTCTACCTGCTGAGGAGCTGTGCCGAAGATCACTGGGAGTTCGACGGTGCCTGCAACTTTGACTGGATCGTTGCTGAAGCCATATAAAGGAGCCTCTTGCCCGACCTCCATTTTTTGCCCATCAAGATGCATCCTCTGATAAGCACGGGCATACAAAATATCCACAGAAGACCCGTTGTCTATCATCATACGCTTAACATCCACTGAGCCCACTTGTGCAGTGATCACTAACGCTCCTTCATGTGGCTCGATGGGCTTCGAAGGATAATCTGCATCGATAAAGGATATAACAGTCCCTGAAAATGGTCTTTCGGCCTTCGGGGGAACACCCGCCATGGACATGACCGAATCCAGATATCCTCTCCTCTTCTTCCCTACTAACTTCCCTGCTGTCCCTCCGGTTATAACATCAATGACATGCCTCGGCGGTGGTATTGGAGCATTTTGGACGGGTGAAACTATTTGAACCGCCTGAACAGTACGGTCGGTATTTTACTGATCTTGTTGGTCCCTTCCGGCTACATACTGAACCAGCAGACCGCTTTGAATCTTTTTCTCCACGAAATCCTTCAGATTGCAACACTCATTAGTATCATGGCCCGCAGCTTGATGATAACTACAATACTTCCGAGAGTTGCCTTGCCCTGTCCTATAATTATCACGAGGTGGCTCAAAGAATGGCTGGTTTCTGATCTGGTCCAAAATCACCGACCTATCAGTATTCAGTTTAATGTAAACCTTATTCATCTTCGGGGCTGACGCAGGTGGATGATTACTTCCTTGTCGCCATGAGTTGTTGTACTTCTTCGAACTGCCCTATGGCCGATCATTATACCCTCCCGTCTTCCTCTGATTGACCTGGGTCTTAGGAATATCTACCTCCTTTATTTGGTCCGAAGAAGGACGCTTCAGGCTATTCATAGCTTCCTCCACAACAATATAACCTTCTGCCTTGTCGAAAGCCTTTGCCAGACTTTTTGGGTGATGGAACATCAATTTCTTCACTAGCTTTTCAGACTTCACCAAATTCAACCCATTCTGAAACAGCCCTACCTCTTGGAGATCATTGAGGTCGGATACCTGATCAACTGCTTCTCTGAACCTCTTCATATACTGGCCTAAAGATTCGTTGGAGAACTGTCTGACCTGTGCTAGAGAACCTGTAGGTTTCCCTCTTCTTCGGTTGCTCCCAAAATGGGCATGGAACTTGTCACAGAGCTCGGTCTAAGAGGAAATCGAATCTGACGGTAAAGTTCCCATCCACTACCTCGCATCTTTCCTTAGTATTGTGACAAACGTGTGACACTTGGCAGCATCGGTAAAGTCATAATAATCCATCAGCCGGTCGAACGCCTGGCTATGGTCATAGGGATCCCCAGATTCATCGTAACTCTCCATGCGTGACAGTTTCTTGGTGATGTCTGCCTTTTCCTTAAGAATATCTAAGGAAAAAGGAGACGCTTTCTTCCCCGGGGTGTCCCTCACCTGCTGTACCTCTGCCAACTGCTTTCGGAGCTCTTTCAACTCCTTAACCAAAAAATCTACCCCTTCCGGTCGAGATGACGCTTCTTTCTTCGGGGAGTCTTTCTTCTTTTGAACGGATCGGTCTTTTACCATAGAACCCTCAATTTTCGAGGAACTTTTACGATGATGGTGGCCCACAGAACGACGTGCCCCCGACGGACTTTCTGGAGTACGACCCCTAGATCTGCTTCGTCTTTGGATTCTGTGGCTGTGATGAGAATGCGCAACAACGAGCGCTCTCTTTGTATTCTAGGGAGTATGTTCTCTGGATCGGCCTCTTTGTTCACTTCGGCTCTGCTCCTTAGGACCGACATGATGGTGCGCTCCCTTCGATCTTCGAGGAGTAGGGCTTCTCGATCTTCTTCTTTCTTGATGTTGGCCCTGAGTTTCACGTCCTGAATGAGCGGGTTCCTTCCCACTTCGATGCCCACGCTCTTCGGACCTAACGTAACTGGATGCTTCATCTCTCAACTATTCCATCCGGGACATCTGCTCAGCTATATCCTGTCGTTGCTTCATAAGTGCCTCCATGGCCCTATTCGTTTCGTCTGCCATCTCAGCCAACCAGGAGGCCTTTTCGTCCTGGTCATCTCGGTATCGAGTTTTAGGTGAGGTGCCTTCTACTTGTTTCCGGTCGTGACCAGACTCTTTCTCTGCTGTAAAGACTAGCTTTCTCTTAGCTTTGCCCACAGCCCTTGGACGAGAATCTCCATGCGAACGTTTGGACGCTGTGCTGGCATGAACACTTAATGTAGGTCCTAAACGTTCCTTGACAGGTATTCGTGGTGCTGATTCACTGACAGTCATCGGCTGTCCTTCAGGTGTATCTGTTCTACTCTTCCCCATCTTTGAAAACGTAGAACAAATAAAAATTTGTGATTGCCAACTCTTGAACACTAGAACTCAGCCCTCCTTCTAGCGCCAATGTTAACGCCAAGATCTTCTGCCACGTCCCAATCACGTAAGACGTCCCGATCCTGCACAGTAAACACGATCAATACACAAAGCTTGACAGCTGGACCGTCAGGGGATAGCTCCGGCGTTAGAGTCAGTACAGACGATCACAAGGGTTAACAATGGAGGATGTAAAATGTCTAACGTTCAGAGAGTGATAAAAATGTATGCGTACATTTTGTTAGAAGACTCCCTTGCTAGGTTATGCTCTCATGCTCGATTTTTTGTGCCACCAACCCTGATCTGACACAGCCCCCCACTCTTCTATGGTCTTAGCCGGATGCATGCAAGTTGTCACCTTTTTCCTATTGTACCTGCCGCCGGCTGGATAAAATCCCATCCACATTAATGATCTGCAGACTTTTGGTCAACTGTTCTCCTTTTTCATCATTACAAGTCAAAGGCTTAGATATAAAAAGCTTTAATGGATCAATCCTTTGACCTAACCCATCATTATGAGGATATAATAAAGGTAACATAAATATTAAGCCCAATGACTATAAAACTCAATAATAAAGGTCCAATAGACTAATTAAATGGATAGGCCCAATCCATCCGGCCCAATAGAGGAAATATCATGACCCAACACTAATTAAAATGAAGAAGCGTCATATATCAACCTTGAACTCTTCTTCAAACACTAGCAAGGAAGAGAAATTTAATGAGAATGATAAAGTTCTGATGGCGGATATGGTTGCAGACCAACACATCCGCCATCAGCTACAAGAAAGAAACTGCAAGCGATTGCAGTTTCTCGATGGCACTCGGTTCTTACCGTGCTTGGTAATAACCGATTGCACTTACAACAGGGTCTTGGGACCCGAGTTGTAGGCACCCTTTTTGGGTATCGCCATGGACATGTCCATTTTGCATTCCAAAAGGAACCAAATTCCCCTCCAGCCTTCTTGATTGAACTTGCTACACCGATAAACGGATTGGTAAAGGAGATGGCCTCAGGGTTGGTTCGGATTGCGTTGGAGTTCAGCAAGGAAAGTGTTAGAATATAGGATAACACACACGCAAACAAACGATAGAGAATTAAGAAGAACACAAAAGATTTACGTGGTTCCCCAATTTGGGTACTCCACAGACGGCTTGTTGTTTATTGATGATTTCTTGGTTACATAGGGCTTTACAATATAGCCCTATGTGGAGCCCTTTTCCAGTGACTTCTATATTATGAGTCACAAGTTCCCAACAGAAGCAAAAAAGCGGGTAGATTGGTAGAAGAGCCTATGTGGAGGACTTGTAATGGAAAAAAGTGTGGATTTGGGACGAGGAGAGAATGAGGTACAAAAGAGTGGAAGGTATTGAGAGCTCTTGAGCCTATTTCAATGGAGGATGGTGTTTTGCCTGCAGGAAAAGAAGAAGAAGGAGATGGATATGATATCATGTATATGAAGGGCTAAGTTTGAGAGAGTTGTGGGGTCTAGAGATTCAGAGGCTTTTTACATGATGAATCCTGATAGTAATGGAGCTCCTGAACTTAGTGTATACTTGCTCAGAGTCTAAGCAGCCATGGAATGAAATGTCTTTTTTTTTCTGCTATAGAAACTGAAAACTGTCTGTTATTGTAATTTACAGTTTATGGGGTGAAATGGGAAAAAAATATATAATTACATCTCATATTAACTGGATGGATTTTGTTGGTATAGTGTATATATATATATATATATAGTTTCTCTCTTTATGATTGAAGGTGATTTGAATTAGCTAGGTTATTTTTTTTCTTTTTTTTGAAGATGGTTCAATTTTTATTTATATTTGATGAGAAAAATGATGATATGGGATCAAGTGTTTGATTCTGGAAATTTCTTTAACCATTATTGCTTTCAGGAGAGTAGTAGACTATGTATAATTATTCATTTTGTGTGTAAAAGCTTCAAAATGTGTATTCTAATAATTTTATTACATTCAATTCTTTTTTCCTCCCTTCGAATTTTATTTTCTTTATTTTTTAATTTCTTGAAGAAGAAATAATAATAATAAGTTCCTTATTCTGCTGGCAAGCATTTTATCCAAAAGTTTCATTCCTTGACTTCTTGAGTTCAAACCTTGGGGTCACGACCCAGAAAAAAATTTCTTGATCGATATACGGGGTGCGCTCTTAAGATCGTTGGGAAGAAATTTAGTCTTGGTTGACACGTAAGTTGTCCTCAACTAAAAAAAGATTTTCCAAATCCAATCATTGGCTTTGGTAAAAAAATTTGGTGTGAATTGATCAAACTAACATGGGAATCCCAAAAAAATATTTTATCAAAATCCTAATCATGGAAATCCTCAAAAGCAAATCACATGGAAATTTGGTTACCGACAGTTATGCGGGTCCGGGGGCGTCCGGTACACATTGTACCGGACTAACGACCAGTACATGTGTTATTTTATTTTATTTTTTTAAAATAATTTTTCATCCACAATTATCAAAATAATATATAATAGAACCAGTATTTTTGCAATAAAAATATATTTTCTTTTACAGTTTTTTATTTAAATTTGTTTTATTATTTTTTATTTTTATTTTGATAATTGTGGTTGAAAAAAAAATAAAAAAATTAACACTGTACGGGTTAACGACCGGTACAGCACCTTCCCCAATTACAGTTATGCAGCAGCAAATGTTCCCTATCCCTTTTGTTGACTACCATTAAACACTTCTACCTCTTTCTTACCTTGTACTCTCTTCGTCCTTAATATAAATTATTTTAGAGAATTATTTTTATTCTTTAATATAAATCGTTTAAAAATTTAAAGTAAATATTAATTACTTAATTTTTAATATTATCCCAAATAATAAATATAACTTTAATTTTCTCACTATTTTTTGCCTAATAAATAACATTCTCTTTTTTTCAATATAAGGACAATATAGACAATTGATATTATATTTAATGTTATACAATCATTTCCTTAATACTTGTGCACAACTCTAAAACGACTTATATTAAGAAACTGAAGGAGTATGTTATACAATCATATATATTACTCCCTCCGTCCCTAATTATTTGACGTTTTATAATTTTTCATTTGTCTCTTATTATTTGACGTTTGTTCAAATCTAAGAGAATTAATGACAATTTTTTCAAAATTACCCCTCATTACTTTGCCTATTTTTTTGATACTTTAAACTCTCTCTCCCCTTATCCCAACAAAACTCTTCTTATCCAACAAAAGATTTAAGGGTATTATAGACAATTGAGTACTATATTTAATATTTTCCAATCATTATCTTAATTCTTGTGTCAAATAATTAAGGACGGATGGAGTATATTTAAGGAACTGAACAACTTATATATTATATTTAATGTTATACAATCATTTCTCAAAAGATCATACTAAAACTTCCTTTAGCTAAAGTTGGCCATGGAGTGTAATAGCTGAAGCTGACTCATTTTTTACCGTTTATTCTCATAATTGATATACGATTTTCAAAATTGAAATCATTGTTCTCAACATTTTGGTGTATATGGAAAGTTCTTGTACGCACCATTATGATGCACATAGAAAGTTTCACCTGATAGGCTCCGAATGATAAAGATGCATTTGGGGTCTATTCAGTGCAACTTTTTGAGATACATACATACATACATACATACATACATACATACATACATACTTAGTAGTAGTTTATATGTACCATCTTTATCCTTGTTTCAAGGCTTTAACACTTTCCTCTTTCTGCAAAGTAAAATTAAAAGAAGGAAATGGGGCCATTTTAGTGCTTTATACTTTATACTAGAATGACTCCAATCAATATAAGATGAGCTCAATTAGTAACTAGTAGCTAGCACATTGAATGATATCAAAATTCTCAAAGGTGCTTCATTTTGGAGTTTTTTTATGTTGTGTGTGAGCCAAATTTGCTATATATACAATCACAATAGGCAAAAAGTTATGTCCCACACATGTAGAATATGGGGCTATTTTACATAACATAACTAGATAAGTATGTATTACGGTTAAATTATAATTGCGACATATGTGTATACATGACATAGGTAAAGAATGACCTCGTCTTAATTTATTTCATCTTGGTCACAATTCAACTTCGTCACATATTTGCCGACATGTATAACATTTTTCTTAGAAGAATGCAATTCCCCCCCCCCCCCCCCCCCCAAACTACTTGAGAATTACTTGGGAGGTGATGGCTTCAAGCCTTCAACTTTTCTTCTTTTATACCAGACATAGACAGTAGTCCAATAAGCAGATGCCAAATT
Source organism: Panax japonicus (assembly GCA_020205505.1). Taxonomy (NCBI): domain Eukaryota; kingdom Viridiplantae; phylum Streptophyta; class Magnoliopsida; order Apiales; family Araliaceae; genus Panax; species Panax japonicus. Next base: position 88,202,348 of record CM035096.1, on the reverse strand, counting down.
TAAAGTTATCACTAGTCTGATAATCACAGATCATAATTAGACTTGAAGCTCAAAATTGTGCCATGGGGCCTCTATATACTATTATTCTTTTTATCAGCATGACCTATGGTTTTTCTTCTCTTGTTTTTGTATTGTGTGTCTATTTATGGATGCTGGGGTGGAGTGGGGGGTGGGGTTAGAGACACAGAAATGGAGAGGCTTTCTTAATCTGAACTCTGAAGATGACCTTTTATAAAATAGTTACTTTGGTAAATTATATAACACATATAAATTGATAAATGGTCAAAACAATTTTTCCCAAAAAGTATTCTTTAAATAACATATTGAAATGCTAACAGATGCAATAATTAATTTTTTTTAGGGACATCAATTGGATCCTTAAACAGTATAAAACCCTTCTGCTTTGCTTGCCTAGATTCCATAATTTTTTCTCTAAGAGAGGCCTAAAAAGGTACAGTTACTCTCTTCTTTTTTGGCTTTCAACCTGTTTTCTATTCTTATTTTTCTGAATATGTGTGAAGATATCTTTTTTGTTTTATGTTTTCAGATAATATTTAAGGTAAAAGTCATACAAAGTAATTGACCTAAATGACAGCAAAAACATTCAAATAGTAGTTTAAGAATTGTGCACTTGAGATTTAAAGAACTAATAATTTTTCCATATTTTGTACTTTTAGTACAAAAGATTCATATAATGTTCTTTTTCAAATTTTAAAATTTGAAAGTGAGATCAAAAAACAGAAAATGATATGGGAAACAGAAGCCTGAGACAATAATAATTAGAATATGTTTCAGCCATGGTTACTAGGAACGCTAATTGACCGAGTATGCGGAACAAAAAACATATTATAAAATGCACAAGGTTCTTGTACCAAGATTCGGAACAATAGTAACCCTGTACACATACAACATACTATGCTACAAAGAGAACATTCTTTGGAAGGGCATTATTGATCATATTGACATGAATGCAGTGGGAAGAAGGGCAGAACTAACCAAGTGGTAACTGCCAGCTCAAGTGGAGAGAATGTTGCAAGGAATGAAAGCTTCAGATATAGCACCAACTTTCACCGTCGATCACTGCTGACCTCATCCTCTACTTTTCTACACTTTTCTGTCTCTTCAACACTTCAAAGGTTCATTTCTTTGACGAGCAAAACCTGGCTGAATGATGTGATTGATGACATGTGGTCCGAACATGAACACAAACCAGAAACATGGATATGCAAGCTGCATCAGTAGCGAAGAAAGGAACTCAAAGGCATACATACAATAAAAATGAGATTTTGATGTCTTCAAAACTTTCCAGGGGTATGAAAACTAATAATCTGGACCTATCCTAGTGACACCAGTGGGAATGCCATAAATTTCCAATAAGGGGGTTTAAGTAATACTCCAAAGAAATTCAACTTCAACAATAGCCATAACCACTAAAAAGAATGGTAATTTGAGAACCATAATTTAAATTTTTAGTTCAAGGACTCTGGAGAAAGATGCCATATTTAAGGACTTTCGGTAATAATTTTCTCTTTGAACTTTGTTACTTTGGATCTCTATTATTGTGTGACAAAAATGAGGGGGGCTTGAGATTTGTTTCACCATTCACTAAGTTTACTAGTAATCTTTGTTTATCTCTGAGAGGCTGAGGAGGAGGGGTGGTTATAGGCCACCAAAGACACAATGGTGTTCCCCTGCTAGTCACCCCTTCAAAAGTTGTCACTAGATAAAACGCCAGCAATGTCCGTCCATATTGATGCATGTTATCGGGTATCAAATCTTTAAAAATAGGAAAAATAAGGTAAGGTAGAAGAATATGACTGTACCTTAAGTAACATGGAGGGAGCTGCTGCAGCTTCAGTAGTAACATGGCTCCTAGTTTTTCTTCCATTTAATGTGGCAATCGATGGGCTGTTAGCTGTTGCTATATCCCAGAAGCTCCGTTTCTTAGCTGCTGGTACTGGAGATAAAAATCGATGACTTGGGCTCTTCAACTCACCCTCAGTTGGATCCTTTGGCCGTAAGCTTGCCCTGGTAATAACCCTCTTTGCCCCTTGCACTCCTTCCACTGTTTTCACACCCTTTCGTGAAAGATCAGCGAATAAAGGCATCCTTTTGCTTTATCTGCAATGCATGATCCTTCTTCATTCTCTCAATCTCTGCCTCTAATGCCTTCACAGTCTGCCTTAGATCTTTCGCCATCTCTTCAGCTCCCTTCTTTTTGGATTCTGGTGTGAAACAATTTCCAGGCAAGAAGGATGGTCTGGGTTTTTGTTTTTCATTAGGTTTGCAAGAAGATGGAGGAGACAGAAGAGAAGAAATTGTAGACGGGGTTGGAGGGCAATTTGCTGCCAAGGATTGTGCTTGTACAGTTAATAGCTTCTGTTGCTGGTGAGCCAATTGGACTCGCAGGTCCTGATTCTCTTTCTGTAACTCGAGTAATAGCTTGGCCTGGTCTGTTTCAGATTCAGGTACTTCGAGTATTTCCTCATTTGCATCACATGCCTGCAATTATGAAGGATGAGAGAAGTGAACATCTTATCAATAGAACACTACAACATTTAAGTTACTTTAAGAATTGCTAATATTAGATGACATGCAGTGATTTTCTTTGGTAATCTTCCTAAAGTAATTCTCATTGAGCAAAACTTGAAGTTGGAAGAAAGCATCCCTACGTTTTATAAATGTTACAAAACAATGTTCAAAATAATTTATATATATCTATATATATACACATGTATATAGTTAGTAGTTAGTGTGTGTACAAACTTCTAACAGCATACATACATATATATATATATATATATATATATATATACACACACACACACACACACAAGCTAAATTAACTAAACTGGAAGTAACATATGCATATCTAACATTTTTAAGAGTGAATGAGAGACCACCACATTATAACGAAGATAATATGAAAGAATGAAGGTACAAATTTCAGAAGCTTAGGAATAAAACCTTGGTGCGAATCTCCTTGGCTCGATCAGCCCAATGAAGGGTGTTTTGTGTTTCGCCAAATGAGAGATTGCTTGGGCTGATATTGGCAATCATCACAGTGTTACAAGCACCACCTAGCGAGTCCTTGAGCAGTTGGGTGAGCTTGGAATTACGATAAGGGATGTGTTTCTTTCCCTCAACAAGGGCATTGATGCAGCTGCTCAATGCAAGGAGGGACCTATTAATGTTGGCACCCTCAAGTGATCGAAGTGTTCTCTGATCAGTAGCAAGAGCTCTCTCTGAACCAGCAAGGTCGATAAGTGACAGCTTTCCAACTCGATTGACAACATTACTGGAAGCGTCCTTAACTCGATGTTGAACCACAACCTGATGTAACAAAAGGAAAGAGTTTAAAGTATCTGAATTTTTCAAGCATGAAAAAAAAAACTTGTACTCAGTGCAAGGACCTGTCACCTGCAGAATGGCGTGGGACCGTGAGGATGTTTCATTGGCACGAGTTGGTTCCGTTGTCCGATTTTGGTTTCCTCGTTGAAGTAATGCCATTACCTGTCATATATGAAGCCAACCTTAAGTAAATATTAACAGCTTTATTAATTTAATTACACGGCACATATAACCAGAAAGTTAAAACTAGGTAAATTTACTTCATCAGTAGAGTAAGCTCTGTACTGAGTGAGACCTGCTGCCATAATTCCCTGAAACATTTCAAACATTTTGTCTTGATTATCAGAAATACTAGAATAAGGGAAGCATTAGTCATAAATGATACTTATATATAGCTCAACTCTTTCCTCTCATTTACTCCATCCATTTCACAAAAAGAGTCCCATTTGATATTTTCCTAGGCAATTATCCAAAACCTAAAATTCAAAATTGATGTGAATTTATTTGATTTTCATTAACTTTTAATAGTTAAAACTGTAAATTACTTAAAAGTATTACTAAAAACGATGTCGCTATTCCAAAAATAAAAATAACTTCACATCAAAATTTGAATTTTAGGATTTTGCAAATTAATTAGTATTTACCTAGGTTCAGGTTCAGCAAAATGAAAGATATACACCTAGCTTCAGCATTCAAGATTCTGCTAATTATATTACAAAAGGTAGATGGAAGTATATTCGTACCAAGCAAAACAAGAACGGTCTGGGGTTAGATTATTAAGTAATTACAGAATAAATTTGATTAGATTGTTATAATGTGATTAGATTGTTAATAAACCCTAAACCCTAGTTACTAAACCCTAAATCTTAGTTAATAAAACTAAACTCTAGTTAATAAAGCCAAACTCTTATTCTAATTAAGGTCCTCTACTATTAGTAGCGGATGATATATGTTTTTTTACCATCTGCTACTAATAGTAACGATTAGTTTCTAATCGGACGTCGATTTTTAGTTTCTAATCTTGGCCGTTCTTTTTTATTTTCATTGGTATAGATGATATGCTATATAAGATACATCGCAAATACATATATATATATATAGAGAGAGAGGCCGGATCAGGTCCGGACCTGACCAAAATCCGGACATTTTTTTTTTGTTTTTTTTAAACAACTAAAAAAAATAATAAATTATGGAATTGAAATTTTTTCATAATACAGTGTTTTGGGTGTGATTTGGGTACGTATAACAAAACATAGTGGCACAGTGTACCACCATTTTTTGGTATAGGTATCCAAATCACGCCCAAAACATTGTATTATGGAAAAATTTCAGTTCCATAAAATATTAAAAAAAAAATTTAGTTGTTTTAAAAAAAAAAGGTCCGTTTTTGATCAGGTCCGGACTCCCGGACCTGATCCATTATGTATGTATATATATATATATATATATATATATATATATATACACACACCTTACCAGTAAGACAAGAATGCTGAGTTTGCTTACTGATGGTTACTAATAGAATAAACTTTGTTATCCAAATGCTTCCCCTCTTAATGGCCAGAAACATGTATATTAACTAGGTCCAATTCTGTAAGTAAGATTAGAAATTGTTATGGTCAATTTCAACAACCTGAAACTAATAAATTTTTAGCTAATTATATGGTTTGGAGTTCACTGTAGATTTACCAAAAGCAATAAAACAGAACCTTAAGAAACTCTCAACACATAAACCTTCTATATAATGATTTAAAAAAGTTTAAACTCATTAGAGTGCCAGACCTGCTTGTCTTCCCTAAGGACCAGAGGTCGTCCAGGGGAGAGCAAATCTCTGACGGTTTCATTATAGACCTCAAGATAGGACAGATGAACCACATGGTTTCCATCACAGCTCCTCTGCCTAACCTTGTTGAAAAGATCTTTAATTGCTAAGACCATGACTCCTGGATTCTCCACTGTACCAAGCATTGTATAGGTCTTCCCAGCTCCCGTGGCACCATAGCAGAACACTGACCCATTTCTTCCCTGCAAAACTGCTTCCACAAGCTCTGCAGTTCTGAAATGTTAAAATTATACTCTTTTAAGTTCCTCCTTACCTAATCAATAAGTGCTTATCGAAGAATACTACAAATTAGAATTACATTACCAGCCAAGAATAATTAAGTTAAGAGCTGAAAAAATGCTGTTATTACTAATATTGTTATTATCTATCATCTGTGTTTCAAGTGCATTCCACAAAAAGAGTCACATTTCTCTTTTTTTTTATTCCAAAAAAAGGAGGTCCATTTCATTTGTTGATAGTACAAAATGATACAATGTCCTCACATTTAACATGGGAATGATATTATCATGCCATCACTACCAAACTAAACAATAAATTTAAGTGTACCTTAAAATTTGTCATAATATTTAGGGTTACTGCATATTTGACCCCAAAGTATGCACCATTTTACACTTCGTACCCCGAAGTATAAAATTCACATCCCACTATCCAATGTAATGTTAAGTAAGTATGATGGACCCTTTTTAGAATTCGAAAGCTGTCCTTATTTAATATCTCAGGGTATGAAGTGTATAAGAGTGTATAGTCAGATATGCAGTTAACTCAAATATTTAATTCCAGTGACCCTTTTCCTAATCTGAACACATATACTGCCTCTGGGTCTAAGACTAATGGCAAGTGTTCCAAAGCAATTATCTGCTAGTTTCACAATAAGTGAGAGATCAAATCTTCTAAAACACCAGCAAATAATTGGGTGCTCTTAATCAAAGTTTCATAGAATGATAAACTAGAAAGCAGAAGTAGATGAAAGCTAATTTAGCAATCAAAACCAATAAAAATATCATATTTTTTTATCTTTTTATCAAACTAAAGCAATCAAAATCAATAAAAAGGCCACATTTTTATCAAACTCACGTAGTGGAATAAACTTCGTGTTGAGTAGATGTATCAGGAAATGAGGAATCAAAGGTAAAATGCCGCCCACGAAGCCTCTTTAGCCTAAGATGATCATTCTCATTCGCGAATTCCGTCAAGTAAACATCTCTTTTATTTACAATTCTAACACAACACCTTGATCCAGCTTCTTTCTCCTTCTTCCCCATTGGCCTAAGCCTCACAAAAACAAGAATCCTACTACCCATTGATCCCATTTCCTCTGAAACAGCCTCCAATTCTTGCACATTCTTAGTCCCTCCTCCTCTTCCAATCCCTCTTGGCTCAGACTGTAGTACCATTGAGCTCCCCATTGATAATTTCCTTGCCACTGTAGATGACAATGAGGCCCTTCTTGTACACGAAAACCCGACAATCCGGTCACCACCAGCCACAGCCCCCGCAGCCACATTCTCCTTAGCATCTTCCACAAAAGGCTTTGGCAAAACATAAGTCCTTGTGACAGTAGAATTAGGCATTGAATTCTCTTTCATCACATAACTATTTGGGTTCTTTTGCTCCTTTTTTGGCTCTTTGCCCTCTTTTTTGCAAGAACCTAAAAACTCTGAATTTGGGTGAGTTGAAGATCTTGTATCTTCAGGGATTTTAACAGCAGCAGAATTTGAAGCTTGCTTTTGCTGTTCATACAAAAGGGTCAGTGCTTTCATCTTCTCTTTCAAACCATGATGCGGGTTTCTCATTTGATGACCCAAATAGGCATCTTGTTGGTCTTGATTAGGGATAATTTGAGACCTAGTTTTAGTTGAAACTGACATTCTATTAAACCCTTACAATCCAAACACACCCTTTTGATATTCTTGGAGAAACAGTGGCTGAAACTGAATAAATTCCAAGAAAGTTCAAATCTTCTTCCAGGAAAATGAACTAATTTTGATGGGAAGTCTATATAAACATTTTAATGGCCAAATAGTGGATGAACAAAGGGGGAGGGAGGAAAATCAAGATTCTTACTTTGGGAGTGATTTTGAGGTTTTTGATGGGAAAATCTGATCAGTTGATTTGAGGGAAATGGACGGTTAATTAAAGTTGGGGGTGTAGAGGTTTTGAAGGGAAATTATATTGACACTACACAAATATCTATTTGCACTTTTGCTGCAGATGATGTTAATAATGGTGTAAAATTAGTAGACAGTTCGGCTTCTTGTTCAATTAAAAGTTCGATTCGAGCTTGAAATATAAATAATTCAAATATGAACAAAATTTAAAGTTGGATAAATTACTCGAACCTTCCCAAATTATAATTTTTTTTATTGATAATCGGATTCATTCAAAAAGTTCAAACGGCTCGAACTCTCAAACTCGCAAACTCGATTTGAGATCGTACTCGATAGTTAAACAAGTCTCAATCAAACTTTAATTTTATAATCGATAAATTTTATAAATCAAATATGAGTAACTCAATAGTCAATTCGATTCGGCTTATTTATGCTTAAAGCATGTTGATAGACTTTAGAATTTGTTGAAAAGAAAAAGATGCGGAGTGGTAGTAGTAACTTGTAAGAGAACCTTTTTCGAATTTTCGAATAGTGCTTTGTAACGGTCAAAATGTATCACGCCGCAAACGGTCGGTTTTCAAGAACTAATTATTAAAAGGGTAGTCAATATGCCTTTTATAACCCATGATATTTTCACAATGATATTTTCACAAGATTCTTTTTACATAAATAATAAATGCATTTCACACTCATGTGATAAGTAACTTGTGAAAATATCAATTTTTACTTATGAAAATATGTGCGTTAATTATTTTAACTAACTCTTTGGTTTGTACCGGACAGAATACATCGATGTAAGCAATGAAATAAGAGATTAGACATGAAATTTAGACCCGTATTTTAATGAAAATAAGTTCTTTGTAAATTGTAATAATAACATTGTTTATCAACTTATTTCATGTGAAGACAATTTAGCGTTGAACATGAAAATTAGATATGATTGTATTTAAATTTAATTTATTTATATTTTTACCCATTATTAAAGTCAAAACACAAATAAATAAAATTTAAACACACTAATATTTAATTTTCATGTTCAGATGGACCACATAGAGTTTTTGTAACTAAGATGGGGGAGAAGAGCCCGACCCGTTTGATTTATCTAGGTTTAAAACAAAACCCTATAAAAGCACAAAAAGGCTAACCTAAGTAGCGAGGGAACCAGAGAGAGCAAACGGTGGAGGGCAGCCATGTCTAACACGGAGACAATTTGTAACCCTAACCCTAAATTGGATGATGAAACGGAGAAGAAGAAACGGAATAACCCTAAATTGGATGACAAAACGATGAAGAAGAAACGGAAGAGAAAGAGAGATAAAATCAAAAAGGATAGAGCAGCAGAAGCAGAAAAGCCTCAATTGGAGGGAAAAATTGGAGTGAATGAGAATGAGGAAGTTGAGTTGAAGAGAGAGAAAGAGGAAGACAATGAAATTGAGGAAAAGCAGAGTAAGAAGAAGAAGGTGAAGAGTGGGAGTGGAATTATGAGTACAGTAACGTTTGAGTCCCTGAATTTGTCTGAACCAACCATGAGAGTTATTAAAGAAATGGGCTTCCAATATACTACTGAGGTATTAAATATAGATTTTTTTTTTAATAAAATAAATAAATTATCTGAACATATTTCTTCACTTTTTTTGGGTTTGTAATGAATTTGTGAAAATGTTGTCTGTGGTTGTAATTTGAACTCTTTTAGAATTATGATTATTACTCCCTCTGTTCCACAAAAGAGTCCCCTTTGAGTTTTTTCCTAGTAAATTTGCAAATTCAAAATTTATGTGATTCAATTTTATTTTGGTTGATCCAATGGTTAATAATGTAAACTACTTAAAAAGTACTACTAACTACAAAAATTGTTATTTTGAAAGTTAGAAGAAATTTACATCACCAATTGAATTTTAGGATTTTGCAAATTAATTAGGATCTAGGCCTAATGGGAGTCTTCTTGTTGTGGAACTGAAGGAGTATGTATTTAGTAAGCATCCTTGATGCTTGTTTGATTATATTTCACTTATGATCATTAAGAAAAATTAAGGTGGGTAAAGTATTGGATTTTAAGAATTGTTATTTATTTAATTTTAATGCAATCTTTGTTTTGAAGCATTATTTTTTGGGATGGCCTATAATGGGGGATTAACTAAGTTATTGGAGGGGGTATTGGATAGAAACTCTTTTTTGGGATATTGTTATGTCCCTGGATTATAGTCAGAAGTAAAAGTTTTATACCATAAAAAGATGAGTTTTTATTAAAGGTTAAAAAATGTTAATATCTTAAAATTTTGGTCATTGATACACTGTGAGAGGTGGAATGCCCATGTATTTAAGCGATCACAAGTGTCCATTTCTCAAAAAGTGCTTTCAATTTAATAGAAGTAATAGTTTTGATTTGCATACTACACACCATCATTAAGCAGCCACATTGTGTAAAGACATGTCATTGGTACGATCTGCTTCAGCCTGTTGAGTCTATTCACAAGTGGACCGGCCCTGAGTACTTCCTAAGTCACTTATCATCAATGAGACAGTGTATTATGAAAAGTTTGCTTAAATATCTATATTATCTTAGTTTGTTACTTTGCTCATTTCCTTCTTGGCTTGTTGATATCCGTTTTCTTTTGTGTATTTTTTTCCAGTTCTTGGACACAGCAAGAAGTATTTCTACTTAATTTGAGTATGCATATAATCAAATTTTTTTTCTCATGTATCTTAGTACTTCATAGTCTTCATTTGCATAGATCTGTATTCCTTAAGTTAATATGTACAACTTCAGATACAAGCCAGATCTATTCCACTTCTTATTGAGGGCAAAGATGTTATTGGTGCTGCTAGGACTGGTTCTGGGAAGACACTTGCTTTTCTGATACCGGCTGTCGAGTTGTTGTATCAACTTCATTTTGCTCCTCGGAATGGGACTGGCGTTATTGTCATCTGCCCAACAAGGGAACTCGCTATACAGGTATATATCCTCATCAAATGTTAAACTATTATATTTTGATCAGTTACACTTAAATATCTCATATATTAAAATGCTAATACTGATGGTGTCTTTCTCAAACCTTAAAAAATCAAAACAATTTCCTGGTAATTTAATCTTTGTCAATATAGTCCATTCTTGAATATGGTTCAAGTCTTAAGGTGCTTCTGCTCGAAGGCTTTTTAAATATTTATATCATTAGACTGAAAATAGAAGTTTTCATTTATTAAATTTATTGAGGAACATTTAGTATCTCTTGTTTGAAGCAGCTATAAGAAATGACTAGTGGCACCTGTAGTACACCTAGTACTACTTATAACTTACATATATAAAAAAAATAAGAGTTACGCCCTAGTTACTAGTAATGTTACTATGGTATTCAGTTGTAAATGTGAGTACACATTTCCTTTTACATGACCAATCTCATGTTGAAATCATGCAGACACATGCAGTTGCAAAGGAGCTTCTCAAGTATCACTCGCAGACTCATGGATTGGTTATTGGTGGTTCTGCACTAAAGGGTGAGGCAGAACGCCTAGGTAAAGGAGTAAATCTTTTGGTAGCAACCCCTGGCCGACTTCTTGACCATCTTCAAAACACCAAGGGGTTTATATACAATCGTCTAAAGGTATTTCATTGTAGCTGAACCTTTGATGAGCATTGGTCTTTCAAGCCACCGTTAATATTTTATTTTCGCCTTTATAACATCATCTATTCCCAGATAAGGAACCCATTGGACTTTGTGTATTATGGAACAATAATGTTTCATAGCCTTTTTAAAAAATCATGGATTTATTGCTCTAATTTTTTGTCTCATTTCTTTTTGCTTTTGATTATAACTATGTGACAAGATGGATATTTAAATTGACACTTGACAGAGCCCTTGCGGCTTTTGTTTATTCTGGCAAAACACTGCTTTGAATAACCATGTCAAAAAATTGATATATTGCATTTTTTATATTTGGTCTCCATATACCTATTTTTTCCCTTTCTAAATATTGGAGAATAACTCTGGCAGGACATATTTTTAAATTGAAAGAGCCTGTTCTTGTATGGTAAGATGCAGTCAAAGAACTAAAATATTGATTAATTAAAAAGAAAAAATATTTTTATTAGCATGGCTAAAAATAATTGCATGAATAACTCTTGAGTCATGGCTTTCAGGAGAATAAACTAAATGTTAGCTAGGATATCTCCTGCACAATTGCTGATAATTTGGTGGCTCATAATATAAATTCTACTCATCAAAAAGTAAGGAGGATATAACTAAACAAGTAATAAACAAAAAAACTCCTTTATTTTTGTTTTCCCTTGATGCCTTACCCCTCAGCACTGTTTAGGTAAGTGTTGTCTCTGAACCCTCTATAAAATGTAGGAGTATTGAGAAACTACTAAATTTGCCACTTTGGATGGTTGCTATGACTGCATAGCTAGGAAAATTATGCTGCATTGCCTTTTCTTAGTTATTTTTAGTTTGTCACTTAAGAAAGTTTTAATGGCACCAACTTCTTTCAATTAGGGAAACTTAACACATGTCTCAGTACTAGTTCCTTCTATTTTAGTTTTTTTAACCAGTCATATATATTACTCCATTTTTTCATCAATATCTTGAATTTGCAGTGTTTGACAATTGATGAGGCTGACAGGATATTGGAAGAGAACTTTGAAGAAGAAATGAAGCAAATTATTAAAATTTTACCCAAGGTATAATTTTCTTGTGGCATTTGTAATTTTGACTAAAGTAAAGGCTGATATGAAATAGAAACACATTTTATAAGTAGGAGGGTAGCTTCTCTTTGCATTATAGATTTGTTAACAAGACCTAGAATACAATGAAAATTAAAATTTTAATTCGCCAGGTGAGTGGTGTGTTTCACTCCCTGTGGCTCAAGTAATTTTTCTTTTCAATAGTTGGAATGATATACAGCTGCTTAATTAGTGTCATGTGTTGATGTGCAGGAGAGGCAAGCAGCTCTTTTTTCTGCTACCCAGACGAAGAAGGTATGCGATGTTCAAACGTCATACTTGTTATTATGTTCTCTGATAGGTTCTAACCATCAAACTAAATTTCTAATGTGTAAAGATCATAATTTTATATTAGCTTTTTTCAAAGATCCATTAATATCTGAAGCACTTGAAATGATTTGAACTATTCTTGGTTTTTGTCAGGTTGAAGATCTTGCTCGCTTATCCTTGAAAGATCCTGTCTATGTTGGTGTAGATGATGAGAGGAAGAGGGTAAACAAACAGTTAGTTTAACTTTTATATCAATTAAACCAAGTTTAAATTCCGAAATGACAAGATGTGATGCACTGCAGGTTACGAATGAAGGCCTGGAGCAAGGCTATTGTATTGTGCCATGTGCCATGAGATTTATTATTCTTTATTCCTTTTTGAAGCAGCATCAATCACAGAAAGTTGTGGTTTTCTTCTCTTCAGTTAACTCTGTAAAATTCCACTCAGATCTTCTCAAATACATTAAATTGGATTGCTTCGACATTCATGGACAGCAAAATCAGCAGAAACAAACATCTACCTTTTTTGACTTTTGTAAAGCAGAAAAGGGCATACTGTTATGTACTGATGTTGCTGCTCGAGGCCTTGATATTCCTTCTGTGGTAAGATTTTTGTTTTGCTAGATAATATCTTTAATTTGGCAGATGTCATAGTTACAAGTATGAGGTTTGAACATACTTATCTTGCAAATATCATAATAGCAAACAAAGTGCTAGGCACTGCTAGCATAGCTCGACCTAAAATTCCTCGAGTTTGTATTGAATATTCAATGTCAACTTCTCTACTATCACCTTTATTCTTTTATAACCTTTCTAAAGGTTGCTTTTTTCTTTTGTAACATACGAATCCATAGTTATCTTATGTAGTAAATTTAATGTTCTTCAACATTCCACTTACCTTCTAGTACAAATTATTTTATTAAGAGAAAAATATTAACATTGTAGAACACTTGCCTCAATGCTAACAGAAGTTTATTTCTTTCCCAAAAAAGTTGGTTATCCCTTGATGAAAACATGAAATAAAATATATACATACATGCTTGCATGCATAGGAATGAATCAATTTGAGTAGTGAAGTTTGATATTTCTGTGCCTCAACATAAAAGTGCTTTTTTGACTGTTGAGCCGGCATCATTTCTATGTACTGTACTCTGCACAATGCTGAATTATTTTACAAATTTTTCTGTTCGTGCTGATTGTGTTTATATAATTTTAAAAATTTTATGAATAGGAAAGGGAAGGCCGTGATAGATGTTCCAATACTTTTATGAATACCACTTTCATTTCATGGCAGTTCATCTTACTTTATAGGTTGCATCAGAGGTAATTGATGTTAATTTATTTGTCTTTTGTTGTAGGACTGGAGTATTCAATATGACCCCCCTGATGATACCAAGGTGCTCACCTATATTTCTTTTTTAAATTTATTAGTCTTATTATTCTCACTCTACCTAATTAAACATGCTTTGCATAACTATCTCAGGAGTATATTCATCGAGTTGGGCGAACAGCCCATGGAGAAGGTTCAAAAGGAAAGGCCTTGCTTTTCCTTACAGCAGAAGAATTGCACTTTCTCAACCATCTGAAGGTCTGCATATACTTATAGCAAAATAATCCATTAATAGTGGAACAAATAATAGATGAGCAGTAATGAATATAGTAATACTACCTCCGACGGGAAAGTGAATCCTACTCTTTTTTGTAGACTTTTTTCCTCTCTCCTAAAATTAGAGGACACACTTGCACATAATAATGAATTATAATCTTTGAAGTTTGTTATTGAAAAATAATTATTTTAAAACAGTATGTCCAAGTGTCGTGTCTATTACAATTATACAAAACTAATATTCTCTAAAAAAAGTTGACAAAAGAAAGTAGGACTGGATTTTCTAGACAGACGGAGTATAACTAAAAGATCAGCAGAAGCTAACCTTAACACACTAGTGACTTTAGCTTTTCTCGTAAAAGCATTACAAAAAGACATTAGGGGGCTTCTAGAGATGGGTCCTTTCAAACTCAAGCTCAAGTCAGTATCGTATTCAGTAAACATATTTATTCTTATATAATGATCATGTTCAAATGTCAGGCTGCTAAGGTTCCTGTTCAAGATTATGAATTTCCTAAAAAGAAGCAGGCAAATGTGCAGTCTCGCCTGGTACCTTCCTTATTTAGCATACAATGATCATTGTTTTGCTACTATTAGCTATTTTTGGAGACCTGTGTGAATATTGTCAATTGATGCAGGAAAAGTTGGTAGCCAACAACTATTATTTGAACAAGGCTGCTAAAGAAGCATATAGAGCATATGTGTTGGCGTACAATTCACATTCTAGCAAGGACATCTTTAATGTTCACAGCCTCAATCTTCAGGTGCCAACCCTTCTGCTTACCTCATAATGAAGTATAATGTTGGCATATTATGATTTCTATGTTCTTGACAAGCATTTGGCCTACTGGTTTATCTATTTGTTCTCAACAGGCAGTGGCAGCTTCATTTTGCTTCGCGAACCCTCCAAAGGTTAATCTTAACACAGACAGCAGTGCCTCCAAATTTAGCAAGATGTAGCAAGATCTTAACATAAAGATGTAGCAAGATCAACGGCAGCTAAACTGCACTGCTTTGTGCCAATTTTGCACTTGAGGTTTTTTAGTAATTGCAATTCTCTTTGTCAAGCATATATATAGTTTATATTTTACAATGTAGTCCATTTAATTACCCCCAGCACAAAAATGACAAATACAAGAAAATCGTTCTAATTATTCAATGAATTATTATTATGAATTTGGAGGGTTCCCGTTTTCCATTATTATGGACATTTTTTTGGGTTGAGAAATGTGAGGATATCATTATTGTTATTGATGTTATTGTACCTACTAGAGTTGCTGCTTGCCACCTGGCTCGACTCAAGCTCTTTAAACGAGCTAAGCTTGAATAATATGGTGTCTGGCTCGAGTCGGCTCGTTCAGGTCCGGTTCGAGTAAGTTTGACTCGTTAATATTCAATTAGTTATTATTTTATTTTTATAATAAAAAGTTAAATGAGCATATGGTTGTAGGCTTGGCTAGCTAAAATTCGGCTCGAGTTCGACTTGTTTACTAAATGGGTCGAGTTTGTACATCAAATTTTAAGACTCATTTGAAGCCGGACACAAGCTTGTTTAACCGTAAAACTGCAATGGAAACCCTCACTCTTTGAGTAACAAATTATGAATATGTATTTTCTTAATTTGTTGGAGTCTTACTATATTTTTGTAGGCACTCCCATGTGTGATTCTCACCTTTTTTTAATTTAAAAAAAGGTGTAATTTTTATCTGACAATATTAGATATTTTTCTGAAAATAACAATTTTAAATATAAATGTTTTTCAAAATTAGTGATAGATTTCTAAAATGATAGACTTTTAAGGATACTTTGATATTCTTAAATGCACCCTTGATATTTGTGAGCAATTTTGTAATATTGTGTGAATAAAAATATAATAATATCACATTATTTGAAATATCACGTCACTTTATAATTTTAAAATAAAAATATATCTCTAATTTCTGTATATATTAAAAAAATAATGTATCTCTAATTAAGGTTATAAATCTAAGAAAAAATGAGTTTATAAATTAGAATTATAATCAAAGATTTTCTCACAAAAAATTATTCACCTCTACTCATATTAATCCCTATGAAACCAAAATTTATACCCTAACAAAGCCAAACTAAAGCATATCTTGATCTTTAAAAAACAAAAACTAGAGAATTAATCAAAAGAAAAGGGGTCCCAAAAATGAGAATAAGGCAACTGTTGCAGTAGTAGTAGCACCAGCCATTACTTGGGCTGCAACACCACTCTTCTTTTGGGTCGGGCTTGCGGTGTCATTTGCGGGCTGAGGCAGGCTTTCGGGCTCCAAGACTTTGATGATCATCTTTAGACCTCTTTCGCAATGGCCCGATACGCCACTAATGAAGTAAAACAGGCCCGGCCTATCAAGATTGTAGACGGTGTTGCCGTTGTTGGAGAAGAACATGGGATGGGCTGATCTGCATTTCTCGTACTCTTCTTGTGTCACCGTCAAGACTGAATCCTTCTTGTACACAAAATCTGTATGTATAATAAAATGTTTATTTATTATATACTTGACTGTGAATTCTTACAAAATTTAAAAATTTAAAATTAATATGAATCCATTTATATTTTAAAAAAATAGTATATTCTCATTTCTACAAAATGAATTCTACTAGCCAAATATATAATTAAATGAAGGATATATATTTATTTTATGTTTAATATTAAATTTATTGAGTGCTAAGTTTAGCAAATATGTTATGAAATAGTGATACTAAAATTGATGTAATTTATATTTTTTGTTATAATATAAAAAAATTTACAAATACGCGAGTAATTTATGAATGTATCTATTGGCAACTGTTTATTATAAGATACATCATTTTTCTATAACCATGCACAATTACTACTAGTAGGTTAGTGTGTATATACATACATACATATATATATATATATATATATATACAAAAATTCTTTCCAAGGTTTATTAACGAACCAATTATGTCAACGGTTTCTATTCTATGGCGATAGTCCGAACCGTCGTCATAGCCTGATCGTTAACAAACTTTTTCTGTTGGAAATATTATATATATATATATATATATATATATCAGTCCGCTTCTCCAACAAACTCGAAGGAGTGGACTAAAAACGAACCGGCTATAGCAACGGTTTTTTCTGTCGCTATAGCATAGAAAGTCGATTTTTTATGTTATAACGACAGAAAAAACCGTCGCTATAGCCGGTTCGCTCTCTCCAGTTCGATGGAGAGAGCCGGTCTATATATATATGTATATTGTAGACCTACTAGTACTTACGTAAAGTGTCACCAACATTGAATCTGTTGTTGGAAGCCCAATGATTGTAAAGGTGTTGATTCTTTGATGAAGGGATGATCCACCCTTGGCCTCCACCAACTTCAAACTCAACACAAACTACAAAAGGGAGATCTTGGAACAAAGAGGATAATAATAATAAAAATAGGGTAAAAACAACTATTACTTTAGAAAAACCCATACACATTAAAGAACCCATCGACTTTCTTATTATTTTTTTTAAACTAGAAACAATATGGGTGGGTGTTAAGGCTGTGAAATTATAAAGATTTGATTAGAGAGAGAGAGAGAGAGAAATATTAATGGAGAATGTGGGGGAGGTTGTTTTCTAAAGTGTAGGGAGGCTTATCTTTGACTTGGTATTGATGTTTTTCGGAACTACTTTCTAAAGTTATATCACTTTTTTTATTATTTTTTATATTTTTTTTATGTGTGTTTTGTTGTTGTTGATCATAGAAAAATATTATTTAAAAAGATTATTTATATGATTTTATTTATATTTATTAAACACAAAGGGTAACAACATCATAAATTTTTGGTAACTCGCATTAATTATCATGATGTAATGAAAATTTGATGGCTCGGTTATTTTTTAATTGTCGTTTTAAAAAAAATATAAAAATTAAGAAATGCAAATAATAGTTTGTCTGATTGACCAAAATATTTATCTAACAAAATACAACTGATTTTGAATTTTCCGTTCACCCTAATAAATCATATGGGCCGTCCAAAGTTTGAAATAAATCACACCCTACACGTAGTGCCGGGGGCACGAGACACATCTAGTATAGTTATAAAATCTCAATACAAAAGATAATAGAGAAACAAGCTGGTATTTAATATAGAAATAACTAGCTGTGTCCCGTGCTTCCGACACTACATAGACGTTAGGATTTATTTCAAATTTTGGACGGCTAAGATGATTTATTAGGGTGAGCGAAAAATTCAAAATCAATTGTATTTTGTTAAATAGATATGAGAGATTAAGTCATTAATGCTTTTTTGAAATCTACAAAAGACAAGTAAAAATGAATAATTAATTAATTTTCTAAAACAACAAATAAAAAAGAACAGATGGAGTATAATCTAATTACACTACTTTTCCACCAAATGCGTATGTGTTCTTTGATATATTGAATTACATTAACAATTTTGAATACAATTAGTTTATATTTTATGAATAAATAAATATAATTATTCAATTAATAAGAGCCTAGTTTTTTTTGCTCGGGATAATAAGCTTGTATTACATACTACTTGCATAAAATTATTTATCGATTAGTCCACATAGCACAAAATAAAATTAATACTACTAATTAAGCTATAGATTATTATGAGTCTAGCAATCTCATCCATTTATAATCACAAATTTAAAAGTAAGCTCATAATCCTTTATTCCACTTGATCATGCAAATTTATTAAATATTAAAACTCTATAATTTGTTTTAATTCCTTGAGTTCTTTGAGCTCTTTAGATAGATCTTATGAATTCCTGGTCCCTCTTTATCAACACTAGTTGGTAGAACGTGCAACGCACGGGTTAGTTTGAATAACAAATTATATAATTTATTAAAATTACAATGAGAATAATATTTTTTTTATAATACATTATTTTTATATCTACATGTAAAATCTTTTGATAATGTATGTGTTGTCTTCGTTCAATCATTTGATGTATTGTGCTCGTTGGTTGAATCTCAAAATGAGTATCACGTGATTATCATAGACATAATATATATAAGATAAATAATCTATTTATAAGATAACAACTTTTAATTCTTGGTAATATTTATTTATCAAGTAATATAAAATTTAGAATATTACCTCTTCATTAAGCAATATAGTTGTGGTGTTGACAATTTGTCCAGTGCTTAAATTGATCTCATCTCACTTTCTTGTTAATCTGACCTTTATTGTATAATCATCTCTATGACTCTGAAGACAAATCATCACCATCCTCAATCCCATCATCATCATCTGCAGCAGCCTCACCCCAAAGAAACCTCTTTTGCACAATCTCTAGAATCAAGAAGAAATCCAATATGCCTAAGTAATGTACAATATGTTTGCCAACAGTAACCTGAAACTAAACTGAATAGTAGATGCACAAATACCATTTTTTATTGACAAAGCTTACATATAAAGTGAAACAAATGTAGATGTAGAGTACTTTTGTGTGTAGTATGAGATTTTTATAGGGTGAAGTACTATGATAAGTAGTATTTTTATTAAATGTATTTAAATTTTCATTTGTAACTGTTTAGTGAGAAGTCATATACTTAATGATTTTATTAAAGATTTTTTTAATGTTCATGACTCTTCCTTTTCCAGATTTTTAATTATTTTTTTAATGATGTTTTAAATGTTCATGAATGTTAATAAATATATTTTAAATCTTAATGTTCATGACTTCCTTTTCATAACTTACATGTATGACTAATGTTCGTGAATGTTAATAAATATATTTTAAATGTTAATGTTCGTGACTCTTTCTTTTCATAACTTACATATGACTAACTCTGTTAAAAATCAAATCGATTTCAATTGATTTGAAATTGATTGAATTAAGGATAGACAAATTGATTAATTGATTTGAAATTGATTGAGTAAATGATAAATTGATTTGAAATTTGGAAGCCAGATTGATTAATTGATTTGAAATTGATTGTCAAATTGATTTCAATTGACTGAGTTAAGGGGCCGTGCTGTATTTATATATATAAAGTAATATGCAAATTTCAAATATATATATATATATATATATATATGTTATTTTCAAAAATGTATACCTATAATATATGTTTCAATGTGTCTAATGGTGTACAAAAATTATGAATACTGATGATTATCACCAGATCTTGTATTGTTTAGTAAAATCTCTACTCGCAACACAGTGTTGTGTGTGTGTGTGTGTGTGAGAGAGAGAGAGAGAGATTACCCTTAATGAAGCTTTGGCAAGTACCACACGCTTTATAGCAACGCCGGACGCAATCCAGATTGGTTCTTAATGCGGAGCTGCATTTATGAGAACATTGGCGACAACATTCAAAGTCAGATGCTACTGGTTTTCCAAGCATTAACACTACAAGCATAATAGTAGTAATTATATATAAACCTTTCCCCTCCATTTCTTAGATCTGCAATTCTATTAATTAAGTGCAATGAACTTGAATGACTTGAAACAATATAATTCCCTAAACCATATATTTATAGAGAATACTTACTTTAATTGTTATTGATGTGACTAATGCTACTATCACATAAAATCGTTCACATACCGCTGACATACATATTGGTATGGCCCACATGACTCTGCACGTGACTCATATCAATATGCATGTGAATGTATGTGAGCGATTTGATAACTAACATTAATTGTCATATTGTATTCCATCCGTCCCTTAATATAAGACGTTTTAGAGAAGTTTTTTTGTCCCTTAATATATGACGTTTTAGAATTAATTGCTTAGTTTTCAATATTACCCCAAATATTAAATATAAATTTGGTTCTCTCACTATTTGCCCAATAAATAACAATCTCTTTTTCTAATACAATGACAATATAGACATTTGATATTATATTTAATGTTATACAATCATTTCCTTAATATTTGTGCACGACTCTAAAAAGTCTTATATTAAGGGACGGAGGAAGTAACTAATAATCTGATTGTCAATAATGTGATATTTATTAGCATTTGTTTATGTTAATTTTCATTAATTACTACACCCAAATGGTATGTGATATTGAGTACTTCCTCCATATCATAAATAGTAGTCGTTTTACAAAAGAAAATGCATGAGTTTAATGTATAGTAACGCTACTATCACATAAAACTGCTCATATACCATTGGTATACTCACATACATAATTGATATGACGTACCACATGACTTGCTCTGCACGTGGGCCATACCAATATGCATGTGAGCAGTATGTGTTCGGTTTTTATATGATAGTAGACTTATTGTTAAATGTATATCTGGTTTACAACTTTCTGAGGTTATGTTTGTTTGTAAGAATTATACTTGGTATGAGAAAATTAATATCAAGTGTCTTATTTGTTTTTAAATTTAGATTTGAGACTATTAATCTAGTTATTATAAATGACTTAATAGTCTTGAAATTATAATTATAATCCCAATATTAGAATTATAATCTCGCGGACTATAATTAATCATGAGATTATAATTCTTACAAACAAACATTGTCTAAATGAATTAATTATTTAATTTCCAATATATCTCTCATCATTGTCATCCCTGATTTACTCTTCATTACATTAAATAGGTCAACACCACCTTGATCAATTTGTTAATCATGTCAATATACTCAACACTTACATTGACATGTACGTTTATTAATAATGTTAAACATGTCAACCCATTTAATCGTTTAATATACAAATTAAAATTAAAATTAAAATTAAAAAAAAACAATGTCATTCACTTATTAAATAATAATGCTAATTGTTCATTACAACAATATATATTTAACAAGATACGATATAACATGCTTAAAAAATAACTAAATAAGAAAAAATATCAATATTTAAGAAATTATAACTCCATGTCATATTTTATTTTTTAGTTATTTAAATAAATGTATCAACTTAAATTTCTTACTAAACGTGTTAACCTGTTTATGACATGGAAACTTTTTATACTCAACACTAACCCTCTTATTCAATAACCGGTGGACAAGTAATTTAGAGAAAAAAATACCTAAATTGCACTGCATCGGTCCCAAGTTTACAAATTTTGTGCTAAAATCACACTGGCGCTGCCAATGGCTCAGATAAAAACTAATCGGTTCGATGGGGCTTGACAGATTTCAGATCAATTTAAATTGTCATCCCTCTTAGTAATTGTAGACATACTCAAGAGGGTGTTTGAGATCGCTCATAAACAGTTAAACATGCTCATTATCAATTTTAAGAAGAAAAAAGGTGTTTCGTAGCCTAATTTTTTTTGACAAAACCTTGAAATAAGAATATGAAATAATTATCAATGATAATGTGATTTGAGTTACAAAAACACTAGAGTCGAGGTGATACTTCCTCTAGTTCCAAATTAAAACTCGAAATTCGAAAACATATATATTTCTAAAAAGTAGACAAAAATATATAAACCTGAGTAATTTTTCAACACGAGCAACGAAAAGAAGACCGTCTTGGATAAGCTCACACCCAAATCTAAATAGATTTGTCTTCACCAATTAATGTCAATCAAATCTCATTCACTGAGAGATCATGGAAAAAAGCTTCGTAGAATGAGAAAACTTCAAACTAAGAGAAAAAAATACTCCATAGATTGAATTTTTTTTTACAAATTATGAGAAATATAACTCCATAAAATAAGAAAATAAAAACAATTAAACGAAAGAACATAAGAATTTTTTTTGGGAAGAGTCGCTTTAGTATAGATCAGACCCTCCCTAAATGGAGGCTATAGTTTTTCTTAGACTGATTTTAAACCTATTAAATATTCCAAGTTTGGACCTTCTGATTACTCCATTTAGGGTTGAGCAAGGAACCAAATTGGAACCGAAATCGCACCAAAAACCGCACAAACTGCACCAACAGTTCTGATATATGTGACGGTTTTAGATGGGTTGAAAAACCAAATTTACGGTTTCGATTTAGTTATTAGTCAAAATCGCACGCATAAAACCGAAACGCACCAAATAATAATCATGTTTTCTCAAATTTGCTACAAGTATATATAATTTCTCTACTATAAAATATTCTTCTCATTTTATTTTAGAAGACAGATATTGCAGGTTTGAAATGAAGAATAAATAATATCAATTATGTTTGCAAATCAATAGTAGCTTGGTATTTCCTAAATCAAATGTGATAACATAGTATTAATCAACCATATAATTGTTGATGCGTGGAACTATTTTGCTATATTAACTCCATGATTGTGTTCACTGCGTAATATGTTTGCGTGGATGATTTTGCTAACTATTTTACGGGTTTGTTATTTCAATTGATTTTGGAACCGAAACCGCACAAAATGAAACTAAACCGCATGTTTCAAAACCGCACTGCACCAATCACAAACGGTTTTATGTGCGATTTTGGATTTTTCAAACCGCATCTAAACGGTTTCGTATGTGGTTTGAGCTTCAAACCGCACCAAACCGCATCAGGCTCGCTCCAAAGCCATTCATTCTAAAATTAGAGATACAATTTGACTTTTGAGATAAAAAGATAACATATTAAACTTTAAATTTGGTATGCCTCATAAAAGTTTAGAATGAAATTAATGTTGCGATTGATAGTTTTTGTTATATACTATACATTATAATAGTTGTATCAACTAAAATTAAATAGATTCACATCAATTTGAAGTTTAATATGTCGTCATTTGAGCTCAAAAGTCAAATTACATCTCTGATTTGTGGGTAATATTAGCAGTCTCAATTTTTTGTCTCAAAAAGTGTCTCAAATGAAGCGTGACCATAACATTGGTGTGATACATCTTATGTATAATGAAAAAGTCTTGGCAGACCGGTTATTGGGATAGGAAAATGAGACATTTTCAAATATTATTACACTTAAAATGACCGTATGACCTTGTTTTTGTATATGTATCCAAATTACACTTAAAACACTATATTTTATAAAAATATCTGTTGGAATAAATACTATACATTTTTTAGGAGTCACAATAATTTTTTTTTTAAAATGTCCTATTTTCCTGTCCAATCCCCTGGTATGCGTAGAAGGACTCATGTATAATTGGTTATGCCATTAATTATACCTGGCAAACGGGTGGGCCGTGCCGGGCCTAGCGCAGGCCAACGACGGGCCGAGCCGAAAAGGCCCGGGTTTTGGCGGGCTAGATTTGTTAGGCTCGTGGTCCGGGTTGGGCGGCCCGGCCCGCGGGCTTTTTCCTATATTTTTTTTTGCAAAATCTTGATATACCAAAAATAGTAATAATAATAAATATTTAAAATAATAAAATAATTTATAATAAACAATAATTCTAATTACTTAAATTAACTACATATCTCAATCAATTAAAATTTTAATAGTATTATAATTTTAGATATTATTCTAAAGGCATGATTTGGGATAATGATTGATTTACTTTCCAAATAAGTAGGGGGAATGCATAATTAAAGGATAATGATTGATTTACTTTCTAAATGTACTACAATAAGTAGGGGATTGCATAATTAAGGGATAAAATTATCTATATTATTGATTTATATATTGCTAGTAATTCAAAGTATATAATCAAATTTGATTCTTTAAAATTAATATAATCTATTTAACTTTTAAAAATAATAAATACTGTAATTAATACTAATATATAGATAATTTTAATATTTTATAATTATATTATCTAACTTAAACTAATAATTGTTATTTGTTAGTTTAATAGTTTTATACTTTGAAATTATTAACTACATATCTCAATCAATTAAAATTTTAATAGTATTATTAATTAATTACCTACATTAACTACATATCTTAATTATAATTTTTAATTATAGTTAAAATATATTAAAGATTGCATTAAAAACAAATAGTTGTTTTAGCTTAGTTGGTTTAAACTCTTATTTATTTACTTACAAGTCTTGTGTTCAAGCCTCACAACCCACAAGTAATAATATTTTATTTAAATAAAAAAAAAAGTTCACGGGCCACTTGGGCGGGCCGGGCCAAAAAGGCCCGGGTTTTGACGGGCTAGAAATGTGACGCCCCAAAAATTAGGTATACATCACCCATCTTGAGTCGCCAGATACGTGGTACAGAATTCAAATACAACTTACTAATACAACTGTCGTGTACAATACGACAAAACATAAATTGTGAGTTTGAATACAATTATTGTCTACTAGAGATTATACAAGCTCAAAAGGAGTCCTCATTACAATTATTATCACACTATTTCACAAAATAGTGAGGACTACTAATGCTATCCTCTGGACCATCACTCCGTTTCCCGACTCGTCCCAGCTATATTCTCATTTCCTGAAGTAAACAGTGAAAGAAAGGGTGAGCTTAACTAGCCCAGTAAGAAATATTATGACTAAGATAATGCAGAATAAATTATCATTAGCCTTCAACAATGTTAAACTGATAAAATTCAATAGACATCAAGTTTAACTGCAGCAGAATAAGTAATCCATTAAAAGAGTCAAGTAGAGAATAGAATCTACTATCTTTTATGATTTAAAAAAAATTTCATCACTTTTATCGCTGAGACTCAGCTCAATAAATAATTCACATCATTAAATCATCCCTGCACTACAGGCCAAGGATATTCTTTAGTATCACGACCACGAATTATCCATGCACTACGAGCCAAAGATAATCGTGTTTTCATCAACGGTCCTGATCATGCCATAAAACAATTCAACTTTGCTTCCTTGGCCGAAGAGAATCCATAGCCATAATCATACCAAAAACTGTCCATCAATGCACTACGGGCCAATGAGGAACTTTTAATTTTCACATCATTTGTAACATTACGGTCATGATTATACCGAATAATCTCTAGTCATAATCATACCAAGTCCATCTATGCACTACAGGCCACAGATGACTTTCAACATAACATAAACATGAGGATGATGACAATGATATAAGAATTCAGTTAAACAAGTTCAAGAATTAATTTGTTCAGGAACCAATAACGTCCAAATTGTCAACATGATACTTCTTTGTAGAATAAAATTCAAGAATGCTCAAAAGAATATTTCCATGAAAAGATACTGGATGAAGCACAAATATCAAGGATATTCCACTAATTTCATGGAGTATAGAAGCCAAAACTTTAATCAACTGAGTATAATTCCGAATGAAATAACAAAAGAAATCACCATGCATGTGGTACTTCACATAGACGGTTATTTCAACAGAATAATAATAACGGAACCAGGTCAGGTGAAATTCACACCGACAGGATGTTCCAACAGAATAATAAATACGGAATAATAAATGATGGAACTAGGTCCGGCGTATAGCACAAACATGATATTCCGACAGAATAATAAAGACATAATAATAAAAATGGATCCAGGTCCGGCGTATAGCACAGACAGGATATTCCGACAAAATAATAAAAACAGAATAATAGAAGAATGTCACCAAGTATAGGGTAGCCCGCGTATACAGGTTATTTCAACAGAACAATAAAGAAATGGAATAACAGAAGTTTTCTTCTTGAATACAAAAGAATAATATCTCTTACCGTAAAATAATACTTGATATAAGAGTAGTGAAGTAGCAGAAAACTTTTCTTCTATCTCTCTATAGTCTCTCTCTATAGTTTCTCTCTCTATAGTTCAGTGAATTCGTAAGAAAATAATGAAGGAATGCGCTACAATTTATAGGAAAATGGAATGCATAGTAACTAATCCATGAACGGTCCAGATTGATTTATTTTAATATGACGGTTCATATTTAAAGAAAAATCTTTTAAATAAAATATAATATATTCTATTTATATAAAAAGATTTTTACTATGCAAACACTATGCATAATAAAATATAATATATTCTATTTATAGAATAACTTTAATAAAGTATTCTGTTTTATATAAAAAGATTTTACTATGGAAAACACTATGCATAATAGAATATAATATATTTTATTTATAGAATAACTTTAATAAAGTATTCTGTTTTATATAAAAAGATGTTTCTATTTTATTACATTAATAATACGAATAAAACAAAACTTCTAAATCAGCAATAATTGAATCAAATAATGTGAGATACTATACAACAACTATTGTAGCAATAATTGAACAAAACTGAGTGACTTCTCACATAAATATCAATAATCAATACCGTGGGCTACTATGCAACAACGCAACAACGCGTATTACTGTACTTTTACTACTGAGTAGTTCACAAGTATCAACGGTAAAACTTCCGCCGTTATTTTCAATAAAATATTTTTGTCATTTTCTCAATCCGACAATAATTCCGTTGTGGGGTCCACCAATGATTGTACCGTCGTACGAATATTTCCTGTTTAAAACGAATATTCCCCAACCAATCGAATATAATATGACAACTTGCATACTTTGCAAAATTTATAAATATTACCCACAACTATAAAATTATCTCAAATTCACACCATAATATAAAAAAAATTATTTCGAGAAAATTAATTCTTTATTCATAAAATCTGGGATTTCACAAGAAAACTACGGCCCAAAGCCCGATTTTTGACGGGCGCGCGGGCCTGAGCCATCTTTGCCAGGTCTACCATTAATTATGGCAATGTCATGTCATTTGTTACCAAAAATTTAAGACCCCTAATATTACCCTTTTGAAAAAAAGGAGTATTTGCCAAATATTTGACCTAGTATATTACTAATGTATACCTATGTATTTTAGTAATTCCATCCATTACCCATTTCTTATTTTTTTAAAACATTCATTTTAGTAATTTATAATTGAAATAAGTGATTATCAATTTTTCTTATACCAAATACTTTTAATTTTTTTAAATAATTTAAGTGTTTTTTCTTACCAAGCACACACTATTTTTTTTAAAATTGATTATTAGAAGCAGTAATCATAATTAATAATCACATTTTTTAAGCGATACCAAACATACTTTAAATTGAATGCCGCATACTACACATCTCCGACAATTTTTTTTTTTGATAGATACTCCTCCGTCCCAAATTAATTGCTTAGTTTTGACTTTTTAAAGTCAAATTGACCATTTTTAAAACTAATCTTTTTACTATTTTTGCTAAAATATAGGTGAAAAGATTATAACCAAAAGAAAGTATATACAATTTATTACTAACCCCAATTTTTATAATTTTAGAAATACATTTATATATGTTTAATTATTAATTCTAAAAATAGTCAATTTGACTTAAAAAAGTCAAAACTGAGTAATTAATTTGGGACGGAGGAGTATTATTTATTTTTCTATTTAGATCATAAAACTTTGTAACAAATTTTATTTTGAATAGATTAGGTATCCCTCAATTTGTACATGTAATTTGATTTTTTTTATTGAATGAATGAATCATCCATTATTATTATTATTTTCAGAACTTACTAGAAAAAAGAAAAAGGAAAAAAGAAAAAAGAAAAAAGAAAAAAGTTTGACATCATGCTTTTATTACTAATTTATCATATTAAACTACACCTTCTTTTGTACCAAAATTAGAGATAAATTCATAAAATAACTAATGTTAAAAATAATTTTATAAGCTTAAATTTTGTTCATGTGACTATTTATTTATTTATTTTTTTGTGTGAAAAAAGGGAGAATTTTAGAAATTAATTTAAAATTTCAAAATATATGTATGCCTTTGCCCTTTGTAAGGGAGTAGTTGCTTCAATAATTTAATAAGACTCTAGTACTCCTCACAATCCAGTTCCTTACAGTGATTCAGAGAATTTAAAACAGAGACAGAGAGAAAGGAAAATATTAATGGCGGAAGATTCAGAGAAGAGATTTCATGCGATTATGGACAAGCTATTTTACGCTCCTCGAAAACCTAAATCATCCCAATCAAATTCAACGAAATCAACCAGGTTATTTCTGTTTCTGTGCGCTTTAGTTTCTGGATTCATAAGCTAGGTATTAGAAATTCAGCTAATTACTTCATAAAGTTTACATTTATTTGTTCGAGTAATTAGTTCAAATGCTATTCAATTGTGGAATTTAGGTTCTTTACCTAAACAGGTGAGATTTACAAGCTTTTCCCCCCAAATTTTTATCAAGTTAAATTTTTTCAATTTCTGGTATGGTTTATTCAATTCATTGGAAATCTGCTACATTTTATGATGTTATTGGCCATGTTTTTTTTAATATTAAATTTCTTGAGTTTATTTATTCATATTGAAATTTGTCAGCTGAGGTAGAAGTATTGGAATTTCAAAATTTTGTTTTTGGTTTTCTGTGCTCATTTAATTATCTGTTAAATACTACATATTTTGTGTCAAAATTGGTCAGCTAAGTACTGCAAAAGTGCAAATTTGCTTTGATTTTGACAATAGTTATTGCTTATGTTGTTCAATCTGGAGTTTATAGAAATGAAAAACCAAATTCCTTACTTAAACAGAAGAGAATTGCAATTTTTTTCAAATAACTTGTATCTGCTTAATATATTTGAAAGTCTTCTTAATTATATAAATTCCAGTAACTTTATTTCTACTGAAGTTTATTCAATCCAAGTATATTTTTGCTTCATTTCATTCTTTGGACTCAATTTGATTCTCTTGACACCAGTTTTAGGGTATCTAAAATAATTCCTGTTATCTAATTTGTTGGAGCTGTTTTTTTTAATTGTTCTTGATAATAGCTTATCTGGAGTTCAATCATCAAGAGGCATTAAACGCCCAAATATGTGGACTGCATTAGCAGTACCGGAACTGAAATCAAGAGGAAGTGTGGCCGAGAGGTTGCTAACTTCTTCAGTTTCTGGTGGAGTTGTGCAAGCTCCATTATGCAGGCCGTGGGACCGTGGTGATTTACAGACGAGGCTGGCTACATTCAAGTCCATGACATGGTTTGCTAAACCTGAGGTTTGTTTCTGGCACTTTCTCTTATCTATTCTTGTAATAAGAATATGGATAATTTTTTTTGTGTATTTCATTTGTATGATAATTTGATTATTGATAATGCCATTGTTTGGATTTGAATTTTGTGTCATAAACATTGATTTTTAGAGTGTCTTCTCTAAATTCTTGAATTTGGGCTATTTGAACATAAACCTACCTAAGCTTATTCATTCAATCTCACTAAATTTAGTGCGGTTGTTGAGCTTGTGGAAAGTTAGGTGGACAATGATTGGACCTCGTCTTTGTCTTGCGTGTTCTTTGTCCTGAAAGAAGGATATTTCATTGGGGGAAATACGAGATACAAAGCAATCACTATTATACTTCTTATAGGGGTTTGTCTGGAATTTCTCAAAAGTTTTACATTCTTCTCTAGTTTATTTGAAATCGGAGGTTACTGTTAAATCCCTGTTTCTCTGCCCCCAATCTGCTGCTATTTATATTTACATGGATTGCACATTCTTTGCTGCTTGAGTAAGAGTGAAGCCTACACAATCAAGGCTTGAAACTTAGTGGTTCTGTCAGGCTTCCGATTTTGATGCAGGATGACAGACCTTGATTTGAAATTTTAGCTATCCTAATATAAATAAGGCTGGGCTGGGGGTTTAGTGTCATGGTTTCAGTTTGGATTTAGTTAGATATAACAGAATTTAGTAAGAATTTAGAGAGGAAGGGGAAAGCAGATAGAGATTTCAGTAGAGTAGAGAGGAAGAAAGAAAGTAGATTTAGGAAGAATTTAGAGGAAGAAGAGAGAGAAAGAGAGGAGAGACAGAAACAGAAATAGCATTGAGAGGAAATTCAATTACTTTCATCATGCCATTCCCAGCTTAGAAAGCTCCCTTATATAACCAACTAATAACAAAAGATAACTACTAACCTTACTAGATGAATATTACCCTTATTCTACTAACTAACAACTAGATAAATATTATCCTTATCTGTGATATCCCGAATATTAGTAATATTTCTTTTAAGGGAAATATTAATTGATTAAATAAAGGTTAGAGATTTGACCTAATTATTAATAAAAAGGAAATGTGAAAAGAGTGGATTAAATTTTTTTTTGTGCCCATAGGGTATAAAATGATCGGGAAAAGTGACTTTTAATATAAAAGGCTCTAATTAAGAAGGTACGAAACAATATAAATATTATTTGCTCATAATGAAAAGAAAGTAATATGTGGAGTTGAATGAATTTTATAAGATGAAATAAGCAATGGTACTACTAAATGAATACCTTGATTATTCAAAATGAAAAGGGAAGCCAATATGACTTAATTGAGAAATATTCTTGACATAAACCCACATATGGGATCAATGAAATAATTATATTATAATATAATTAATTTCGTTCAAAAGTATTGTTTAGTGACAAATAAGGAAAATGGTGGGTACTACCATGAAATATTTAAATTACATAAAGCCATCATTTTTAATGATGTATGTGCTATCAATTTTTCTAGCTTAAAGAACTGTGGTGGATATAAAAAACCATGTATATTAATATGTAATATAAGTCCATATTAAATATTGGACCATATCAAATTTGCTAGGTGTGCTTGCAAATAGGTTAGCGTTATGGACCATTGCCTTATTTAAGGAGGGGTAATAAGAGTCCAAGTTATATAAATTAGGCCAAATTATTTTTTCCATGTAAGCATTGAAGCCTTTTTTATTTTATTAATATGATATGAGTTCATTGAGCCCAAAGCAAAGTTGTGTAGTGGTAATGATGAAGGCCAATGTAGGGGTCGAGTAGGAGCTAAAGAGAGCTACCAGGTAGAGATAATGATGGAGAGCAGCAATAGGCCAAGTAGGTTGATTGAGAGAGAGAGAGAAAGCTCAGCCATATATGACCATACACCGCTGAAAACAAATAACTTCTGTACTTGAGTTCCAAAAGCAATATCAATAGCAGTCCATTAGATTGAGAGAGTAGCAAAGCTACGTCTGGAAGGGAAGGAAGGATTGTGCAACAAAGCTACTTTAGTCTCTAGAAGTTAGCAAGGTAAGCAAGCTTAGACTCTTTCCATTCCTTTTCCATTTCATATTTGATAGTAGAATGGACTGTTAGTGGCTTTAGTATTAAATAAGACTATGGTGGTTGTTATGATAATATTAGAGCCTTGTGTGGATGTTGAGGTATTATATGGAGACCCTTAATAAATCAAAAGCCAAAAGGTTGGGGAAAATGGACAGGAAATTTGTGGTTACATGTAAATAAAATCATGCTCACCAATTGTTTAATTAAATGTCCAAGTAGGGGCTGTTATAGTATAAAAGCATGCTAGCTATGAATTAGAGTCTAAATTATGTCTACGGGCACATATACTGAGATGAATGCCTCAAACATGCTTATATGCTTAAAAATAACATGTAGTATAATTTACATGTTATGATAATTTTATTTTAGATAGTAGAGTTCCTCCACGATCGTAGAATGCAACTCCACAATCGTAGATCTCAACTTAAAAGTCATCTGCGGATCCCCACTTTGAGTGTCAAATTAGAACACTGTAAATTGATGTTCCCGGACCAATGAAAGAAGAATTAAAAGCCTATTAGGGACTGTTTTGAACAAAAGATAGAATCCCTGCATTTAGATGTATTAAACCATGAACATATAGTATACAGATGTTTTAAACCATGAACATATAGTATACAGAAAGTACTTGTGGTGATAAAACTTGTACTTGAAAGCTTGAAGGCTGTTATGGTGGTTTAGTACTAACTCATGCTAATAATGCCTAGAAATGAGTTGTTTTAGTATTGATACATGAGAAAAGTTTCAAGCTTGTTAGAGTATGTGATGATGAGTTTTAAGGATAATTTGAAGTTATGTGAATGCTTAGATAATCCTTGAATCATAGTTTGGGGACTGTTTGTGAGTAATATCCAAAACTGTGCTTGAACTCTAGATTAGAGGACTGTTTTGGTCAAGGTCAGTATCTGAACTTTTAAGTCAGTAAAGGGACCATAATATGTCCATAATTAACATTTAAAAGTTGTTCCTTAACTTAGTTGAGGTCCATATTGAGTACCTGTGTTACTCGGACACGGATGGAATGTCCGGTTGGACACGGTATCCGACACGGGTACTTCTCAATTTTGCCAATTTTTTACACTAAAGTGAAGTATCCAAGTGAAGTATCCAATTTTTGGACACGGTGTCGGACACGGGTACTTCAAGGAAAAGTGAAGAGTCCGAGTAACACAGTTGAGTACTACTCAGTTTTCATGTTTAAGAGCCATGAAAAGTAAGTTTTGAAGTGTCATCTAACACTTAAACGAATAGAGGCCACACCTAAACCTTGTAGGCAAGTTTCAATAACTATAATATGGCATAAGTAAGCTACACAAATTAAAGAAATCAAGTTAGGGTCTATTTTTCAAGGCTAAAGTAAGCTTTGATAGGCCAAAATTGGTTAGATGATTAAACAAAGTGAGATGATGATAAAAGTAACCTTAGGCAACTAAAATACACATGCCTAGACTGTGCAAGTAGCCAAAACTTAAAGAAATTTAAGAAGTGTCAAAATCAGTTTTGGGGAAAAAGTGTTATAAAGAAATTTAAGAAGTGTCAAAATCAGTTTTGGGGAAAAAGTGTTAAACTGTCCAATTTGAGCCTCAAATAAAGTTTGCCTAACTGATATGAATGAGGAACCTAAACCCTTATTAAAATACCTTGGTATGTGGTCTAGAAGTAAGGCCAGATGGTAGAGCCAAAAGCTTAACCAAGAAATTCCAACAAATCATCAAAGTAGGCAGTAAACTCAAATCTGCAACAGTTGGGTAGTAGAGTGGCTCTGAAAATCGTAGTGTGAAAATAGTAGAGTGAAAATCGTAAAGTGAACTCTGAAAATCGTAGAGTGAAAATAGTAGAGTGAAAATCGTAGAGTGAATTCTGAAAATCGTATAGTGAAAATAGTAGAGTGCAGATAGTAGAATGAAAATGGGTAAACACCCTAGTTTGTGCCTAGTTTTGGTTAACTTCCATAAATGAATTTAAGAAACCCAACTCATAGAAAAATACTACTCCCTCCGTCCCATGATAAAAGTCCTTATTACTATTTTGGGTAGTCCTATGTTAAATGTCCATTTTCCTTTAATAACCAAACTTTTACACATATTTTCCTATTATACCCGTAACATTAAATATCTCATACTTTTCTTATTCTAATTCTCTCTCCATATTTAATGACATTATTATGGGCAATTTTGTCATTTCATTCATCTTCTTAATATGCGTAAAAAGTCCACCAGGACTTTTATCCTGGGACGGAGGGAGTATGATATATGATCTAAATGCTTGCACAAACAAAAGATCAAATGGGCTAACTCATAAAGTTCAAAAGCATCATGGCCTAAAAATTAACTTCTGCTGCAGTTGGTAGTAGAGTGGGTAGTAGAGTAGAAATGTAAATACCCATTTTGAGACACTGCCTTAAGAAGCCTTAGTTGTTTAAGTTAACTCATTTTGGAATTAAATACTATGATGTATGGTCTAAAATCTTGTTCAAACATAGAAGTCTAAAGCTCATTACAAAGATTCATAAAAATCCCCAAAGTACCCTAGAAAAGCATATTTTCTATTTTTGAACTATGATGGAATAATGAGATTTGATTCTTAGAAATGTCACAACATAATGTAAGATGATATTTGAAGTGTATAATACCAATGATTTGTATCATGTTATTATTAGACCAAAATGAGTATATTTGAGAATGTATAAGAAATAAGTATGCAGTGTATACCATGTGTGTATGATCACAAAGTGATGAACGGAGGCTATATGCCTAATCTAAGTCTAAGGAATTTAGATGAGTAATGCTTAGCCAAATATGTTATGCTGTAGTGGTGTGATACACACACGGTAAACTACAAGTGCGATAAGCTAACACATGTAGCGATGAAAAGGGAAATAAAGCTGAGTTATATAAATAACAAAATTGAATATAAAGGTGGTACAAGGATAATATAAGTTAAAGTAGGTTATTAAAGTAAGGTTAACCATGAGATTAAGTATTGATTGTGTTTATTATCAATCTCACATACCGTGTAGGTCTTGCAGAGGAACACGATAGGTTAGCGTAATGGTAAAACGCCGGTACATGCAAGTTTTTCAGAACTTGTTTTTATATGTGAACTTGTTAATTGTAATGTGTACATAGTCCCTGTATTATATGTACTCCTTGTGAATAAATTGAGATGTGCTATACTGTGATATAAATCTATTGAATCAAGTTAATGATTGATGTGGATTGAGTTATGGAAACTTACTATATTCATGATTTAAGGTATATGATAAGGATGAAGCAGGTATAATTGCTGAGTATGAGCATTATGATGCTTGAATAAATGCAATATATGAATTATGTATAAACTGCGAAGCATGAATAATTTAAGTTTTGTTTAAAATGCGAACTATGTGTTATGTGATAACTGTTAAACTTGCTGGCTAACGTAGTTGCTCACCCTTACTATAAATAATTGTTTTCAGCTAAACCAAAGCGGATAGAAGGATTCGGGATAGACAAAGGAAAAAGGAAGAAGTTCTTATTGAAATTGTTCGTATAGCTCTAGCTATATGCTAGATAACGTTCATATGACATATTGTAATTGCATAGTCAAAGAACATTGTATAGAAGAATAGTCAAGTGTAGTTGTGAGTTCATGGATACTTAAAATCAATATATCCAAGTGAAAAATATTATTTATAACTTGAAATTTATAATATAAATCAATATGATTTAAAAGTGTAACACCAAGCTGTAAAGGTTGCGAATACTGGAAATAGCAAGAATTAATGTATTAATTAGTATCAAAGTGAGATTGTATTCATTATTTTATGAATAAAGATTATAAATATTCATATGAAGGTTGTATAGTAATGCGCCAGGTTCGAGGTTCAAGGGACCCGGATTTGGGGCCGTTACATTATCTACCAGCAACCAAATAACTACTACTATTATTATCTACTAGTTTGATAACTAATACTACTAATGATGCTTAAGTGACTAGGGGTTGTGACATTAAGGCTTGACATTTTAGTGATAGCATGAACTAAGGTTTGGTTTAGGATCAAAATTTATGGTTTTATGTTTAAAAGAAATATGATCAGTTGCTGTTCTGAACATCGGAACATACTTTGAACCGGGGAATGGGGATATTGTTTTAGTTAGGCTTTGGGGCTTCTGTGATGTAGTTTAAAAGCAGAGCGATTAGGCTTTATAATAATAAATGATGTTTAGTGGCTGAAAGAAGAGCTTTCATTTTTCAAGTTCAATTATAGAAATTAATTAAGCTCTGTATTGGTGAAGTTTGATCCGACTTTGATTCAGATGTGATTGTTAAAGCTACCCAAAAGGTGATTGGGCCTGTTCCTGGTGCGGAGGGCTGGTAGAGTATGGATGCTAGAACATCAACTTAACACTTTTTTTTAAAATAATAATTTTTAATCTTTGAATTCTACTTAAATTCTTTAATATATCTAAATGACATGATTTTCTTCAAATTTGTACTTTGCTATTATAGGCATCTAACAGGTTTAGCTGGTAACTTATTGTCTACTTCTTGGAAAACATTCTGTATAATCAGCTAAAACTTCCTTGTGTACTAATTCTTGATTCACCTTCCTGTCAGTTTCACCGGTCTGTCTGTGCTTATTCGTTTCCACTGTAGGTCTAAGAGAGTAACTTTGTTCATCTCTATCAGGTAGTAAGTGCAGTAAATTGTGCCAGGAGAGGTTGGGTCAATGTAGATAGTGACACCATTGCTTGTGAAGCATGTGGGTCTCGTCTCTTCTTTTCTACTCCGTCATCTTGGACACATCATCAAGGCAAGTCATGCTTCTCTTTCATAGTTTTTGCTATTCAATCAAGGAGGGAATTTGTTTGTTCTTAAAAAAAACACCATTATTCAGTTTTGCAAATTATCCAGTATATGGTATATTTTTTTTGGGTGTGCTATGCAGTTGAGAAAGCAGCGCTAGTATTCAGCTTAAAGCTTGATAATGGACACAAATCACTTTGCCCGTGGGTTGACAATGCGTGTGATGAAGGAGTAGCGCAGTTTCCACCTATGCCAGCTGCAGTTTTGGTTGATAATTACAAGAAACGTTATGCTGCATTAATGCAGTTGTTAGCTCTTCCTGTAATTTCATCTTCAGCTATTGATTGCATTAGAAGCCCTCAGCTGGATCACTTCCTAAATGAATCTTCAAGCATAGAGGTTACCAACAAGTCTGCTAATGCATCTACAACAGATTACCTTGGGCAGGAATGCCAATATATTTCTTCAATCTTTTATTATCAGGTACTAAAATTTTCTTTTTCTTGAAGTTATTCGGTCATGGTGGCTGTGGTACATGCTTTTTGTTTAGGGGTTGAAAAGTTTGTTGTCTGAGTAGCTTTTATGAATAAATGCTTTTGATAGATATTCCCCCATCTTCGGCAGTAGTTAATGATGGGGGACAGGGATTTTAGAACAAGGGTAAATATCACACAAATAATTCTCACACAAAACTCAATCAATTCTAATAACTCAATGTATCAAAATAGTAGAGTACATCACTATTCATACTTATCCTAGATAATTTTGCTAACCTAAATTGGACTCTAATTAGATAACTACAAATTAAATAAGATAACTACAAGTTAAAGAAATTAATTAAAATACAACTTTTAATTCAAGGGCTTCCAAAGCCTTTTATATTGTTCTAACTAGGGGGTGTTTGATAAAAATTGAATGAATCTGAATCTGAGTGAGCTGAATCTGAATGAAAAAAATTGTTTGATAATTAGCATGTCTGAAATATCTGAATAACAGTTTTTTACTATTTTACCGCTTTAAACTATACTAAATAACATTCTTTTCCCATTTTGGAAGTTTAGCAGTTAGTTCCTTCACCTACAATATACATTTGTGCTCATAAATTTATGCACAATTATTTGTTTACATTTGTGCTTAAAAATTGCTTAAAATAAAAAAATAATTGTCCATAAAAAATCCATACAGAAAAAGGCCCAACATCTCTCTTCCCCTTCTCTTTTTCAGTTCTCTCTAACTCACTCCCCCACCCAACTCTGCAAACAGCAAAACCATTACTCTTATTTTCTCTCTCTAAAATTAAACCACAATGTTTGAGGAGTTTGAATCAAATCCTTCAATCTGGGCATCAATGAACCACAACACCCCAAGCTTGCTAGATCACCTTCTGTTCTTCAACGCTTCAAACCCAACAATATATAATTTCAGATCCATAGAATCACATATG
Organism: Panax japonicus; assembly: GCA_020205505.1. Taxonomy (NCBI): domain Eukaryota; kingdom Viridiplantae; phylum Streptophyta; class Magnoliopsida; order Apiales; family Araliaceae; genus Panax; species Panax japonicus. The sequence goes on along the minus strand of CM035096.1, from coordinate 88,164,332 downwards.
AGTACCCTTCTCAACAAGCCAATCAAGTACAACAAACCATAGAAATACAAACTCATTATATTTTTGAAGAAACCCATCAACATGAAACCATAATAACCAGTTCTCTTTTTGTATAAATTCATGAAGCACTCGATTTTCCGCGATGGCAAAACACTCCGGAGAAAAACAATCAGTGATTGAATAAATGTAGAAGAAGGGCAATATGCGTAAAAATCCATTCAGTGGGCTTTGGGAATGATTTAGCCTAAAAATTACAGCTTATTCGATTAGTCCAATTGGACTGACCGATTCAACCATTTTTATTCGAAACAAACGGACAGAATGGCTGACCGATTCAGACCACAAGCCATACAGATCCATTAAGTCCTAAACAAACAACCCCTAGGTCTGACAAAATATGGTTATGAGTTGGTTTTGGTTTACAAAATTTGGTTATGGTTTCATTAAGAACTAAAACCACATAATCTATTTTTAATATGGGTTGTGGGGGTTGGAACCAAATAGTTATGAGTCCAATATAGGTCGAACCATTTTTTAAGTTTAAGCTTTCCATCATTATGGTCCAATGAAACAAATTATTTATTATATATTTAATTTTTATCTTTCCTTTAACCTCTCTCTAAATTTTCTTGTATACATTTTCCCTCTATAAAATTTTCTGTACTCTCAAAAATTTTAAACATCCTCTAAAAATTTTATACACTTCCTCTCCTAAAATTTTGTATACACTTTTTTTTATACAGTAATTTTTTTTATACTCTACAAACTTTATACCACGTTTCTCTAAATTGTATACACTTTCTCTCTTATTTTTTTCTACACAACTCCTAATCAATTCCTGTCTCCAATTTTTTTATATTCTTTCTAAAAAATTTTATACATACAATTTACACTTCCTCTTTCTAAAATTTTCTCTTTAAAACTTCAACTCTGCTCATACCAAATCTTTTTTATTTATGCCTCATATTCAATAGTTAGTAACACCGTGAACTTTGTCTTTGTGACTCGACTTTGTGCACTATGTCTTTGTGACTCGTTTTGTTATATCTCCGAGTTGGGCTCACCATTTGGCAAAAGCTACTCCCTCCGTTCCAAGTCTATAGATACATTTTGACTTATTTTAGTCCATTCGTGAAATCTTAAAATTTAAAATTGATATGAAGTTATTTAGTTTTAATACAAACAAATATAATAATTGTAAACTAACTATAAAGTACTACTAATTATCATCTTTGTTTCTAAAACTTGAACGAAATTATATCAATTTTGAGTTTTAGGATTTCGTGAATTGATTTTAAAAAGTCAATGTATTTCTAATTTTGAAACAAAGGTAATATATATTTATTAATCAGGTGCGGGAAGGCACAAAATAGTCACTGTGGGTCCCTACATTTGGCGAGTCAAACAATACCACGTCAACATATTTGTCACGTGCAAAGCTTGTGTCTTTGAGTATTTTACTTTTTGGGATAGGAAGGATAAACGCCGAAATTTGTTGTCATCAAAAGTAGGAGAAAATATATTAATTTTTAAAAAGGGAACAGATTGGTCGACTTGGCATGAAAAATAATATGGGTTAAAACAGTTATTTGGTTTTGGCCCATTTTTCTTTTTAAAAATATGGTTCCAAACTTTACCCTACTTAAATAATTTAAGTAGTTAACTAACCCAATAGTTCTAGTTAATTTGGGTTGGAAGAATGGTTTATAAACTATATTGTTGGGTCTAGATCTAACCAAGTCTCGCGGCGGGCTTGTCCTACATCAGTTCTCCGCCGCTGAGAAAAACTCGACTCTGTCGAGTTATGAACATCAACACAAGAACAATCATGTCGGATCACCAAGGAATTCTTTGCAAGCTTCAAATTTGGCATGTCGATAGCACAAGAGTGAACTTAGTATTGCTCGTAACAATTGAATAAGTACTAGCATTAGCATCATGTTGTGCCTGACGATCCCATAGCCATTTAGATAATGTGACAAACCTTAAGGGGTTGAACATCACACATAACAGCTTAAGCTTGCCAACGAAAAATGTAACCAATCACCTCTGGGTATCAATGCAACACCATACGGCTCCGAGTAAGGCTTAACTTTTAACCCAAGTTTCTTAACTGCTTTCTCAGAGATATCATCCGTACAACTCCCAGTATCAATCACAAGAGAGTATAATTGTGACGCTCCCAAAATAGGTATACATCACCTATTTTGAATCGCCAAATACATGGTACAGAATACAAATACAAACTTAAATATACAACATGAGCTGCGAGTTTTAATACAAAGTCTTCTAGATAGTATTCAAACTTAAAATAAGTTCTCAATACATTTATTATCACACTATTTCACAGAATAGTGAGAACTACTAATGCATGCAACCATCTGGACCGTCAATCCATTCCCTGACTAGTCCCAGCTATATTCTCATTTTCTGAAGAGAACATTGAAAGAAAGGGCGAGCTCAACTAGCCCAGTAAGAAATATTATGACTAAGATAATACATAATAATTTATCGTTAGCCTTCAACAGTGTTAAACTGATAAAATATAACAAACATCAAGTTTAACTGCAGCGGAACAAGCAATCCATTAGAAGAGTCAAGTAGAGAATAAAATCTAACATCTTCTATTATTTAAAAGGTTTTTCATTACTTTTATCGCTGAGACTCAGCTTAATAAATAATCCACATCATTAAATCATCCATGCACTACAAGGATATTCTTTAGTATCACGACCACGAATTATCCATGCACTACGGGCCAAATATAGTCATGTTTTTATCAACGGTTCTGATCGTGCCATAAAACAATTCATCTTTGCACCCTTGGCCGAAGAGAATCCATAGTCATAATCATACCAAAAACTGTCCATCAATGCACTACGGGCCAATGAGGACTTTTTCCACATCATTTGTAACATTACGGTCATGATTATACCGAATAATCTCTGGTCATAATCATACCAAGTCCATCTATGCACTACAGGCTACAGATGACTTTCAACATAATATAAGCATGAGGATGATGACATTTCAATAAAACAAGTTCAAGAATAAATTTTAAAGATTTATAAGTTAATTTATCCTGAACTCAATAACGTCCAAATTGTCAATATGATACTGATTTGTGGAGTAAAATTCAAGAATGCTCAGAAGAATATTTTCATGAAATGATACTGTATGAAGCGCAAATATCCAGGATATTCTACTAATTTCATGGAGTATAGAAGCCAAAACTTTAACCAACTGAGTATAATAGAATATATGAAACTGCAAATGGATTTTCGCCCGCCATGCGGTAATCCACGTAGACAGATCATTTCCACAAGTTAATAAGGAATGCAATAACAAAAGAATTCACCAGGCGTGCGTAATCCGCACAGACAGGTTATTCCAACAGAATAATAAAGAATGGAACTAGGTCATGCGTAAGCCCCGCACAGACAGAATATTCTAACAGTATAATAAAGAATGGAACCAGGTCATGCGTAATCCGCATAGACAGGATATTCTAACAGAATAATAAAGAATGGAACCAGGTCATGCGTAATCCGTACAGACATGATATTCCAACAAAATAATAAAGAATGGAATAACAACCGAATTCACCAGGCATGCGATAGACCGCACATACAGGTTATTCCAACAGAATAATAAAGAATGAAATAACAGAAGAATTTCACCATGTATACGGTAGTCCGCGTATACAGGTTATTCCCACAAAATAATAAGGAATGAAATAACAATAGTTCTCTTCATGGATATGAAAGAAATAATATTCCTTACCTTAAAAAGAAGAGTATTCTGACGGGTAGGGCGGAGATATATTTGAAAAAAACTTGCACTATTTTCTACGCTCAAAGCTTTCTTAAACTCTAAAGAAATACGCTCAAGATTATAGAAGAAGAATTCTCTGAACTTCTAGTGTGATTTTCAATTCTAACTAAGCATCCTATTTATAGGAGAATGAAAATGATACTATGCTGCACTATGCAATAAAATATAATATATTCTATTTATAATCAAATAAAACAAAATTTTATAAAAAGTATTCTGTTTTATATAAAATTTTTTACTATGCAAACACTATGCATAATAAAATATAATATATTTTATTTAAAATATAATAAAACAAATAATTTTATAAAAGTATTCTGTTTTATATAAAAAGATTTTACTATGCAGGCACTATGCAAACACTATGCATAATAAAATATAATATATTCTATTTATAATCAAATAAAACAGAACTTTATAAAAAGTATTCTGTTTTATATAAAAAGTTTTCTGTTTTATTACATTTATAATAATAATAAAACATTTATCACCATTATTATAAATCACAATATTAATCGACCAGGTTGTTCCCAGGAAAGAGGGGGCTTTCTAATAAGGATTTCTCCCTATTGGCGCACAATTAGGTGACCAAACCTCTCCTTGACAGAACTTCTAGACATTGTCAATATTGCAAATAATAATATTAATAACTTTGTCTTCTCAATTATTGATTTAATAATATATAAAATATCGACAATAATTGAATCAAATAACCTGAGATACTATGCAATAATTATTGTAGCAATAATTGGACAAAACTGAGTGACTTCTCACGTAAGCATCAATAATCAATACCGTGTGTTACTATGCAACCACGCGTATTACTGTACTTCTACTACCGAGTAGTTCGTCAGTTTTAACGGTAAAACTGTCGCCGTTATTTTCATAAAAATATTTTTGTCGTTTTCTCAATCCGACAATAATTCCGTTGTGGGGTCCACCGATGATTGTATCGTCGTATGGATATTCCCCGACAAAAAGAATATTCCTTGACCAATCGAATATTATACAACAACTTGCATACTTTTCAAAATTTATAAATATTACCCACAACTATAACATTATCTCAAATCCACACCATAATTTTGAAAAAAATATTTTGAGAAAATTAAATCTTTATTCATAAAATTTGGGATTTTACAATCTCCCCTCATGAAATTTCGCCCTCGAAATTTACGTGTACCTGGTATGCCGAACAAATAAGGACACTTTGCCAGATTCTAACTCTTGAGGTATAACCTTTGAGCGTAAAATATATTTCAAGATTTTAACAGTTACATCTTCATGCGTTAAATTATCCGCTATCTCGTCTGGTTCTTAAATTAATAATGTGGTTTGGGTCGTCCACATATTTACGTAATATCGATACGTTAAAAATGTTATGAACACGCGACATACTTGGCGGTAAAACGAGTCTATAAGCCAGTTCCTACTCAATCGAGGATTTCAAATGGGTCAATTAAATCGAGGGTTGAGATTTCCTCTCTTCAGTAACTCTTGCTTTTAAAATAACGCCCTCTTGAGTCCAACCCCTAATCTTCTAGAGTCCATTTTAATCTTCAAAAGTTGGAACAATTATCCTTTACTTGATCAAAAGATAAATAAAAAACTCCAGCATTTGGCGCGCAATGGTTCAAATGACGCCCCAGGACGAGCCGTAGACTCGGATGTCCTGGGATCAAGTGCTACCAACAACAATTTGTTAAGGCCAGAAATGGTTCATAGGGTCACGGGGACGTGGGCGTAAGCCCGTATGAAAAGGCTGACCCAAGTTTATGGAGATTAGTCCGATTGCAGTTGGGAAACTCCCGATTATAAAAAAAAAGATAAATAAAATATTTTCTCCTACAAAACAAAATAAAATGTATTAGTTAATAAAAATATACATATAAATTTATAAAAATGGGAATAGTAAAATGTATAATTCATGTGCATATCAAATACATTATAAATTTTTAAATATTGTTTTTAAAAGAAAATTGGGATCAAGTTTCTAATTATATATATGCTACTTTTTTGTGACTCTTGAATTTCAATCTTTTCTTTTTTATATTTTGAAATACATGTCTTACATGAATATACATGCATTAAGAAACTAAATTTGTTAAAAAAGAAGAATATTTAAATCAAACTAAAAAATAGCTAGATTAAATTAAAAAATAAATAAGCTACTAAAACATAGTTAAAATAAATTAAACAACAGTTAAACCGAACAAAAAAAAATACACCAATAATAAATTATTGTCTACAGTTGCTGGTACACTAAAAGTAACAATAGACTTGATATAGAATTTCTCATGTCGTGCACATCTTTGTTAGGTTGTCCATGGGATTTTCCAAATTCCTTGTTAAGAATTTTCAAAATACTTTGTGATCAGTACTTTGTAACTTAATAATTAATTTTATTTATAAAATCACTATATCAAAAATGTTCATGTTCATATTGGTTAGAAAGATCAATAACATAGCAAATTGGGTTACTTTGTGAAGTCTCAAAAGGCTGTTTCATTTGATTTTTCTTTTCATTAATTTTTGAAAATCTAAAATTTAATAATAATTTGAATTTATTTATTTTTGATTAATGCAATTGTTAATCTTAAAAATTACCTAAAAAGTATTATTAAATACAAAATTTATTTTATAAATTAGAATACATTAACATCAAAATTTGAATTTTAAAACTTTACAAATTAAAAAGTTAAATAAAACTTTTTCTGAAACGATGGGAGTATATTTTTGAGTTTTTTTTTCAATTCTCTTCTAATATATACTGTATCTGTTTAATATCTTTATTTATTATATAACTAAATAGTTTATAAAAAAGAAGATTTTTATTCTATTCAAATATATAGTTTGAAAAATGTTGATTTATACGTACTAAAAATGTTGATTTATAACTAAAAATGTTATAACTAAAAATGTTGATTTATATTTAGATTGGTCATAAACTATTAAAAGAGAGTACATACTTTAAAACATGGTCAAACTAGATTATAAAGGGTAGAATATATATTAGTCACTGATGTGTTAAAATTATGTACTGCAAGTGCACAATGTCTAATTGAAGAACTGGTAAGTACGGGTCGAACCCACAGAGACTAGATTAATTTTAATATTTCCTTAATATCTATTTTAGGCGAATTAGAAATAAAGATTTAGAATTGATTAACTAAAATATGAAAACAATTAATGAGAAAACAATCTAGGAATCTGAATCCACTAAATAATAAACATAACATATAATTCAATTTCTTCTATTTTTATAACTCAAATTATGATTTTGATCTCCCTTCCCTTTAATTTAGTAATTTACAATTAACGTGGCTAAGCATAGACTATGAAAATTTAAAGATTAACTATAACCCATCAAAACTTCTTTGAGCAAGCATGGATTATGAAAAACTCATATCTTAACAATAATCTATCAAAACCTCTTAATTAATTTAAAATCACATAAGAGCTATAAAACGAAGGTATTTCAATAACGAAACATGAAAGTGAAATCAATTAAACATAAAAGCATAAATAATAGAAGAGATGAAAAATATTATCACGAATAATTATTTAATTTCATCTTCATCCTAGATGAAAGAATTTAGCTAGACATGGAAAATAAATAAATTAACTAAAATAAAGAAGAAGTAGAAGATTGAAAATAAATAAGAAAACTCCCTTTATTCACGATCCTCCAACAAGCGTACAATGAAACGTAATTTAATTTACTCCTACTCCTAACCTAAAGTAATACAATACCTCCTCCTTAATCTCTAAAACAAGAGACCTATTTATAGGGAAAATAACTTTGAACCCTAATTTAGATTCATTGAACATGGACACTTTTGTTCCCTTTCCATGTAGGATTCAACTTCCTAGTCGCAATCAACTTCTCAAAAAGATCTTCTAGACAGACTTTCCTTTCTCTTGTTGGATTTGACTTGCACACCAAGATTGTTCCACCTCTTTCATTCTCCTTGTCGGATTCTTCTTGGATATTCCTTACATGGATAAGAGCATTAAATATCGCTTGATCACCAAGATTTTGACTTTATTGCAACAAATATTAAATCCTACAAAATAAAGTAAAAAATATTAATTTAATAAACTAATATAATTAAAAGGACAAAATTAGGGATAATAAAATATATGAATTACGTGTCAATCAGTCACCTTTCTTAACGGTGTTAAGACTGAAATTGAATAGGAGGTGGTGTGCAATGAAAGATCTGTGCAATGAAAGATCAAGTATGGGTGGTAATTTGAAGGTTTTTTAACCACGGGTGGTGAAGTGCAAAAACGTATAAACCACGTGTTAAATTGCATTTTACCCTAAATATTTTTATGCAATCCCAAAACCCCTCTTGGTGTGTAAAAGGAGACCGATGTGTAACGCAGATTTTGTGCTGTCTTATTTTATATTCCTTGTTCTGATAGATAAGCTGGTTCCTGCTGCAATGGTAGGTTGATAATTTTTTTCATTACCTTGACAAAGAGTGATGATCTGCAGGCACACAAACTCATAAGTTTATGTGGTTGGGAACCTCGTTCACTGCCTTATATTGTTGATTACGAGGACCGAGAAGATCTGGCTCTTAAGGATGTCAATATATCAGATCCACCCAATAGTGTTTCTAATAGGCATAATCCTCATATTAGCATATATTCCTCTGAATCAAATGAGCAATTGGAGGCTAATGATGATCCCATGGCTCCTGGTGCGCAATTTGATCCAAGTTCTGTTGTTTTGGATTGCCGGCTTTGTGGAGCTAGTGTTGGATTATGGACTTTCTCTACAACTCCACGGCCTGTAGAGTTTATTAGATTAGTTGGAGAAGTTAATGGTGAAAACAATGCTGATCATAATCTAGTCATTCAAACTGACAATGGGGATTCCAGGACCCATGATTTAGGCAATGAAAGTCGTTTTGAAGCTAGTACTTCTAAGGATGGTACCTCATCGCTGGACCAAGCACCACCGAGTTTGAACTTGACAATTGCAGGTGGTCCTCCACCAGCAAAGCAGAACTTTCGACCAACAATTTCGTTGCCTGTTATTGGTCGAAACTTGAGAGCTCGATTTTCATCTAATTTTGAATTAAGACCTGATACCGGACAGTGTAATCCTATGAGCAATGACCCATTGCAGTGTTTGGGTTCTGAGATTAGTGAACAATGCGAGACACTTAGAGACGACAATGACTGTAACATGATACTGGAAGGAGCATCTTCTAGTGAACGGGTAATTCCTGAAACCGATAGACCAGAATCCATTATGAACAGCCTATTAGAAAACACTCCAAGCGTGGCACAAAGTTCCAGTGAACTTTACAAACTTCCAGAAAATGAAGCAATTGTTGTAAGAAGTGGTCCAGGTGTAGATCTTTGTAATTCTCAACCTGGGAACTCTGCTATTCCGACCAGTGGTGGACACAAGTCACTTGCAAATGGTGAATCTAGCATGACTGACACATTAATGATGGTTGCCGTTGACAATTGCTATGTGCAACGGAGTCCAGGTAGTGAGATCGTATGCAGCAAGCAAGGTGATGGTCAGGATGGTCATGCATCTCTTTTTCTTAGATTTTGTTAAGATTTATGTTAATGGTGTGAGTATTGGTTTTTATCATAAATATGCCTTTGCACACTTCCTATATTAACATTTGTCATTTTCATATCAACTGAACTGGAACTGGTTAAGCATTTGGTTTCTTTTTGAACTTCCTCCGTGGTGCCTTCGAGGGTTACCATATACATCTATTATTGTCTTTCAGTAACTGTTTAGTTGTTTTTTATCCAGCTTATGTGATGTCTTTGATTTTGAGCCCCGAGGATGGCTTCACAATCATTTGTCTCCTGATATCTGACAATTTCCTTTCTTATCGTGACTTTTTCCCCTCCCTATAGTGGACCTATCGTCATATCTTTTTAACGAAATATGGCAGTCTTTAGCACTCATAAGATGTCCCCAGTATAGGATATTATACTTTCTACTGGATAATATTAATGTTATAGTATACTAACTCTGAACATTAGTGGGGCGGGCCGCGGACCTATATAGAAGTAAGGAGTCGCTTGACCCTCCTTAGTTTTTGCAGGAATAAGTTAGGATAGGGTGCTTTGAGTAATTAAAAAATATATAAAGCTTAAATAGATTTGAGACGTTGAAGAACAAAAGGTGATCTAAAATTGTGTATTTGGTTGTAGAGAGAGTGTTTGTTTCTGCAGAGAGAGAGATTGTAATGGGTATGCCATTTGGAGAGAGAGAAATAGATAAGATAAGGTTTAGAGAAAGAGATTGTAGTGGGTATGCTGTTTGGAGAGAGAAATAGATGAGGGGAGAGAGATGGACTTTATCTGTAATTGATATTTTATTGGTAATTATATTATTTATTCAGTATTATGTTACTTTAGTGGGAGTTTGTATTGTGTTTGGATATTGAGAGCACTGCAATGAGAGGAAGATGGACGGAAGAAATGGAAAAAAGAGAAGTGTGGAGGTGTGAGACAATATAGAGAGAGGTAAGAGTACCATCATTTTACATTAGAGGGAGGGAGGGGGGATGATGACACTGTTCTGGACTTTGTTTTACCACTAATTTTTTAACCCCCTGTCCTTAGAACTCTGCATTCTTCGCTTACTCTGATGTGGCAAGTACTACTTTGTAACTATAAAATGATAACTTGCTATAATGATTTCCTTGCTCGCTATTAGCATGAGGTTAATGTATGATTGGCTTGCTTTTGTCTTAAAAAAAGGTTGTCATGTTAATGTAATCTATGTTTCATGTTCTCTTCACTCGGCCCTGAAGTTCTTGTATTCGAGGGTATGAGTGTAGACACATTTTAATGTTAAAAATTGAGGAGTACCCGAGTTGGGCCCTTCAAGTAACCATGTCTGACCGGACACTCAATCCGAGGAATATAATAACCCTAACCGCAACACTTGTCATAACATTTAATTAATAAGCCCATATTATATGTGGAGTGCATATGGAAGAGAGAGACAGAGAGAGATTAGATTCAAATGCACAAATGGAGAGAATATAAAGGCGTGAATGACTTGATTTGCAGACCTCATAAGATTTTGCTCTGCTTACCATGTTGTTGGAGCTAAAATGCCAAAACGATATAGCTATTAGTGGAGTAGCCCATCTACTTGAATGGCTTACCGTGTTAGGACAAGTGTTCTATTCGCACCGTAGGTCGAGGACAGCTTGGGGTCATTTTAAAGGATAACGTCAAGTACCTCAACTACAGAACATATGGGAATGTATGACCTATAATGATCTTGTTGAGAGTTTAAGCTAAGAAAGTCATGTAAACTTAAAAGAGTGTAAAAAAACTAAAAATTGGTGAGAAATTTTGAAATAGTTTTTATCCGGATTGAGTTAGAGACTGATACCTTCTTTGATAAAGGAAGTAAGCTGTTCTAAATCTTGGACACACAGTTTTGGATATTGAATGTTAATAGTAGGACAAAAAGAAGGGGCATGATAAATTTGGTGAGCCTTGAAGGAGTAACGTCTAAAAGGAGGGGCAATTTGGAGATGCAAGTCGTAAACGTTTAAAAGTATGGGAAATTTGGAGATGCAAGTGGCAACTCAAGGACTGTAGTTCTGGAGAAGAGAAAGAAAAGGTAAAGAAATTTGAAAAATCTAGAGATCTTACCCTATTATTTCTTAGTGATTACTTAATAAGGTTGTATTCCGAACCTCCCGAAACTCAGAAAAGTTTTCAGAAATAATCATATATAGTGCATAATATGATAACATGGTCATTAGGAGTTGGGATCATTCAAGGCACGGAAGGTCATATGAAAAGTTTAAATGACATAACTTAACCCAGAGCATCACTGCTGAACCACTCAAAATCCAACCAAAATCCTCAATTCACCAAATAGAATTCTAGTGCAAGCTACCAGTCTGAAATAATCCTTAAAATATCCGGTGGATAAGACTTGGCAGTTGACACATTAAAACTTTAGTAGTACCTGTTTTCCTAAGTGAGTTCTATATGAAACTACGAACAATAGAACTCATAAAAAGAACTCATGAATTTTTTGCTGTCTGATAAAGTATCTGGAGGATAATGACTACTGGTTCATATATTGAACACGATTTTTGAGAATCTTTCTTCTTTAACGGAGAAACATCTGCATGGATATCGGATTTATGGATACAGACAGCCAACTAATCTTACGTACTCTAGTTTCTGTTTATCCTTTGTGTTGGTTCCTCAAGAATATGATATTATAATTTTCGTGTTAAAATTTTGTCTGTCGTTGCTCTTGCTTACTACTTTTATTGACTACTGCATATATGATTGTAATTAAGAAATGATTGACAAGCTTATTTTCATCATTATTTCAGGGCTGGATATGAAGCAATCATCAGTACATAAAAGAATGGAGTTTGATCCGTTCAGGCAGCACAGACATTTTTGTCCCTGGATCACATCAAGTGGCAGTTCTCCACCTGGCTGGCAACAAACATTATCTGCTTTACAACGTCAGAATGAGTTTTCTTCTCCGTCAACACATTCTCCTCTATCTTCCTTGATCGAGGTAACTGAGTAATTCTTTTTCTTATATCAATAAAGCATTAGCTCCCTGCTTCACCACTGCACTAAGCATGTAGATACCTACAAATGGCAATGCTGGATCTTGGGCTATGTTTGTTTGCAAGGACTATTTTCAAAGAATTACTATCCCATGGACTATAGTCCTTGGATTAATAATCCCATCACTATTCTATCTTTCTAAAAGCTTTCCATTTGTTTGTTTAGAGGGGGATTATATGTGGACTCTTACACGGGATTGGCTAAAATAAGTTTGTTTTTTCCCTAAAATTTTTAATGTTATGGTTATCCAATTTTCCCACTACTAGTGTTCCTTTTGGTTTGGAAATATGACATTATTATTATTGTATCCATGCGATGCAGGTGGATGATCCTGTTGGTTCCGTAAAGAAGCTTTTCATATGCCCATCACGAAAACGAGCAAAAATTGCTCATGGTTTAAGCTAAAGGAGCTCATTGTACAATTTGGTCCACAGAAATGCCAAAACGGACCAACCAATTATCATAATTTCTCATGTGAACACGAAATCTTGCAACTCTTTCGCTCCCGTATGGCTTGCTTACTCTTATTAATTTGTTCAAGTGTTGTATAACTGTCGTTGGCTTATGATAGTAGAAGCTCTCTTTATTCTATACTACTGCTGGATACTTTCCGAGTCTGTGATTTCCCCAAATCTTCAGGCTCTGCATAATGAAACATTTTGAGAATATTTTGTTTGGAAATCTTTCCATAAACGGTTATTTTGTCGCTAACTAATTTGTTACCTTGTTTACCGAACAAGGCCAGAAGTGTTCATCTTCTATATGTGGTAGCAACTTGGTTAAATATAAGTGCAGAACTGGAAGAATCCTGTGAAATGTACTTGTACAAGGAAGTGCTATGAAAAGGAAATTGTTTTATATCCAAGCCACTGTTTAGAACTCGAAATGGACAGAATAACACTTCATTTTAGAGTTACACACTTGCACTACATTGTTTTGACAATTTTGTTATTCTTTTTATTTTTGTTAAATTTGTAAATATTAGTAGTAGTACTAAATTGTCAAATTTTCAAAGGCTAAACAAAGTAATTGGCTTCTATCTTGTGTATATATAGGGAGTGATTAGTATGAAAGTTAACAATTGACTAATTCAATATCGACATGTAGGTCGGAAGTTGATATTTCTATGCGTGTCAGTACTTTATTGATTAATTAACCAATTTAGCATGAAGTTAAACTTCATGATAACCGGATTAGTATATATGTATATATTTGGCTTTTACTCTTTTAGAGCTGTAAACCCATTCCCCATACAAGATTCGAGCTGCCAAATTGGACCTTAATGAGAACAGCAAGTTTCCTTTACTTTATTTCCCATTACAACTTTTGACTCAAATTTCTTATGTCTACTACGACTCTGATATTAAATTCTTACAATTTCTTTATGAAAATGTGCTGCATTAATGAAAAAGGTATAGAAGGAAATAATGATGAAGAAAATATATAAAAAAATTTAAATTACACACATAATAAGAAAAGTAAAAGCAGAAAAAAAGAGAGTAGTAATAAAGTTTTAACTTTGTCCTTAATCGTCTCCACAGATTAAATAAAGTGATGAGTACTTTTATTTTTTATACTAGATTTAAATATAATTTATTACCCTAAACTAAATGTTATATTCCACTTCGGCAATGGCGAAGCCACATATAGTGGTATGGGGTCAAATCGCCCCCACTGAAAAAAAAATTATTTTATAATGTAAGGTAAATTTTAAATTTTTTAAGTATTATATATAAATTGACCCCACTAAAATTTTATAAATTTTCTATTATACGGGATCAAATTGAAAATTTATAACTTTGTCAATCAAATTTTAATCATATATGACTCATATCCTTTTAATATATGTATCTCTCTATAATATTTTAAACTAAATAATAATTTAATTTATATTATTTTTAAAAATAAATATTGAATTACTTACTTATGAACAGTTGTGATTAAAAAAGTCTAGTATGAGTCAATATAGTGTATATATACCATATATTATTACTCATTATATTTTCACTGTAATATAGTATATATATATATATATATATATATATATATATATATATATACTCGAAAGTATAAATTATTAAAAAAAAATAGCTCGGGGACGCTACCCCCGAACCCCTGCCAAATTATTTGCAACTCAGTAATAATTTTGACCCCACTGACAAAAATTCCTTGCTTCGCCATTGTACTTCGATGATTAAACTTTCAATTTTGTCAATTAGATAATTGAACTATTAGTTTTTTTCAATTACAACAAATTGAGTTTGCCACGTCAGAAATTGCTGACGTGACTATTTGGGTGGGGCATACCTCAGCTGATGTGTGTAAAAAAAATAATTGTTTTTTTTATTAGACAATTTTGATATAATAAAAGGTAAAATGGTTACAACCCATACATTAAGACTAATTAAACAAATCAAAACTTCAAAACAATAACAATCGATCAAAAAGCAAGCCCCAAAGTCGATCTAAAAAAGCCCTAACTGTAAGACCCCGAATTATTAATAAATGAAATTTATTTTTCTCTATTTATTATTTTAAAATAGTAAGGGTTGATTTGATTAATGTGGTTAGTTATGGGTAAAATGCTCAAATATTTCAAATAAGCAAGTGGTTATAAAATACTCATTGTTGTCGGGTAATATTCGTTTGATCGTGGAATATTCTTACTGTCGGGAAATATTCGTAGGACGGCGCAGCCTTGTCTGGGCCCATAACGGAAAGCGATTGGATGAAGAAAACGACAAGTATAAGTTGTTTATAAATAACGGCGCAGTTGTTACCGTTAACACTGTTGGAATACCTGGTGGTTAAAACACAGTAATACGCGTTGTTGCACAGTAGCAAACGATATTACACCAATTATTGATTCTTACGTAAGAAGACACTACTCAATAATTGTTACAGTAGTTACTGTTCAATATTTTATTTTATTGATTCAATAATTGTTGCGTTGATATTTTATATTACTGTTGTTTCAATAATTGTCACTACACAATATTTTTCATTATCGGAGCAATAATTCATATTATCTGAATAATATTATTAGAAAATATTATTGGCAATGTCTAGAAAGTTCTGTCTAAAGAGAGGTTTGGTCACCTAATTGCACGCCACTAAGGAGAAATCTTTATTGGAAAGCCCCCTCTTTCCTGGGAACGGCTTGATTGCCAGTACTGTGATTCTGTAATATTATTTGTGAATAGTTAATTATTAATTTATATGATAAGGAAAATATTGATTTATGTGGATATAGATGGTGAAAATTTTTAAAGTGACAATTGTTAAAAATTGATATTTTATCTTTTCTGATAAAATAATATTTTATTATATTATTATAATATAATAATGATGATATTTTTACAATGAATGTGGGATATATGAGTATATGAGGAGGAAGAGTATTTTTGTTGCATTAAATGATTAACACATATTTTGTGTGTCGGTGGACCCCATTTCTTGACTGAAATTTGATTATAGCCTGTAAAATCGCCCGTTTATGAATTTCGATCAATTTCTATTTGGAATTTGGAAAAACTTTTTTCTGAAAAGTTGTAGAGAATTGAATTTTCTATAAAAAGTCGCGAGATTCGAATTTTCTGATAAAAGGGATATTTATTATGAATTATTGAAGTTCCGTGGTTCCGAAATAATTGATTTTTGAAAATTTTAATTAATTTTAATAACAAAAACATTTTTTTTGTTTTTGTCATTAGTGGTGGCTGATTTCAGATGGTCAAGAGGTGCGTAGGAAATTTTGATATATATATTAATATTATATTAAATTTTCTGCTTTGGTGTTCTAAGCATTTTCCTATAAATAGGGTGCTTAAGTTAGAATTAAAAATCACACCAGAAACTAAAGATTTCTCTCTCTTTCTCTCTCTATAATATCGAGCGTATTTATGAGTATTTTAGTACTTTGAGTATTACTATACGGTGCAAGTTCTTTCAGCACTATATCAAGTATTCCAGTCAGAAGTACTATTCTTTCTGAGGTAAGGGATGTTATTTTCTTTTCAAATGATATTACTTCTTCAATATCATTATGTTAAAATATTGGTTGAAACTTTTATCAAATTTGAAACTTTTTCATGTCGGGGTTACTATTCACGAGTTACTATTCACGAGTTATTATTCACGAATACTATTCACGAAGCATGATGATATTTTTTGTGAAATTTCTATCTTTTGGTGTTGGAGTTACTATTCACGAATACGACACTATTCACGAATACGGCACTATTCACCAAAAAATAAAATTTCTTCTTTTTGTCCAAAATATCTATTCTGGATACTAGCTTTGATTGTATCCATGTTTTGATCATTCTTGAATTTTACCCCACTCTGGTTATTTATGAAGTATTTTTGAATGGAAATTGTTTAAAGTACGAATCCTTAATATTTGTTCTTTTGCTTCACTGGATTCGTTTTCTTTAAAATATTTTTCATCATCCTCAGTCCTAAATGATGATACAACTGAATATCTTTGGCCCGTAGTGCAAAGATGAATGATTTCTTGATGAATATCTTTGGCCCGTAGTGCAAAGATGGACAGGTGTTGAGATGAACATGACCGACTGATTAATATCTTTGGCCCGTAGTGCAAAGATGAACAGGTGTGTAGATGAACATGACCAACTGATGAATATCTTTGGCCTGTAGTGCAAAGATGAATATTTGATTCCAGATATATATTGATTGATGTTACAGGGATAAAATATCGATGATGAACTTTTAAATTCATATATAGAAGATAGTAGTTTGCATTCTCTACTTAACTCTTCTAATGAATTGTTGTTTCCACTGCAGTTGTTGATTTAAAACTGGTTGTCTATTGTATTCTATTAGATTTTTCCCTGTTGAAGACTAACGATAATTTGTTCTATATTATCTTAGTCATAATGTTCTTTACTGGGCTTGTTGAGCTCACCCTTTTCATTGTTGTTCCATTTTTCTTCTTAGGAGGCGAGAATGTAACGAGTACTAGTCAGGGTGTGGAATGATGGTTCTAGAAGTTGTTCTAGTAGTCCTCACTATTCTGTAAAATAGTGTATTAATAATTGTAATGAGGACTTATTTGAGTGTGGATATTGTCTAGATGACAATATTTGTATTTAAACTCATAGTTTTTATGTTGTATTAATAAAGTTGTTATTTCTGTACCATGTATTTTGACGACTCGGAATGGGTGTTGTATACCTATTTTGGGGGCGTCACACTAACTCTGAGAATCTCAAATTACTATGAGGACCGATCTCAGGCGATAGGTTCTAACACCTCCATCCCTTTCTCCTTCCCTCTTCTCTGCACCGAAAAACTATTGTAACTCTCCAAAATTTCATCCAATTTCTTCTACAAAGTCTTTGCCCTTTTGACGCAATCGTCAATTTGTAATTCAACATAACTTCAGAGTCATCATCATTACTTCCCCTCGGAGCACGAAACGAGAAGAAGTAATGTGAACGATCAAGCTTCACGATCGACGGCCTCGTCTTTGGTCAAAGGTCACTGGATCTTGTCTGAGATTCTAGCGAGAACAACGACCACTTTATCTTCATGTCGAAGTCGGATCACGAAGAGATAGCTGCAAGCGAGCTCGACGATGTATTGCTTGTCGATCAAGTGGAGAATAACTCCGAGGATGGTGATTAGGGTTTCTTTAATAGATTCGGGCGGGAAAGAGGGGGAGTTAGGGTTAGGGTTACCAAAGAAGAGATTCTCCACAAGATCTTTCATGTCTAGGTTTGGGTAAAGTGAAAAGGAAGATGATAATGATGATGATTTGTTAGGGTTTTAGGGTTAGAATATGAATCATCGATGAATAAGAAAAATATTAAAAGAACCCAGGGATCTTCTAATTTGTGACTTGCCTTTTCCTAGTGATTTTCTTGGATTGGTTCAATCTTTTCAAGTTTTTTATCAGTTGATTCAATCAGGAAAAAGGGAAATGATTTAGAGGATTTATCTGATAGTTTGTTGTTTTTATTTAGTTTTAATATTTAATATAAAGTGATTTGATGAATTTGTCCTTGATGTATAATAAATGTGTAAAAATAATCTTTTTTATTTACAGATAAGCTTAAGTATGGCCTACCCAGATAGTTACGTCAGCAATTTTTGATGTGACAATCTCAATTTGTTGGAATTGGAAAAAATTAATAATTCAATAATCTAATTGACAACATCGAAAGTTGAATCACATAATATGACATATAGTTTAGGATAGTAAATTATATTTAAGCCTTTATACTAATAGATCCCACTAAATGACTTAGTTACCAGTCACTTTATGTATTTTATCTCATTCATTATTCTTTTGGGATGGAGGGAATAAGTACTATTTTCTACTCATTCCGATACAAAATTAGAAATATATTTGAAAAATGCCACATTTTAAAAAAAATATTATTTTTCAAAATTTATCCTTAAAATTTGACTAGAAATATAGTAAGAGTGACAATACTCAATAAACTAGGAACAAAGTAATGTTATTTAGAAACTTTTTTTTGCTTTGCAATTTAAAATAATACCTCAAATTTTATACCCTTGCAAATTTATATATTTTAGTAAGATCTTTATATATTAAGATAAAAGCATGTCGAATTTGATTGTAGATAAATATATGAGTAATAAATTGTCCTATTGAGATGTTGATTTGGTTTACAAAATTTATCAAGTATACAATAAAATTTGACTTAGATTCATTTTAACTACCAAGTCGAGCATGATCTCGAATCGAATCAAGCTCGAACAGTTTGAATTTTTCAAACGAATATAATTCGAGTATAAATAGAAATTTATAATTTAAAAAGGTTAGAGTAATTTATCAAATTTTAAAATTTACTTATTTAAATCATTTATATTTTGAATCGAGCTCAGATTAAACTTTTAGTCGAGTAAATACGAATCGAGTCCAAACAATTTGCTCATTTTACGGCCTTAAATATAAATCATATTTTAATTTCCATCACCCAAACATAGCCTAATAAGTACTCCAATTCATAGAGAAGGAACCTTCCCCAACCTTCCTTGTTAAGAAAAAACCAAAACCGAAACAAAAACCAGAAGAAAGAGAGAAGAGAAGAGAAGAGAAGAGAAGAGAAGTGGGAGCAAAAAGGAAAAAAAAATGGCGCTTCAGTGGATGATACTGACGTACGTGGTGGCCATGGAGGCGGCGATTGCAGTTCTGCTAACCCTACCGTCGCCAAAAGCTATTAAGTCTCGAGTCGTCTCTCTGATATCTCTCATCCTTCAGCCTTCCATGTTCGTTATCCCCTTCGCCGGTTTCCAGCTCCTAGGTCTAATTTCTATATCCTTTTTCTCTATATATGGATGTGTGAGTTTTTGTGATGATTAGGGATTTATAAATTAGGGATTTGTTTTCGACTCTGGTGCTCTTTTGCTGTTGAATTTTAGATATCTATTGGAAGAACGAACACCGTTTGATGTGTACTGGCGAGATCTGCACTGCTGCTGAGAGAGATCGCTACGAGAAAGCGGTAATTCATCATTCACTTCTTGATTTTTAGATATTTCATGTATATGAAGGTTTAATATTACGTAAGGTAAATTGAAAATACAAATTTGATGTTCTAAGTTTTTAAAACCAACGAATTTGTATTTAACAAGGTTGAAATTTGATATCTTTAATCTCACATTTGAAAGTTTGTGACTGCACTTTTAGTATTCAAAATGTAATGAAAAAAACAAAAGTGGAGAGCACTGTCATAGAGATTAATAAATTATTAACTCCCTTGAGTGGTTGAAAAACTTGGTTTGGATTCTCTCTTTTGTAGACCATTTCTTAACATGGAGATGAGCTCATCAGTTTTCATTCTTGGTCGTATGTTTGATTTGGCGTTGGTATTGGGGAACGGTTTGTCAAGAATGGACTTCTGTTTCTTGTTTTAAGTTTAAGTTGTAGTTTTTATATCTGGCATTGGTTCATTTCAGTGTGTTAGCTATAAGTATTTGGAAGAAGAAATGGTGTATAATGCAATGTTCTAAAAGGCGGGAGGTGGGCGGCCAGGGTGGCCTAGCGCCTGGTGGCCTAGGCGGAATTTTTTATTTTAAGAAAATTTTAATATTTTATCTTACATTAATCTAACAAAACAATAATATAAAGCAAAATAATCTATAATAAAAATAATAATTAAATTATAGAATTAGTAGTAATTGCACTTAAGTAGTAAGATATATATCCATTGCTTGAAATAATTAAATTATAGAATTAATGTTACTATTAAGTAGTAACTAGTAAGAAGTATCTTGATATCTTCATATATATAATTATAAACGTACTTCTCTCAAAAATTTAAATAAATGTTATTTTTAAAAATTAGTGTGAAGTTTATTGAATGAGACATTTGATACTATTAATTATGAAATTATTTTAATTTGTGTAATTTTCAAAATTGAGGACTTAAAGAAAATGACAAATACCATATACTAAGTATGACTAACATATCTTTGATGTATTAGTTTTATTCATAAACAAAATTAGTATTAAATAATAAAATTTAAAATTTTAAGAATTCAATTCAATATTAAAACTTAAGAAACTAAACTAAACATAAATTTAAGAATTATATTGAATTAAACTAAATATTACAAATGTATCATCATTTATAGAATTTCAAGTTGTACAAGTTCAAAAAATTACAACTATAATAAAATTATCCATTGACTTGATCTTGTTCATTTCTTGTTGTGATTTGATATTCTACAACTTGCATTAAGAATATGGTAAATCTATATCAAGATTTGGTTTTGGTAGTAATTTAAAATAAAAAAAAAACTCCGCCTAGCCCGCCTAGTCCGCTTTTTCCACCGATTTGGCCTTAGGTGCGGTGCCAAGCCCCGCCTAGGCTGATTTTTAGAACAGAGGTATAATGTCAACGATTCATGCCAAGGAGAACTTTAAGAAAGTGCAACTTTAGTGAAGTAATGGCTACGAAGAAAGTGTGATGCTATGCATGCATTTATTGTCTTGTGGCCATTTGTGGGAAGAAGATTATCAATACGACATTTTAAAATTTTATAATTTTGAGAGTGTGATTAGGTTTAACAATTAGTGTATAGGTATGAAGTTTTCGAAGCTATAATCTCATTTTACAATATATAGTTCCTTATCCAAGACAAATTTTTATCTTCTAATATGAATTGAAGTTGTCGATAAAATATCAGAATAGCTTTAAGCTCTCCCTGTTCTAGTTCATTATCTCCTCTATTCTTCCCTCTTGCTTGATTTGATCTCTTCATTTCTTTCCTCCTTTCATATTGTTAAAAGGTACAAAAGTTCCGCCTCCTTTTCTTTTTCTAGACGTCAGGTTCCTTCTACATTGCACCTCTCCATATGACTTGCTCTCATTCATGTTGCTTTGTGTTTTTCCTCTATTTATAAATATAAATATTATGATATTTATAAACATACTTCTTTTTTGCTTTAATTGTTTGAAGATATTCTCCAGGATGCAAAGCTACATCACTTTCATTCTTCAACGCTCAAATTGGCTATCAAATCAATCATTCCTGAACAAATTTTGACAACAAAATGGGTGTTTTGTGCATATATGTCATTAATGTTCTAAAAGGCGGGCGGCCAGGGGGCCTAGGCGATATTTTTTTATTTTAAGACAATTTAATATTTTATCTTACATTATTCTAACAAAACAATAATATAAAGCAAAATAATCTATAATAAATATAATAATTAAATTATAGAATTAGTAATTGCACTTAAGTAGTAAGATATATATCCATTACTTGAAATAATTAAATTATAGAATTAGTGTTACTAGTAGTAACTAGTAAGTAGTATCTTTATATCTTCGTATCTTCATATATATAATTATATACGTACTTCTTCTCTCTAAAAATTTATATAAATGTTATTTTTAAGAATTAGTGTGAAGTTTATTGAATGAGACATTTGATATTATTAATTATGAAATTATTTTAATTTGTGTAATTTTAAAATTGAGGACTTACAGAAAATGACAAATACCATATACCAAGTATGACTAACATATCTTTGACGTATTAGTTTTATTCATAAACAAAATTGGTATTAAATAACAAAATTTAAAATTTTAAGAGTTCAATTCAATATTAAAACTAAAGAAACTAAACTTAAATTTAAGAATTATATTGAATTAAACTAAATATTACAAATGTATCATCATTTATATAATTACAAGTTGGTACAAGTTCAAAAAATTACAACTATAATAAAATTATCCATTTTGACTTGATCTTGTTCACTTCTTGTTGTGATTTAATATGCTACAACTTGCATTAAGAATATAGTAAATCATTAGAAAAATAAATATATTAAGATCTGGTTTTGATAGTAATTTAAAAAAAAAAAATCTCCACCTAGGCCCCCCTTCGCCTAGCCCGTCTAGGAGCCGCCTAATTTGGAACGTTTTTTTCACCGATTTGGCCTTAGGCGCCAGGCCCCCGCCTAGCGCCTAGGCCGATTTTTAGAACACTGTTATCTTAATTTCAACGAAACATATTCTTTTACAATTTTGGGAA
This sequence comes from Panax japonicus, assembly GCA_020205505.1. NCBI lineage: Eukaryota > Viridiplantae > Streptophyta > Magnoliopsida > Apiales > Araliaceae > Panax > Panax japonicus. The sequence continues at coordinate 88,141,343 of CM035096.1, read as the reverse complement.
CTTAATTCTTTCCAATTATATGACATTAGTAAGCTCATAAACCACATTTTCATAGTATGTTGTGTATTTTCATAGTATGTTGTGTGTCCTTCTCCTGTCTATCTTTTGCATTTGGTACCAAAATTACCGTAGGTAGTGACTGATTTATATTTTATAGGTTAGGATGCTCTTTTGTCAGGGTTGTTCCTGGTTACTTTTTCTAATTTTGTGTCTGAGAGTGTGGAGTATGATAATTTTGTGTACTTGAGTCGTGTTAACTTGTATGTCCTTTTGCTAAGATTCAATGTTGAAGTTTGGTTTTTGCTGGGAGTTGTAATAAATCATTCATTTCGTACAAACATCATACTAGCACATACTTACAATCTCAGGATTACCATATTTAATGCTCAATCATGTTACCCCCTATGAAGTACAGCGCTTATTCTAAAACTTAAGTGGCAGGAGTACACATCAAAGTTGTACGAGTGTGCATCAATTTAACCAGAGTGCATGTATCATTATAGTTTTTAAAACTTTCTCAAGAAATACATTTAGTTCATGTAACCTTTTCAATATAAAAATGAGAATAAATTTCATCAAAGAGGGATATAGAAGCTACAATATGTTTTTCTTTATACTGATCGAGATCACCTCAACTGTTCATGCCAAGAGACTTCCAAAATGCTGTAGTATTTTGACAATGCGAAGGAAAAAGACAGAACATTGAGTTTCTTTTGTTTAGTTGATAATTATATCCTCAACTGTTAAGTTATGACCGTCTATTTGACTACACGAAGCTCACTAGGTCTAGTGATACAATGCAAAGTGCACACTCCCCTCTTAAGATTTCTGAATTAATGAAATTATTCGAATTCAAAGTCAAGTGCTGTGTGTTTTATCTCCATGAAAGAAATTATAATTTGATGACTTATATTTTAGTACTGATTGGTGTGCTGTGCTGTGCAGATGTACAAGTCTCAAAGGAATGTGATTCTCTGTGTATCAGCTTGCCTCCTCTATTGGTAAGCGGCTGCAGTTTCACAATTTTATCTTCCATTCTTTAAATTTGTTGTGCCATGCAGCATGTAAAGATGTGCTTTGTGTTGCTGCAGGTGTATCTACCGTGTCTGCAAGTATCACAAAGAGATTCAAAGTATGGAAGAAGTTGAGAAGAGGTACAAGGATCAGTAGCTTTCCTCATCCACGACCTCATGTGATATTGTATTGTGTTCTGTGTTTTTAATATATTTGGAATAACTGTCATCTTCTATGTATCTGTCATACTTATCTCGTAGCTCAGTTCCTAATTCCCTTTTGCAATCCCGCCCTGTACTGAGACCAGAAACGTATTTTACTTAATCCGAAGTTCGAACCACTCATATACGGCTCACTTTGAGTAGGGAATACGTTTTCCTCGTAAGAAATAAATTTTTGCTAGAGCTTTTTCTTTGATGCTATAATGTTAAGTAAACTAACCTATCCATTTAGTTGGTAGCATGCCCTGCATTTTTTTACCTTATCCCAAATCAAATAAGTTCTTCTATTTCTTTTATTTTTTTCCCTGGAAAATGTGAAGCTTCTAATTATCACTTTGAATCGTGTCTCCATTTTATGTATTTTGTTCAAAGTTGCGGTGCATGTGCTGTAGAGTACGATCCGTAGGCTATGTTTGTTTGTAAGGATTACACTTGGAAAAGAAATATTAATTCAAGTGACTATTAGTCTAGGAATTATAAAATGGTTTAATAATCTTGAGATTATAATTATAATTTTGAGATTAGAATCTTAAAATTAATAGTCTTCGGATTATAATTTCAGGATTATAATACCATATACCTTGTTTTGATTGCAAGTATTTGCACTCTTGTGGATACAAATGCTATTGTTTAAAAACTATATAATTGTCTTTGGTAAGTATTTGCCCTCTCGTGGATACAAATGCCGAATCCGTTCAAGCTACTCGAAAAAAGAGTGATGAAAAATAGAAGCCCCTCCGCCCTCATGGTTTATTTAAGGGATTGTTTGGTAAATGTTTTGGCATTTGATTTTATATGACTGATTTCACTTCCAAAACAAAAATAGAAAATATTACTACCTCTATTCCAAATTAAATGCCCGGTTAATTTTATTTAAAAAAAAGTCAAATTGACTATTTTTAGAATTAATAATTAAGCACATATAAATTTATTTTTAAAGTTATAATGATTGTGGTTGGTAGTAAATTCTTTTAGTCACAATCTCTTCACTTATATTTTGGTAAAAATAGTACAAAAAATAGTTTTAAAAATGGTTAATTTGACCTTAGAAAGTTAAAATTGAGCATTTAATTTGGGGCAGAGGGAGTATTTGGCAATCATGTGCACCGTGCACGAAGAGGAGAGAAAAATTAGAAAAGGTTAACGGGTTTAGTTTTTTTTGAGAATTGATGTATATTTGATATTTATACGTGATCTTCTCATATTAGCATACAGTAGGTTCCACTTTCATATAAAAAGGAATCACGTGAAAATATCAAAGATATATGTAGAAATTTCTGCTTTTGATTTTTGTTTTTTTTGCTGTCAATTTCAAAATCATGACAACAAAAGCATAATCTGCAAGGAAAACTTGTCAAAGGGACCCTACATGGCATGTAATTGTTGCATGGGGAGAGAGATGGAAGGCAAATACATGGCTTGCTAAAAGTTGGTTTGATGGTCTATTTTATTTTAATAAATTGATAAATTCATAACAAAAATTAATATTTTCATAATAAAATTGTCGCTATAGATCTAATTTTCACCGTCGTTTTCTGTTTTATTACTATAAAATAAAAATTGAGATAATTTTCTATCGACGATTTTAAAAAATGAGTAAGTGGGGGTCCATGTAATAAGCCAAATTTATAATAAACACTTCATAAAAAATTCCTCTATTTATATCAATTCACTTGGCTTCACTAAACACATTTTTAATAACATTTATTCATCATTATTAATATTATAACTCGCAATATTAACAACTAGATCATTCACAGGAAAGAGGAGGCTTTCCGATAAGGTGACCAAACCCTTTTTCTCGACATTGTCAATAATGCAAATAATAATATGAATAACTGTGACGTCTCAACTATTGATTTAATAATATAAATTTGCATGCAAATGATACTGTGACAATAATTAAATCAATAATATGAGATATTATGCATCAATTACTGTTACAATAATTGAATAAAACTGAGTGACTTCTCACGTAAACATCAATAATCAAAGATACTATACAATACCGTGTGCTACTATGCAACCACGCGTATTACTATATTTTTATCACCGAGTATTTCAACAGTTAACGGTAAAAGTTTTACCGTTATTTTTATAAAAAATTATTTATGTCGTTTTCTAACTCCGACAGTAATTTCATTGTGGGGTTCACCAATGATTGTGTCGTCGTACGAATATTCCCTGATAAAACGAAAATTTCCCGACCAAACAAATATTTTATGACAACTTGTTTACTTTGTAAAATTTATAAATATTACCCACAACTATAATATTATATCAAATCCACACCTTATTACTCAAAATAATATTTAGAGAAAATAAAATCTTTATTCATAAAAGTTGAGGTCTTAAAACAAGTTATATTTTGACATGTCCCTTAAGACCGTTAGGGTATATCAAAGGATATGCTTGAGTATAATAAATTGTACATGGAGATAATGATGGATCAATAAAGAATCTACCGCTTCTAGTAAATGGGATGAATGTTCTATGTGATTTGATAAATGACAACCAGAAATCCTTGGCCAAGGTAGAATAAAATTAGAAAGGAGTTTCTAATTTGTATTATTTGGAGTTGTGCATTTGAGAATCGAAATACATATAATTAAATAAAATAAGACTTGACAATAATTTCATGTCTTATATTTAGTTGGGACATTGTATGATGAAATAATTGAATTGTATTGTAACTATTTACTCAAATGTTCTTTTATGATTAATGTTGAAATCTATATTATCTGAAAAGTCATTAATCGATAAGGATGTTTATCCTTATTGTAAAATAAATGTTATTTATTTAAATAAGATTAAATTTTTTTAATTGATTTATTTACAATCGGTTTAATATGGAGAACCTAAAGGGCCACACCATAAAAAAAAATATTTTTTTAAGAAGTAAATGACATAATCGTAATAATAAGTTAAGTGCATTTAATTTAATCTATGATAATAGAATAAATTAAATAGCTTAATATTTATTATTTAATATTTTTGGAAATATTAAATTAAAATTAATAAGAAGAGTTTATTATTATTATTATTATTATTATTTAATTCCTAAAGGAGTTTGGAAATTAGTTAATCAAGGTACTCTTAATTCTTCCTAATAGGATTGGAAGCCTAATTAATTAAGGGAGTTTAATTAATTACAACAAAACCCTATTCCTAAATATTTTAGGTGGGTTGCCTACATCTATAAATAAGAAGGTCTTATTATGGATTAGGGACACACTAACAATTTCAAGAGTTGGGAGAGTACAAAAATTAGGGTTTTGTCAAACACCCATCTTCTTGAAGACTTGTTCTTCCTTAGCTTGGTGGATCACCTCTAGAGGCCAAATGCTTAGGTGGCTAACGTTGATCAAATGAAGGAATCCAATTCGATGAATTCAAGGAGACTACAAAGGACTAGGAGTTGAACTCGTACATGAGGAAGCTTGATTCTACAAGGGTATGAATTAATCCGATTCTCATTCTTATTTGTTTAGATTGATAATTAAGAAAAAAGCATGATCATAGTGATGGTTTGTATAAAAAATTTAAAACTCATTTTGTCGCGCTTTCGCAACTTTTATGTAATTAGATTGCATGATCGCGCTATATACAAACCTAACAGGATATGCAACAAATGATGATAATTATGATCCGTGTATAAATATTTATTGTTTAATCTTTTTTTACTATTTAATAATTGTTAAAATATTTGTTACTATATATAATTTCGATTCTTTAATGACTAGTTGGATGGTTGTCCAATTATGACAATAGTACACCCAACTTGCAAAGGATGGTAACAAGAATTCTTTCGTTGACTACTAGCTAGTTCATCCGAGTGTGAGAGAGATTGGAGTACTTTTGAGGGGGTAAGTATCAACTATCAAGTATATAGTAACTAGTAAGAGGTTGTGGTTTACTAAGTAAAATATAATATAAATATATAATTTGTTGATTTTTTTAATTTTTTTGTAGATTCATACAAAGAAAAGGAATAGACTAGACGCAAAAAAGGTTGAACAATCTAGTCTATGTCCAATTTAATTCAAGGCTTTACAACAAAAAGCAACGGGAGAAAGAGAGGAAAATAGATGTGCTACTAGCAAGTGATGCTTCAAAAGCACAAGGATGGATTGTTGAAGGTGGTGATGATGAAGTTGAGGGTTGATCGGGCCTTATTTAGGAGGCGATTGGTGAAGCATCTGAAGCGGATAGCGTGCTAGAGCCTAAGAGAAGTAGTAGAAATGTTGGAGTAAGAGAACTCCATGAATTTTTTTTTGTCTGATGATGACACGGAGGAAAAGAGGGAGATGAGGAGTATGAGTGTGAGTCCGATGGAGACACTATCTTGGAGGGATATGGAGAAAAGGAGAGTTAGAGATATAGAGAGATATGGAGATGAGGACTATTCGTTTGTATTTTTGATTATTTGTTTGTGTTTGAACTTTGAACAATTGCATATTTGTGTTTGAATTTTGAGATTAACAATATGGATATGTGTTTGAACTTTAATTAAAATCTTTTATTATCTTTATTATAGATTATTTTGCTTTATATTATTGTTTTGTTTGGATAAATGTAAGATAAATACTAAAATTGACTTCAATAAAAAATTTCGCCTAGGCTCCCTAGGCGTTAGCGCCCCCCCCCCCCCGACGACCGTCCGCCTCACGCCTAGCGCATTTTAGAACATTGATTAGGAGCTCTCTTTATTTGTGGCAGTGTGCTTGGAACCATATATCTTTCTCTCTACCTAATCTAATGAAGGATTTCAATATATGCATGCCATAAACTTGTTTACACAAAAACGAGAACCAAAGGACATACCACTCGAAGAGTGTTAACCTTTGGTGTGGAAAAATTTACTCAATACCATGTGTTTTGCAACACAATGGTATCTCTGAACTACAATGTGACGCCCCCAAAATAGGTATATATCACCCATTCTGAGTCGCCAAATACATGGTACATAATTCAAATACAAACTTAATTTATACAACTGTTAAGTGTCATGTAGAATACAACAAAACATAAGCTGTGAGTTTTAATACAAATATTGTCTTCTAGACAGTATTTAAACTCAAATTAAGTCTTCATTACAATTATTATCACACTATTTCACAGAATAATGAGGACTACTAATGCAACCATCTGGACAGTCACTCCATTCTCCGACTAGTCCCAGCTATATTCTCATTTTCTGAAGAGAACAATGAAAGAAAAGGGCGAGCTCAACTAGCCCAGTAAGAAATATTATGACTAAGATAATGCAGAATAAATTATCGTTAGCCTTCAACAGTGTTAAACTGATAAAATATAATAAACATCAAGTTTAACTGCAGCGGAACAAGCAATCCATTAGAAGAGTCAAGTAGAGCATGATATCTACTATCTTCTATAATTTAAAAAGTTTATCATCAATTTTATCACTGAGACTCAGCTTAATAAATAATCCACATCATCGAATCATCCCTGCACTACGGGCCAAGGATATTCATTAGTATCACGACCACAAATTATCTATGCACTACGGGCCAAAGATATTCATGTTTTCACCAATGGTCATGATCATGCCAACAACTGTCCATCAATGCACTACGGGCCAATGAAGACTTTTACCACATCATTTGTAATATTACGGTCATGATTATACTGAATAATTTCTAGTCATAATCACACCAATCAACAGTCCATCTATGCACGTAAGCCATACATGACTTTCATCACAATAGAAGCATGAGGATGATGACAATGATATAATGATTCAATTAAAAGAAAGCAAATGATAAATTTTTAAAGATTTATAATTTAATTTATCAAGAATTCAATAATGTTCAAATTGTCAATATGATATTGCTTTGTGGAGTAAAATTCAAGAATAATATCATATCAAAAATGATTTGGATCGAAAAAAAATTAATTTTTGTCATGAATAGTGCTCTGGGTGAATAGTTACTGAGTGAATAGTACCCCGTAAATAGTACTTCGGGAATAGTAACTCCGTGAATAGTACTCCGACATGAAAAAGTACTTAAAACTTACAAAAATGCTTAGAATAATATTTTTATAAAAAGATACTAGAAGAGGCGCAAATATCAATGATATTCTACTAATTTCATGGAGTATAGAAGCCAAAACTTAATAAAATGAGTGTAGAATTCGAAATCTGAAACGAAATAATATTACTTACATACTACAGAGTATGAAAGAAAATAATATTTCTTACGAGTATTGAACAAAAAAATACCCCTTACCTTAAAAAGAAGAGTATTCCGACTGGTAAGGCGGAGATATTCTTGAAGAAAACTTATACTGTTTTCTATGCTCAAAACTTTCTTAAACTCTAAAGAAATACACTCAATATTATAATAGAAGAATTCTATGATTCTGGTGTGATTTTCAATTCTAACTAAGCATCTTATTTATAGGAGAATGGAAAGATACTATTTGAATTTAGAAAATCACGGACGCACAATAATTTCATAGTAATTTCAGACGAAATGATTTGCAGAATCACGGGCGAAAGGAAAAAACTTCAGACGCAACTTATATATACTCCCTCAATTCAACGATAACTTATATATATATATATATACACCATTTTAGTCCCCCCCCCCTTGTGACTAACATCATTCCCACACCCCTCCTAATGTCACTTTCATCATATATATATATATAATATTATCATACTCATAACACACTATTTTGAAAATTGAGTAAGTGGGAGTCCAAATAATAAGCAAATTTATAACAAATACTTCATAAAAATTACCTCAATATTTTTAACAACATTTATTCATCATTATTATATCTCGCAATATTAACAACCAGACCGTTCACAGGAAAGAGGGGACTTTTCGATAAGGATTTTTCCCTTTTGGCGCACAATTAGGTGACCAAACCTCTTTTCTCGACAGAACTTTCTAGAAATTATTAATTATGCAGATAATAATATGAATAACTTGTCATCTCCATTATTAATTTAATAATATAAAATATTGACAATAATTGAATTAATAACATGAGATACTATTCAGCAATTACTGTAGCAATAAATGAACAAAACTGAGTGACTTCTCACGTAAGCATCAATAATCAATACCGTGTGTTACTATGCAACCATGCGTATTACTGTACTTTTAATACCGGATATTTCAACAGTTAACGATAAAATTTTCGCCGTTATTTTTATAAAAAAGATATTTCTGTCATTTTCTAACTCCGACAATAATTCTATTGTGGGGTCCACCAATGATTGTGCCGTTGTACTAATATTCCCTGTTAAAACGAATATTTCCCTACTAATCGAATATTTTATAACAACTTGCATACTTCACAAAATTTATAAATATTACCCACAACTATAACATTATATTAAATTCGCACCATAATATCATAAAATATATTTCGAGAAAATTAATCTTTATTTATAAAAGTTGGGGTCTTACATACAATTCTTAGAGCATTCACAATAGTTTTCCCAATAGACTCTCTATCCCCACATTTGAAGAATATATCAATAAATTAATATCCAACAGTTTCCTTATCTTTATATAATTCTCTATTTTAATCCTTATATATGATTTGACTCATCAGGGAGAGGGAATCTAAAGAGCGTTCCCTATTTATGTAAAATGACATTTCACACCCTATTTATTGCGATTTTATGTTGGTTAAAGGATCTTATCTCACTTAATTGGTGATTTGGGTATGCATATCAAATTCACTTATTTTTATTTTTTAAACAGAGGATTTAGAGAAGAAAGAGAACTATAAAAAAATTTAAAAATTAGTTAAATTTTAATTTTGATCATTTTTGTAAAAAATATTACTACTAATTATAAATTTTATTATTTTATAATTAAAATAATATTGTTTTAGTTCTCATAAACATATAATGATCGTTGCACATTTTGATTTCTAACAATATCTATTTTTAAATTAAAATAATTGTAAATTTTAAATTCAAACAACAATTATTTTTAAATAATAAATAGTTACAACGTTCAAAACATGATTTGACTGTTGAAACTTTCAAATTTCAAATTTCAAAATTTAATATTTAAGGAATCAATATAAGGAACTTGTTGGGTACATAGTGAAAAAATTGATTCCCTATCATACATAATGACCCAATAGCACTGCAGAGTAGGAATAGAGATAAGGAAACTGTTGTGACAACTAGAATTTACTCAATATATTGGGAGTTCTCTTTATTTATGGGGGCAAAGGGTCAAAAATGCCCCTGATGTTTATCCCGATGTCCCACTTGCACCTTAAACTAATTTTTTTCCAAAAATGCCCTTAACGTTATAAATTTTAGCTCAACTGTACCCCTATCACTAACGGACATACCACGTAGACTAATTCCGTTTACACCTGGACATATTTTTGATGACAAACCAAAATTTTGGTGACAAGGCATGACTACTCATTTTACAACACATTCCTTTCTCTTCCTTCATCACCGTAAACTTTTTTCCTCTCCAAACACTCATTCTCTCTCTCTACAATGGAAGAACCAAACAAACAACTCGCAAATCAACCGACGGCAAGGCCCCCCAAGGAAGCAGCTAGCAACCAAAGTCCGAAAATTAGCTCCGACCACTGGTGAAATGAAAAATCCTCATCGATTTCGTCCCATAACTGTGGCTTTGAGATGACCTAGTCTTTGGTCTATGTGTTGAATTTCCTCTTAAAGAAAAGATTCATGGGGCTTTTATCTAAGATTTTGATTTTTAAAAGTGATTTGAGTATGATTTTACCGTGATTCCTTTTTCTTTTTGGGTTTAGGGTTTGAAATTAAAGTTTTGCTTTCTTCGAGTTTGGTGTTATATGGGCTGAACAAATTCTTTCTATTCTGAGAAAGCTTTTGTTATTAGTTCTTCATGAATTTTCTCGTAGTTTGGTTTTATAGCAGAATATTGGTTGTAATTCGAAGTGCTGAATCGACCTCTTCAAGAATCGAAAAACTGAGAGATGAAGAACTGCAGGCCCAAATCTTTGAACTGCTACACGTGTAAGTAGATAAATCAGAGATATAAATGGATCAAGTGATTAATTGACGAATCTTGTCTGAAGTTTGTTGTTCCTGAAGTTGAATTCTACTCCAACAGAAGGAGTTCTGCCCCGCCATGTCAATTAGCAAAAATAAATTTTGCTGCTGTCCATTCATATTTTTCTCTCTCTCTCTAAATATATTTCATCATCATCATCAATTGTGATGACTTCTGAATAAAACTAGTTTGGTGTTTATTAATTAAATTTCAAAGATTTGTATGCTCTGCTCTTTCTGTTCTGACAAATAAGTGGGTCAGAAATTTGGTTCTTTCTTCATTTATGGGTTTCCTCTAGCTTCAAAGTCAAGTACTTTAACCGAAATATATACACCCTTTTGCATTTCTTCTTGTTACAGCAAAAGGAGATGATGACAATGAAACACAAGTCCACCGACACGTTTTTGGCCGGAAAAGGGAGCAAATGATAATGAAAAGAGAAAGAAAGAGAGAGAGATTATTTTAAGATAGAAATTTTAATGAAAAAAAATTAACGTCAACAAAATTTATTTAGGTGTCAGTCATATTTATCTAAGTGGCATGTCAGTTTAGGACAGGGGCACATTTGAGCTAAAATTTAAAACGTTAAGGGCACTTTTGGAAAAAAAATTAGTTTAGGGTGCAAGTGGGACATCGGGGTAAACATCAGGGGCATTTTTGACCCTTTTCCCTTATTTATGGCAGTGTGCTTGGAACCATATCTCTCTCTGCCATCCGTTTCTATTTGTTTTCTCAACAGAAGCGGTGCTTGTGATATACTCCATCCATCCCATAATATATACATTTTAAATGATTTCATTTTTCTCAAATTATTTTATGTTTTATATAATTTAGGAGAATTAGTCACAATCTTTTTAAAATTATTTTTCATTGAAAAATGTTACGGATGAGAGAGAGTATAAGATAAGTACTCATTCCAACCCTTAATATAAGTTGTTTTAGAGTTGTACACAAGTATTAAGGAAATGATTGTATATCATTAAATATAATATCACTTTTCTATAGTCATTGTATTGAAAAAAGAGAGTGTTATTTATTGGGCAAAATATAGTGAGAACCAAAATTATATTTAATAATTGGGATAATATTGAAAATTAAGCAATTAATGTTTACTTGAAATTCTCAAACGACTTATATTAAGGGACAAAAACACTTCTCTAAAACGACTTATATTAAGGGATGGAGAGAATATATAGTAAATGATACTTCTTTCATTCCTAAATAAATGACGTTTTAGAGGGTTTCACACTTATAATATTAACAGAGCCGGTCCTAGGTTTTCTAAGGCCCAGGGCGAATTTTTTCAAGTGTGCCCCTTTATACAAATTAAACAAAAAAATAAATAAATTATCAACTAATTAATTTTATTAAGATTATAAGAATTTACAAAAGATAAGGAAGAACACTTTGGGGCCTCATTAAAACCTTATTTGGGGAAAACCCAATGGGACAAAACCCCAAACGAAGAAAAAAGAGTACTCCGGATTGTAATCATTGCATTAAAAAATGAAACTTACATATTTGAGTCTACATGCTTCCTCCCGAATCTCCATAAGCATTTCTTGATTTGATCTATCTTCTTTTCATCCTCCACAATTAATCGAAGCATAGAATCATCACATGTACCTACAAAAAAAACAATGAATTCTGAACCACAAAACATCATTTAAAATAGGAGCCCATGAAGAAAAAGTTAACACAGATATGTTATATGTATTACAATTTACAAAATAGGAGAAAATAAACAAAAAAAACAATTGAAACATCTTTATTCAGAAAACATCTTTTTAGATTATTTAGAAAAAAATTTGAAACTGTTAAATCAAAAAAATTATTTTATTAAATTAAAGTAGAACACTCTCTCTCTCTTCAAAATTCAAACACTGTTTTTTCAATCTCACTCATTGAAAAGGAGCCCATGAATTCAAACACTCTGCTCACTCATGAAAAATTTGATATGTAGGAATTGATAATGAGGGTGTAAAAATCCCATTCATGATATCCTAATAATGACATGATTTTTGCCTCCAGTTAAAAAATGTCAATTTTTAAACAAAACTGATTCTGCTTATACCCACAAAAATCCCAAAAAAATTTAAAAAATGACATGATTTGTGCCTAATGTAAATTGGCTTGGCTTGTATCCTTCATACTGCATTTGCCAAAACAATTGAAGAGCTTCAATTTCAAACCCATATTGACAAAACCCAGAAATCAGTGAAGACCAAGTAATAGAACTCTTCTTTGGAGTCTCATCAAAAATTTGTCTAGCTTAGACAAATTTTCCAAAACCAGCATAAGCAGCAATCATTGTATTCCATGAAACAGAAAACTCATTCCTATCACACATTTTATCAAACACTTGGCGGGCTACATCAATCCGACCCGATTTCCACAAATCATTCAAAGAATCAAATTTTGATTCGTATCAAATTTTTTCCACAACTTTCATTCAACTTTTGAATTTTGATACACACAAATAGTCAAATACACATAACACAATCTACAGAACATACCTCAGTCAGAGATCGAGCGCAGCAAGAGAAGCAAAATCAGATTTTAAGAAGCACTAAACTCTGAAGCATAATCAGATTTTAAGAAGCCACATTGCCGCAGAACCTGTTTGTCGTTTGACGGTAGTCAGTAGTCACGGTACTAGAGATCTAGCTGATGGGTATTGGGGTGCAACTTGCAAGAGAATTTTCGGTGTTGTTGTTGGCTTCTAGGCGATGGCAATTGAAGCTAAACCTTTTAGTGTTCCGTGTTCTGCATATTTTCGATGCAACGGCAACCGTGCAATTGAAATCTTCACCGACTGTTCAGTTTAGAATTTTGAGGAGAAATTAATTGTTATGTGGGGTGTGGTATAAACTGATAAATTAAAAATTTTTGGGCCCCCTTTAGCTTTGGGCCCAGGGCGGTAGCCCCGGTAGCCCTGGGCCAAGGCCGGCTCTGAATATTAAGGAAGTCATTTATTGTTACAATTTTGTTATTAAGATTGCAATGTATTACCACAATTATCTTTGCATTAATTACGAAAATATGTATAAATTAAAGTTGCCTAGATAAATGAGATAGAAAGATACTTGAGGACAATACAGGAAAAATTATAATTAATGGTTCCTAGAAATTTATTAACGCCAACTATATTGAAAATTTTTGAATTCCTTATAACGCTATTTATTTAGGAATGGAGGGGTATTATAAATAATTAATATTATATTTAATGCTATATAATTATTTTCTTAATTTTTATACACATTTCTAAAACGTCATATATTATTGGAGGGAAATGAAAGAGGAAAGAGGAAAGAGAAAAAGACTTTGGAAGAGAGAAAGACCTCAAAAGTCTTTTGATGTCTGCATTTACCTAAATTGTTAGTAGTAAACAAATAGGGACCCACATAGGTGCCCCATTTTCAACCATAAGGAATGTGAACGTTTGCCATTCGTAATTTGTTGTTGCAGTTGGATATTAAATGGAAGGAGATGAAGTTGGTCAACTCAAGAATTTCAGCGTAGATTACATTGAGCGAACTCAAGAATTTCAGCGTAGAATTTCAGAGTAGATTACTTGATGTTTAGTTTGCAACAAAAGGATCAACATCAAACATGTTTCTAACAATAAAACTATGAATTTGCTTTAGCTATAAATAACCCGAATCACTGTCATACACTCCAAGAAGAATACTAAGCGAAGCTAGTGTAAATACTCTGGTAAGTTCTGATGTGTTCTAAAAGTTCTACATGTCTGATGAATCTAGTTTCTAAAAGAGAAGAATTTCAAACAAATTATTCCCCAAGTGAAGGTGGAGGATGGTGAAGAAATTACCTATGAAGCAACCACAACCACAACCACATTGAGGAGAGTTGTCCACTACTTTTCAGCATTGCAGGCTGATGATGGGCACTGCCCTGTCGAAAATACTGGCCCGTTATTTTTCCTTCCACCCTTGGTAAATCTTCTTGACCTTCCATGCTAGTTTAATTGTGATGGTCATGCTAGTTTTCACCCTCTTTGCAAGCCAAGGAAGATTTTCCCTTTTTTTCTTCTCTTATTTTATAATAATGGAGAATGTGCAAAAAATAAAATAGGCCAATGTGGTCTGAATAGTTATTATACTAAAGAAGTTGTTCAATAAAAACAAGAATTTAGCGGAATGAACTCGTAATAAAGCTAAAAAACGGATCCGGTTATGGTGAAATTGACACTATATAACTTCACCGTGGTAAATTTATACTACTATAACTTTTCATTACATGAGTTATAAAAAATATTGCATTAACCGATGCAATATTAAACTATAGAACTTATGAATGCAATGGGTTTTTTATAATCCATGCATTAAAAAGCTATATAACTTACTAGGTTAAAGTTGATGACAACTTTAATTACTTTAACCGGCCGGATAGCTAAAAAACATACATACGTATAGAATTTATTAATATTCTTCTTCTCAGTACTCAACAATAGAAAATTTTATTTTATTGAAAATTTACACCCAAACTACGACAAACTAAAGACTTGATACATTAGCAAATTAAGACATGCACCTGAAATTAAGAGTACCTTGCAACATATAGCATGATTTATTTATCAAGTACAAAACAAGCAACAACCTACATATCTGACCATAGTGAAAAAGGAGGAATACTTTGCTCATGTCTGAAGAAATTATCGGGATCTACGATCGATTTCACTCGGACCAACCTCTTAAAATTGTTTTTGAAGTACCTCCTCCCCCATTTACTTGCCTTGGCATAACTTGTGCTACCTACTGGATTGTTTGTCCCCATCCAAAGGTTCACATAATTCACATAAGCACTTCTCGGGTTACTAGTAACATAAGGAGTCAAATACTCAGCCAAGCTTCTGACCCATGCAATCTGATTTGCTTCATCAAAATTAGTTAGCGCAAACATATTCATCATATACTGGGTTCCAGCTCTGTATGGAAAAGGAAGTGCTGACTCTGAAATCTCATTCAACCTTCCCCCAAATGGCGTAAACTGTAAGGTTGCTGCTTCTGGCAAAATTTCGAACATCTTTTCCCATAAACCTTCTAAACCTTCTACAGGAATTGGTACTTTAGTAAAGTCCGATCTTCCTTTGAAAGCAGGTCTAGGCAGAATTGTTTTATTGAGCAAAATTTCAGGAGGTGCATCAAGTGGGAGGTTTGAGAAAAAGACCATGGCCTGGAGCCAGCTAACTTCTGAACAATCCGCTCTAGTTAAACCCAGCTCAGGTAATCTTTCTTGCATCACCGAAAGTAACTCGTCTACTCGGCCAAGGTACAAGGACGCAAATTGCATTCCCATTGTCTTTTTATCTGGGCGCCTACTTTCATTAGATAGGATACTCTGTCCAGTACATCGGATGTCTAGCTCTTTCGGAAACTTGGGAGCAGCAGATTGCCACTTGTAAAAGGTGTTGGTTAGGCCTTGCTCCAATATTCTATTCACCTGGAAAACTGTCACAATTTTCGGAACAGGAACTAAATTCACCCTCCAAGAAATAACAACTCCGAAACTACCACCACCGCCTCCTCTAATTGCCCAGAAGAGATCCTCACCCATTGATTTTCTAGTGAGAATTCTACCACGAGCATCAATCAAGCGAGCATCAATTACTTGATCCGCCGCAAGACCGAATTTTCGCCTCATCATGCCGTACCCTCCTCCGCTAACTATTCCCCCAACACCAACATTGGACCATAGACCAGATGGAAATCCATAGTCTTTTGTCGCACTGCCAATATAATAATAAAGTTCGCCGTTGGTTACGCCACTGTCAACCCACGCCGTCGCAGTTTTAAGGTCGACTTTAACTGATGCAAAATTGCGTAAATCAAGTAAGACGAAAGGGACTGGTGCTACAGAAGAAAGACCCTCGAAACTATGGCCTCCGCTTCGAATTCTCATTTCTAAGCCATTTTTTTTGGAGCAATAAATGACGGATTGGATCTGGGGTTCCCTGGTAGGTGTAACAATGACGAGAGGTTTCGGGGTCTCAGGCTTTGCAAATCGAAGATTGTTTATGGAGTAAAGCAAGGCTTCAGTGTATGTGGAGTTGACAGGGGTGAATATAAGTTTTGATATTACGGCCGGGTTTTCATACCGGTTAAGGCATTGAAGGAAATTATCAGTTGAATCTGCTGCCCATGAAAAAGTTGAAAAAAGGATAAGAAAAGCAACAAAAAGCTGATAAGAAGACGTTGGAATCTTCATTGTTATGTTATGGATTACTTGTGAGTTTGGGATAGAACAGATAGAGGATGATATATAATAAGCCTGCTATTTACAAGGCCTTTCAAGCTCAAGGAAAGGACATTTCAACTGCTGAGTGCTGATAATAATGATATAATAAGGCCAATTGTTTATTCAGTCTTGCTGGAAACAATAATGAAGGATCTAAATCACGCACGATTTCTACCGACTCTTTTCGGACGTTGCCTTTACCAAATTTACCAAATACTATAAGACCCAGCATCCAACAACCTTTTTTTTTTGTCAATGGAGTTGATGAGCAGTCCTTTCATTATGATGACACTTGTAATTTAATAATAATATGACATAGTGTATACTGACCCAACTATCATTCATTATGTAGGCATCTTCCATTTCTTGGTAACAAATAACAATATAAAATGGAAAACTGGTATTTCCATTTATTTTTTTAATATTATCATAATATAAACTATTCAAAATGTTACTTAGAATGTTTATAGTGTGCAAAAAAACTATTCAAAGTTAGATTTATTCATTCTCTTTTAATATCATAATGTTATTATATTCTAAAATAGTTTATTTATATGACAAGTGATACACCTTTATTATCAACTCACCCTGACTCAGTTGGTACCCAAAGTCTCTTGTAAAACAAGAGATTAATTCTGGGTTTAACTCCCCTTCCGAATTAATTAGTTTAAAAAAATAAACTTTATTTTAAAGAAAAATATTGAAAAAATAATTAAGAAAAACAAAGAAAGTAATTTGTCACTCCCACCTCGATCGGGGAGGTGTATTAAGGGGAAATGAGTATAGGGAATGTTTTGAGAAATAATGAATATGACTACACGTACTCCTATTTAGAACACTTCAATTTAAACAACAATTAAACAGAAGAAACTACCTTTTTTATATTTACAGACTATAGTGATATTTTTAAAATTTTAATTAATAAGAAAACAAAGGCATCTTTCTTATAAACATATAATTATATTCTTATATAATTACACAAAAACGTGTTCATAAATTCATCGTTATACTTGGCATATATTGTCAAGTCGTTCCATACTTTTTCCTTTTTTGCCTTCATTTTAAAGGAGTTCCTAAAAAATCTATTTAGGGGTGAACTTCATAAACCCAATAGAAAATAGTAATACAACCATAAATTAAGGTATAATGCAAATATGCAATCACAAAAAAACAATTTAATTATACAAATGAAACTTCAATGCAACATGTTTTTCTTACCATTTAATCCATCTGTCGCATAATCAATCCTTTAACAACTATGAGTAGTAACTTTTAAAAATTACTCCCTCTGTCCCAGGATAAAAGTCTTGGTAGACTTTTCACGCATATTAAGAAGAGTAATAAAATGACAAAATTGCCCATAATAATGACATTAAATATGGAGAGAGAATTAGATTAAGAAAAGTATGAGATATTTAATGTTACAGGCATAATAGGAAAAAATATGTAAAAGTTTAGTTATTAAAAGAAAGTGAACATTTAACATGAGACAACCCAAAATAATACTCCCTCCGTTCCTTAATATAGGTCGTTTTAGAGAAATGTTTTTATTCCTTAATATAAGTCGTTTTAGAATTTCAAGTAAGCATTAATTGCTTAGTTTCCAATATTACCCCTAATATTAAATGTAACTTTGGTTCTCCCAATATTTTCTGCCCAATAAATACCAATCTCTTATTTCAATACAAGGGTAATATAGACAATTGATATTATAGTTAATGCTATACAATCATTACCTTAATGGTTGTGCATAACCTTAAAACGACTTATATTAAGAAACGGAGGTAGTAATAATGACTTTTATCTTAGGACGGAGGGAGTAGTACATAAGTAGCCATTCTTATCATGTCACAAGCATTTCTAATTAATGCATGTTTGAAGAAATAAAAAGTTATCTTAAGAATATTTATTAGTGAGCATACCTATAAAATTTATGAGTCCGCGAATATCTCCACATGGAACTTCTGTGCTGTTACTCTTGCTGACACTGCAAAAATTGATGGAGAACCACCATGGCTGGCTAAAACTTATCCCATTCTTTTAGCTTTATAAAACTTATCATTACATTTGCACCCCTTTCTTTTATATTTATATTTTTATTTCTTTTATATTTTTTTTTACAGTTGATGCTACACGCGCTACTAAATTTAAACCATTTGAGATCCCAGTCGGGCAAACTATTTTCGGCGGAATATATTCCGTTGAAATTATTAAGGGGGTGTTTGATAAAAATTGAATGAATCTGAATCTGAATGAGCTGAATCTGAATAAAAAAATTGTTTGATAACTGACATATCTTAAAGATCTGAATGACATATTTTTAATATTTTACCCCTCTGGAAAAATTCAAAGTTGTTGTAAATTTATTTAATATTACATAATATAATAGTTAATATTTTTTTTATTATTATTTTTTTTACTTCATTCAGCCAACCATTCAGACCAAAAATTCGGACTTAACCATTCAGCCAACGCATCTGACCGATTCAGCCATTCAGGCAATTTTTTTTCAAAACAAACGCACAGGCCCTAAGAGGGTGTATTCAATTAAGATTTTTTAAGACTTTTAAAGATTTTAAAAGTTTAGTTGTATTTAATCAAGGTATTTAAAGAGTTTATAAAAATTTAGTGGTATTTAATTACCACTTTTTTAATGTCTTTAAAAGTTAGGTGATATTGAATTAAGATTTTTATAAAATCTATAAAAGTATTTTAGTATTCAAAAAGTTATAGATTTTAAAGATTTCTATCAAATGATAGACTTTGACAGATTTTAGAAGAAAAATTATAACTATCAACCCATATTCAAAATTTTACCCCATCTCTAAAGATTTTTAAAGACTTCCAAATAAACACAAAGGTGGATAAAATTAGTTATTAATTGGACTTTGTCTTTTATTGGGTCAAACTAGTTATTTATTTTATATGGGCTAATAAATATTAATATGTGATAGATAAATAATTTGGTAAAATTTGGGCCATAAAAATAATTGGATTTATTATAATAAGAGAATTAACAAGATATATTAATAAGTAAACAAATAACTAGACCTAATCTTAATTGGTGAGAGAAAAAGCAGCCGTTCGAAAGCTTCCAATATAAAGAGGAAAGAGATTTGTTCAACAAAGATGAGATCATGAAACTCCCATATCAGTTGTTCAGTTGTAAGGATTATGTAAGTATAATATATGAAAATAGAAAATATATGATGTGTGTGTGTATTTTTTTTTTAGTTTTCTGACATTTTAAACGAAAGAAATTACTGTTAATTTTTGAGACACTTTAACACTAATCGGCAAAAATAATAAACAATATATGATGTGTATGTATATATATGATGTATATATGTACTATTTACCAATAATAGTATGATTCAAACATTATATACTATATATCATATATTATGATCATTAAACATTATATACTATATATTATTTTCACTTTAAACATTATATGTTATACTCACATGTATGAAGTTTTGTAACTTTTGATCATATAGATTTTCATTGTCATATTATTTTGTGAAAAACAGAGTTTGATATTCCTACTAAAAAGCGTACGCATATGCATAAAGTATATATAGCTCAATGAAAAGTGAGCTTAATTTTTGTATTGCGTCTGTAGTTTTTAAAGTTTTATTGGTATCCAAGTATCCAAATGTATCATGAAATGAGTATAATAATATGAACGCTTTCAATATATATAAAATCTCATGCCACAATAATATAAAGAGATTTACTCTAGTTCATGAAAAAAGAGGGAGAGGTTGTACAAATGGGTTAATTAACAATTAATATAAGTTGCAAGATATATTAAAAGTATACAAAAGTCAATCACAGTTTTGATACAAAGTTTATAAAAGTCTGTTACTTATTTCATGGAGTCTATAAAAATTATTTTAAAAAAGTCTTTAAAGTCTTTAAAAGTCATTAAAATCCCACAAATTCTATAAAAGTCTGTCACTTAAAAAAAGTCTTTAAAAATCTTAATTGAATACACCCCCTGAGTTTTCAAAGGAAAATTTCGTCAAAAATAATTCCGTCAAAAATATATAAATATCAACGAAATATTTATGTCAAAAATATCTACATCCATTGGTGTGACGCCCCAATAACAGGTATACATCACCTATCTTGAGTCGCCAGATACATGGTACATAATTCAAATACAACTTAATAATACGACTGTCGTGTACAATACGACAAAACATAAACTGTGAATTTGAATACAAATATTGTGTACTAGAGAATATACAAACTCAAAAGGAGTCCTCATTACAATTATTATCACACTATTTCACAGAATAGTGAAGACTACTAATGCACCATCTAGGACCATCACTCTGTTTCCCGACTAGTCCCAGCTACGTTCTCATTTCTTGATGAGAACAATGATAGAAAGGGTGAGATCAACTAGCCCAGTAAGAAATATTATGACTAAGATAATGCAGAATAAATTATCATTAGCCTTAAACAGTGTTAAACTGATACAATATAACAAATATCAAGTTTAACTGTAGTGGAACAAGCAATCCATTAAAAGAGTCAAGTAGAGAATAAAATCTACTATCTTTTATGATTTAAAAGGTTTTTCATCATTTTTATCGCTGAGACTCAGCTTAATAAATAATTCACATCATTAAATCATCTCTGCACTACAGGCCAAGAATATTTTTTAGTATCACGACCACGAATTATCCATGCTCTATGGGCAAAAGATAATCGTGTTTTCATCAACGGTCCTGATCATTCCATAAAATAATTCATCTTTGCACCCTTGGCCGAAGAGAATCCATAACCATATTCATACCAAAAACTGTCTACCAAAGAGTACTACCCAACAAGTACTGATCGGTTTATTATACCAATCATATAATAAACATTAGTACTGATCGGTTTATCATCATCCAAAAATCGCCACCGCCACCGCCGCCTCAGCCATAATCATACCAAAAATTGTGCAAGACACCACCACCAACAAGCAGATCAACTCCCCCGCCACCGCCACAGCCACCGCCGCCGCCGCTGTCGACGTCGCTGCCATCCGCGCCAAGAAAAGTGGAAAAGAGAGAGAAAAAAAAGTGGGAGAGAGAGAGGGAAGGAACTCAAGATGTGATTATTGAGGAAAGTGGACGATGAATCGATGATGCTACTGATCCTCTTATTGAGAGAGATTTGGATATGATATCCATGGTGGGAAGTTTAGATCTTGAAATTATTCAGAGGTGGAGGAAGAGGCTGGATGAAGGAGAGCTTTCTGTAAATTAAAATGGGGGATGATTGAATGGAGATGAATATTTTGATTATTTATATTATTTAGAATTAAAATAATTAAAAGAAAGGAAAAGAGATAAAGGAAAAGAAAAAATTATAAAAATAATAATGAGGTTTTGATTGTATAATTAATTTTAATTTTTATGTCATTTGTTTAAAGCATTTATTTTAAATTTTATAAATTAAAGCATTTATTTTAATTTTATTATTTTAATTATTTTTTGCACGTAATTAATAATTTTTATTTTTAATTTTTTTAAAAATTAATATAATGTTATAATAGATATCATTGATATAAAATTTTTGATATATTATTTGTATTATTTGGAATTAATTTTAAAAATAAAAATAAATATTAAAAGAAAGGAGAAGATAAAAAGAAAAGAAAAAATTATAAAAAAATGAATTAAAATATTTATTTAAATTTTATTATTATTTTAATTATTTTTTTACCACATAATGATTTTATTATTTTATTTTTTTGTTTGAGAAGAAAAAATTATAAAGAAAATCCATTAAAAAAATAAAAGAAAGGAGTAGATAGGAACATTTGTTGCCACGTAATTACCAAGTAATTTTTCTTTTTTTCAAAAAGCCACGTTAGTAATCTAAGCTGATTTTTTTAACGTCCGTTACTCAAATTAGACGGAATTAGTTAATTGAACATTTTTAAAAAGTACAGTGAGTTAATTGAATATTTTAAAAGCACAGTGGCTAATTGCTTAAAACACTATAACCACAGTGGTGAAAAAGTGCTTTTTGCCTATATAAATATATATATTAACACCTTTGAATATCAAATAATGGACTGATAACAATACTAGAATCCATTAAAATCAAGAAATCAACATATAATAAATTAAAACAGCCCAAAACAATTTAAAATAAAATTCATTACTAAATATAAACCTAATAATATTGTCATCATTAAAATCATAAAATATATAACGAGCAGTTTTACCCTTGTTTCTCTCTCCGATTCTAAATTTCACTACGTTCCTAAATGACAGTGTTGGGTCATGATATTTCTTCTATATTGGGCCAGGTACATTGTCTCACTTATTAATTAAGTCATTGGGCTTATTAGGCCCAATCATTATGTTGACTTCCTTTAATCTTATAAAAACCAGGCTGGATCAATGGATCAACCCATTGGGTCATATAATATCTATTACTTTGACTTGTAATGATGATATAGTATGACAGTTGACCAAGATACCTGCCATACATTAATGAGGATGGGATTATAGTCGGCCGGCGATGTGAACAGCAGCAAAAAGCAGTGTACAGGCTTCATGCAGTCGGCAGAACCCATCAGATCAGGGGGATATGTCAGGTGGTAGTAGGTGGCACAATATTTCATGCAAAGATATTATATCCTACCAAGTAAGTCTTCGCAAAGAGGTATGTATCATACACACAACCACAGATTTTTATCATTCTCATTACACTAGACTTTATCATCCTCTTGAGTTAACCTTGTGAACAGACATACTTACTCTTACGCCTGAGCTATCCCCCGGCGGTCCGGCCGTCAAGCTTGTGGTGTTGTCGTGTTTACTGTACAGGATCAGGACGTCTTTCGTGATTGGGACGTGGAGAAAGATCTTGGCGTTAACATTGACGCTAGAAGGAGGGCTGAGTTCTAGTGTCTTGAGTATTTTTCAATCACTTATCGTGTTTTATTCTATCCAGTTTTCATGGGGAAGAGTAGAACATCTACGCCCGAAGGACAGCCGATGGCTGTCAGTGATTCAGTACCACGAGTATCTGCCAAAGATCGTTTGGGACCAAATATAAGTGTTCATGCCAGCACAGCGTCCAAACGTTCACCTGAAGATTCCCGACCGAAGGCGGTAGGCAAAGCGAAACGTAAGCTAGTGTTCCCGACGGAGAAGGAGCTTGGCCATGGTCGGAAACGAGTAGAAGGCACCTCGCCTAGAACTCGAAACCGAGATGACCAGAACGGAAAAGCCTCCCGGTTGGCAAAGATGGCGGATGAAGCGGATAAAGCCATGGAAACACTTTTGAAACAACGTCAGGATATAGCTGAGCAAATGGCTCGAATGGCAGAATTAAGAGAAGAGGAGCTCAGTTATGTCCAATCCGAAAAGCAGGGGCATCGGAGTGGGAAAGAACCTGCTCATTCAATGCGAGAGTCTCTAGGTCGAACTAGGGAAAGAAGAAGGTCTCGGAGCCCTACTCCTCAGAGATCGAAGAGGGTATATCTCCCTGTCGAGTCCGGAGAGCAGGGACGAAGTCAACGAAGAGGTAGATCCAGGGATCACACTCCGGAGCATGCAAAGAAAGCACTTGTCATTACACATTCTCGCCATAGTGCCCGAATTCAGAGGCGAAGTATATCCAGAGGACATACTCCCGAGAGTCTACTGAGGGTACTCCGCCCTATAGATACTCGTCATAGGAGAAGCCCCTCTAGGATTGAAGGTTCTGTTGAAAAAATCCGATCTGCTCACAGAAAGAAGGAATTGCCAGAGAAAGAGGCATCATCTCAACCAGAAGGCGTGGAGTATCTGGTTAAAGAATTGAAAGAGCTTCGGAAGCAACTCGCCGAAGTGCAGAAAACCAAAGACACTCCGGGAAAGAAGGCATCCCCTTTTTTCTGCGGAGATTCTTAGTGAAAAAGCTGATCCCACCAAGAAGTTGCCCCATATCGAGAGTTATGATGGATCGGGGGACCCTTACGACCATAGTCAGGCGTTTGACCGGCTCATGGACTACTATGACTTTAGCGATGCAGCTAAATGCCATACTTTTGTCACAACACTCAGAAAAGATGCCCGACAGTGGATGGGGACCTTACCCTCAGATTCTATCTCATCCTGGGAAGATATGTGCAGCAAGTTTCATGCCCGTTTTGGGAGCAACAGAAGAAGGGGAAAACCAACTGGTTCGTTAGCTCAAGTTCGACAGTCCTCTAATGAATCTTTGGGCCAATATGTGAAGCGGTTCCAAGAAGCAGTCGGCCAAGTGGCAGATTTGAATGATCTACAAGCTGTGTGACTGTTTCAGAATGGGTTAGATCTGGTCAAATCGGAAAAGTTGGTAAAAAAACTTATGTTTAACCACCCGAAGAGTCTCGCCGAAGCCTTTGACAAAGCCGAAGGTTATATCGTGGTAGAAGAAGCCATGAGCAGTCTCAAGCGTCCTTCAGATCGGTTTAAAGAGACAGATTGGGATAAAACCGATGCAGACCAGAAGAAGAATGAAGGGAGTAAAGACCGCCATGACGGCGGGTTAAAGAGATACAACAATTGGAGGCAAGGTGGAGGACGTTCGTCCGCTCCACCTCAGAGGGTGAATAGAACTTACACGGCACTCAATGCAGACAGGGCTGTTATCTTGGATCAGATCAAAAATCAACCTTTCTTCGAGCCACCTCGAGATAACATCAAGCCCGGAAAAGGCAACCCTCGCAAATATTGTTATTATCATCAATCTTTGGGTCACGATACTAATGACTGTGCCAGTTTGAAAGATTTTATTGAAAGAAAGGTGCAAGGTGGGGCTTTAGTTCAGTTCGTGGCTGCCAGAGATAATCAACAGCGAGATGAAGCGCCCGTCCCGGCAACTCAACCAGTTCAGCAGATATTACCAGCTACGAGACAACCTGCCAGACATGTGATCGATGTCATCACTGGAGGTACTTCTGGCAAGATAGTTGGAAGGAAGCGCCGAAGTCATTTGGATTCGGTCATGTCGGTGGCGGGTACCTTCCCGAAGACCGATAGACCTTATCCGAATACGGTAATCTCTTTTACTGATGAGGATTACCCTTCGGAAGTCATCGAACCGCACGAAGGATCATTGGTGCTGACTGCACAGGTGGGTTCGGTGGACATGAAAAGGATGATGGTAGATAATTGGTCTTATGTGGATATCCTATATGCCCACGCTTATCAAAGGATGAATCTGGAGGGGCAAAAGATGGAAATAGGACAGGAGGCCCCTCTTTATGGTTTCAGCAATGATCCGGTTAAGGTGGCAGGAACTATTGAGCTACCAGTCATATTTGGAACGGCCCCTCTTTATGTTGTGCATGTGGATTCTGCTTATAATGCTATTTTGGGGAGGCCCACTTTAATTGCTTTGCAAGCTGTGACATCAATACCTCATTTCAAAATCAAATTTCCTACTGCTCATGGGGTTGGTGAGGTGAAAGGAGATCTGGATCTGGCCAGAAGGTGTTACCGAAATGCTGTTATTACTTCGGGAGTCGGAGTATCGAAGCAGCAGCAAACCATGGCGATAGAGATCGAGCCTTTCACCGAGAGCAGCTCCGAACCGATGGTCACGCCAGCTGAGGAGACGGAAGAGATAGAGCTCATTCCGGGCAAAGAGGATAAAACGGTGAAGATAGGTTCGGGCTTGCCGGAACCTCTCCGGACGAACCTCATAGAGCTCCTGAGGTGTTTTGTTGATATTTTCGCATGGGAACCTCAGGATATGCCTGGAGTTAGCAGGGATATTGCGGAGCATCGATTGGAGGTGGACCCGTCAAAGAAGCCGGTTCGACAGAAGAGAAGGATCTTTGCACCAGAGCGTCAGCGAATCATAGATGACGAGATTGCAAAACTTTTATCAACGGACTTCATCTTTGAAATAGACTACCCACAATGGATGGCTAATGTGGTTCTGGTCCAGAAACATAATGGCAAATGGCGAGTCTGCATTGATTACAGTGATCTGAACAAGGCCTGTCCGAAGGATTTCTACCCGCTGCCCCACATTGATCAGCTCATAGATGCCACTTTGGGGTATACTTTATTAAGTTTTATGGATGCATTCTCTGGGTATCATCAAATCTCCATGTGTAAAGAGGATATACCGAAGACGGCGTTCATTACGCATCGTTCAGTATATGCCTATAAGAAAATGACTTTTGGCCTCATCAATTCCGGAGCCACTTACCAGAGGATGATGAACCATATCTTCAGATATCAGTTGGGCGGGAATATTGAGGTGTATGTGGATGACATGATTGTTAAAAGCATGTTGGTACATAAGCATTTGGATGATTTAGAAGAATGCTTTCAGACTATTCGTCATCATAACTTGAGGCTGAATCCCACTAAGTGCACTTTCGGTCTGGGTGCCGGTAAATTTCTGGGTTATCTTGTCAGTCGAAGAGGAATTGAAGCCAATCCGGAGAAGATTCAAGCGATCCTGGACATGAAGACTCCTCAGTCATTTAAAGATGTTCAACGTCTAACTGGAAGGATTGCAGCTTTGCGGAGGATTATGTCCAAGTCGACCGAAAGATGTTTACCGTTCTTTGGCACATTGAAAGGGCCGAAAAATTCAAAAACGTTCCAATGGACTTCAGAATGTGACGACGCCTTTCAAGGCATCAAATCCTATTTATCTTCGGCACCTTTACTGGTAAAGCCCGTTCCTGCCGAACCCCTATATTTGTACCTCGCAGTTAGTCAGTTGGCAATAGGAGCGGTTTTGGTGCGCCAAGTTGGGGGTAAGCAACACCCGGTTTATTACGTGAGCCATGTCCTTTGGGATGCTGAAACTAGGTACCCAAACATTGAAAAGTTTGCTTTCGCTTTAATAACTGCTAGTCGAAAGCTTAGGCAATACTTCCAAGGTAGACTGGTAATAGTATACACGGATCAGCCTTTAAAGAAGATTATGGGCAAGCCAGAGGTATCAGGGAGATTAGCTGCGTGGACGATGGAATTGTCTCAATTCTTCATTGAGTATCATCCCCGAACCGCCATCAAAGGACAAACCTTAGCTGATTTTATGATCGAATGTTCATTTTCTGAAGCTGATGAAGTCGTGGTCGAAGCTGAAGCATCTGACAGGGCCGTTGTCGTCCTTCAGCAGAAGGAGAGTTCGTGGACGCTGTTTGCTGATGGGTCTTCTACTTCGGACGTCAGTGGAGCAGGGATTATTTTGACAAGTCCGGAGGGATTCAAGGTGCAACAGGCCATCCGATTTCAATTCAAAGTGACAAATAATGAAGCTGAGTACGAGGCAGTGTTGGCCGGTTTGCGACTAGCGAAGAGTCTTGAAGTACAGAGAATAGTCATTTTC
This sequence comes from Panax japonicus, assembly GCA_020205505.1. Lineage (NCBI taxonomy): Eukaryota > Viridiplantae > Streptophyta > Magnoliopsida > Apiales > Araliaceae > Panax > Panax japonicus. The sequence goes on along the minus strand of CM035096.1, from coordinate 88,113,454 downwards.
AGTGATTCTCAGTTAGTCGTTAAACAATTTACTGGGGAATATGAAGCTCGAGGCCCAAGAATGATCAAGTATTTGAAAGAATTAAAGGATCGGCTTCAATATTTCTCATCCTATGAGTTTCAAGGGGTCGAGCGTAGCAACAATTCCATTGCTGATGCACTTGCCAAACTAGCTACTACGGATGTTAGTGTTTTTTAAGGATCAGTATACCTGGAAATCCTACAACATCCTAGTGTTCATCATGAAGTGGTAACATGCATTGACCGAACCAACTGTTGGTTGACTCCCTACCTGGAATATTTGGCTGATGGCGTCTTACCTTCGGATCGGATGCTCGCTAAGAAAATCAAGTACAAAAGTGCTAATTTTGTTCTAATCGATGGAGATCTCTTCCGAAGGGCCTTCTCGTCTCCGTTATTGAAATGTTTGACTCCATCAGAAGCTGAATACGCTCTCCGAGAAGTGCATGAAGGCATTTGTGGCGACCATATGGCTGCTAAGTCATTAGCATATAAAGTACTTCGTCAGGGGTACTACTGGCCTACAATCTTCAAGGAAGCTACCGAATATGTAAAGAAGTGCGAGAAATGCCAGCTCAACAGTCCAATACCGCATCAGCCACCGGAAGAGCTATACTCGATCCTATCTCCTATACCCTTCGCTGTCTGGGGGGTTGATATATTGGGTCCATTACCGAAAGCAAAGGGTCAGGTCAGTTTTGTTATAGTTGCCATAGACTATATGACCAAATGGGTAGAAGCAAAGCCACTTAGGTCAATAACGGAACAGGAATGTTTGAAATTCATGAAAGAATCAGTAGTATTCCGTTTCGGAATTCCTAAGGTGGTAGTATCAGATAATGGCCGTCAGTTTGTTGGATCGAAGTTTGAAGCTTTTTTAGCAGAATTGGGGATCCAGCATAGAAAGACTTCAGTGGCTCATCCTCAATCAAACGGACAAGTTGAAGTGACCAACAGAACACTATTGAATGGGATCAAGCGTAGATTGGACGAAGCTAAAGGCAGATGGCCAGAAGAGCTATTAAGTGTATTATGGGCCTATCGAACTACTCCGAGGACTACAACAGGGGATTCACCTTTCAGATTGGCCTATGGTACTGATGCCTTAGTCCCAATTGAAATTGGATCCCCAAATCTTCGAGTCAGTCATTTCAATGAGATCTACAACGAGGAAGGACTGAAGACCAATCTTGATCTGTTGGAAGAAGTCGGGGAAATAGCCTTAATCAGATTGGCGGCATATCAGTGAAGAGTGGCTAAGCATTATAATAAGGGGGTAAAACTTCGCAGATTTGAAGTAGGGGATTTTGTTCTCAGAGAAGTCGAAGCGTCTACACCTCAGAATCTGGGAAAGCTGATGCCAAATTGGGAAGGACCCTATGAAGTCACTGAGGTTCCGAAGCCTGGAACTTATCGTTTGAAGACATTAGATGGCTCAGTAATCAAAAATACTTGGCACGCTGGCAGGCTCAAAAAATACTTTCAGTAGATTTATCGTCAGTACGTCAGAAGTCTGTAAATTCTACATCATCATCAATAAAAGATTCTCCTTTATCTCAAACAAGTTTTGTCTTTGTTGCTGCTCAATTCATTGGTGTTAGGAGGTTCGGGAGGACTTGCTGACCATTCGATGGTAGTCTCTTCGGCAGGTGGTCACTATTTGGCATTGTTAGGCCTTTCGGGGTAGGCAATTGTCGCCACTATTTGGCATTGTCAAGCCCTTCGGGGTAGGCAATTGTCGCCACTATTTGGCATTGTCAGGCCTTTCGGGGTAGGCAATTGTCGCCACTATTTGGCATTGTCAGGCCCTTCGGGGTAGGCAATTGTCGCCACTATTTGGCATTGTCAGGCCTTTCGGGGTAGGCAATTGTCGTCACTATTTGGCATTGTCAGGCCCTTCGGGGTATGCAATTGTCGTCTCTATTTGGCATTGTCAGGCCCTTCGGGGTAGGCAATTGTCGCCACTATTTGGCATTGTCAGGCCCCTCGGGGTAGGCAATTGTCGCCACTTAGACCTTGTCAGGCCCTTTGTGGTAGGCAAGTGTCATCTTTTGGTTATGTTAGGCCTTTCGGGGTAAACAAATCTTCAATGAAGCAAATCTGTCTCACACTTCGGTAACTGAATAAGTATCCCTTTACTTTATCACTTGAATTTCTTCTAAGTGTTGAGTTCGGAATGACTCGATATTTAAACTTCACTTTATCTGTCATATGATTTGCTTAATTGTTAATCAACAACTTGAGTTAAATCCTCGAAGGAGTTTTTTACACATTTGTCCGTATTAATTCAAGTAGAAATGTAGACAGAAAGAAAATACATTGAAGTCATAAGGGAAAAGATCACTTTTCATTAATATTTGATGTATTTACAAAAATGATAAAATTACAAAAGCTCCTATTTTTAAGCAGAACCCTCATCATCCGAAGAGTCGAGCAAGTGTGGATCTAAATTGGCTTTGAACAACTTATCCTTGCCACGACTTCGGCAGAGCTCGTAGCTTTCCGTATGGATCCTCATTATTTCTCCATTTATTTCATCCGAATTCCGATACTCTTCACAGATTTCTTTGCGAAGAGCATCAGTCAAAGGAGGCCCAAGGTCCCGAAGAGCCTTGAGTTCTCGGATCTCCTGTTCGAGCTGCTGCCGAATGGTTATTTGACGTTTTTCTTCCCGCTCCAGATCATGGATCGTCTTGGTTAAGATCTTAGCACCGGCCTTCAGCTCACTGATCTCGTTCATCCTTATTTCGCTCCTCAGAACCAAGTCAACGTTCATCTTGACGATCTCGGCGTGTTGAACCTTAGTCGACTTCAGTTCTTCATTGGAAATTTTCAAATCTTCCTTGGCTTGGGCCAAATCTTTATGAAGACCTTCATTTGTATGAAGGATACCTTCACGTTGGGTCCTTTCCCGAGCCAAGGTTGATTTTAAGATAACATTCTCCTTCCTCAGCCTTTCCTCCTCGGATTCAGCCTCGAGAGATCGTGGAAGCAGACGCCCGAACACAGCACTTGCCTACACATGTTCGATGTTACTCAATCAGTTCGAGATACACAAATACAAACATAAGTATGAAAAGGAAGGAAAGAGTCATTTACCTTCGCCAAATAGCTCATGCCTTCATTAAGCAAATCCCCATTCGAACTGTTACCGAATCGGTGGTCATCGGTCTCGCGAACGAAGGCCTCGAACAGTTGGAAGGGGAAGTTGGCATTGAATTGGGGCCACATAGTTGGCGAACCCATGGCATCATGCTGGAATTCGGTGGTCGTTTGTCTTTGAGGGGAGGGCACAGGCTGACTGCGAATCGGAGAGGGATTCACAGGTACTGCTTCTGGGGGAGGAGATCGAACGGGTATAGGCTCGGGGGTCGAAGAAGGGGCAGAAGTGGTTTCAGACGTTTGAGTTGTGGTTGGAGGGTCAGTTGATGAAGTTGGAGGGACGCGGAGTTCTTCGGCAGTAAGGGGAATTATCTTCGTCCTTATCTTCTTGGCACGAAGAACTCTTGCCCTATCTTGGGGAGGTATATCAAGTAAACTCCTCTTTTTTGGGGTCGGTTTGGAGGGTACGGTAATGGGCTCGTTTGGAGGAGTTGGTTGTGGAATTGTTTCAGGAGGGTTAGTTTGTGGATCCGCCTCTGGAAGAATCTCTTCATCACTTTCTGGATCTGCCTCGTGGCGGACAGTCCTGACCCTTTTAGCCATCTTCTTCCTTCGGCGGGGTCGGAGAACTTCTTCAGGAATGAGAGGTTCTTCGGTTTCAGGCTCATCATTTTGAGGGGGGATGGTTGGTGGATCGGAGACTTGGGGGTTTGTTTGGGAAGACTCTTCAACAGGAAGCTCTTCATTAACCTCCGAAGTCTTTCCCGTCAGAAAGTCTTCCAAATCTCTCACTTCCGAAGAAGTTGGTTTGATCAGAGACACTGCAAAATGACCATATATTAAAATCCATGCCATTCAAATACATCAAGAAACTATATCACAGAATTGTACAAAACATACATTTATGATCATACAGCCAAGCTTGCTTGGTCAGCAGAGTGAAACTCCACTCTTGTGGAGGGATCTTCTTCAGGAACTCAGCCATCTCCCTCACTCGCTCTTCGGGAATGTCACCGAAGTCGGCAGAGATCCGGTCCGAGATGGTCCATTCGGGAAGAGAAGAAATCTCTGGCCCATTGATGAAAAACCATTTCTCATGCCATCCTTTGTTACTCGAGGGGGTGCTCATCAGGGGCCTCTTCTCGAATTTAGAGTTCGGGCGAGGGGATTGTTTGCTCAGCATCTTAAACCCTTTTTCTCGAGATCTACCAGCTGAGAAGAGGGTGAAGAATAGATCAACAGAGGGGGTAACCCCTAGCTCATGGCAGAAAGCAATAAATGCCAGTATGTGGATGTAGGAGTTGGGCACCAGTTGTGCGAAGCCCACTCCTATAAACCCTAGGAGGGTAACGATGAAGGCGTGAAGGGGTAAGCGAACCCCCTTTTCCAGGAATGTAACCGACATGGCGACCCAGCCGTCTGGTCGCTGGTACATGCGCTCTTCAGGAGCAGGAGCCCTTATAGCATATGTTTCCGGGATCCTATAGCGAGTCCGGAGGAAACATATTTCTGACTCAGAAATGTTGGAAGAGATGTTGGCATGGGGAAATTGTTCCCCATCCTTAAAGAAGTCAGTGGGTGATGGTGGGTTTGTGCTCGAACCCTCTTGATTAGGGTTTGAGCGAGAGGAGCTCGAAGGTTGGATTCACCATTGTTAAGATCTGGAAAGCTAGAGAGAAAGTTTCTGAGAAGCAAGAGAAAGCTCAAAGGTTCGAATTTCAAATCAGCAGGTAAAACCGTCAAATTGGTAAAGTTTGCTTTTTTATACTGACGGTTACACAGTAAATAAGGCCGACGCATTAATTATCAGTAATGATGAGAATTTGAATGAGGCGTGTTTGGGTGACCTTTGGATATCTTGCCAATTTGGGCCTATCTGTTGAGTTTCTAATTAGTGACCCATCCTCTTCAAATTCAAATCCTTTATCAGAATGAGCCTATTGCTCTGGGCATCCTGCCATCTCTTATCCTATTTTACACATCAAAGTGGGTATGCTCCAATTATTTCTCATTTTTGGGCCTTTATTAAATTTTGATATCATGGACCATTTATAGTTTTCTATTAAACATCCTGTTTAACTAAAAAACTAGGGGGTAATGTTGGGTCATGATATTTCTTCTATATTGGGCCAGGTACATTGGGCTCACTTATTAATTAAGTCATTGGGCTTATTGGGCCCAATCATTATGTTGACTTCCTTTAATCTTATAAAAACCGGGCTGGATCAATGGATCAACCCATTGGGTCATATAATATCTATTACTTTGACTTGTAATGATGATATAGTATGACAGTTGACCAAGATACCTGCCATACATTAATGAGGATGAGATTATAGTCGGCCGGCGATGTGAACAGCAGTAAAAAGTAGTGTACAGGCTTCATGCAGTCGGCAGAACCCATCAGATCAGGGGGATATGTCAGGTGGTAGTAGGTGGCACAATATTTCATGCAAAGATATTATATCCTACCAAGTAAGTTTTCGCAAAGAGGTATGTATCATACACACAACCACAGATTTTTATCATTCTCATTACACTAGACTTTATCATCCTCTTGAGTTAACCTTGTGAACAGACATACTTACTCTTACGCCTGAGCTATCCCCCGGCGGTCCGGCCGTCAAGCTTGTGGTGTTGTCGTGTTTACTGTGCAGGATCAGGACGTCTTTCGTAATTGGGATGTGGAGATAGATCTTGGCGTTAACTGACAGTATACATTATAAGAATAGAAGACGAAAGAAGTATGGTATGAATATTGAAACTCACACATTTGTTGTAGAGAAGAGGGGCAAAAGTAACTACAAGAATCTCACAAGGGAATTAAACTAAACTATTTGTGTATGAGAAAATTTTCATATTGAAACGATATTATTTTATTATTATATGTATATGATAGGTTGATAGTTGGACAAGATACGAAAATGGTTCGTAGACTCAAGAATGAGTATACTTATTAAGTCCAGATAAGCAAATTTTGAGCACGAAAATTGTTTGTAACAGGAAAGCTAACAAGTTGAGGTTGTTACAGGAAAAATATGTTAAACGGATTAAGTAGCAGTTCCATACTTCTCTGTTTAAGGGATTCTTATGTACGTGATGGTTCATTCAGTTGTCATTGCTAGCATTTGTCTAATCCTAGTTGTAAGTATATATTGGGGAAGTAGTCATGTAGATTTTCTTCCATATTTAAAGACAACTTTTGGTTTCCATTTGACTTGTGTTCGATCTAAGAATATATTACTCCAATAAAAAAAATATACTTATTAGAAAAATATACTTATTAGAAAAAACTAATTAATGAAGTTGGATGTGTATGATCGAATAACAAAACGACCAGACTGAGCTCTCAATACGACAAACAAAAGCAGAACCCGAAAACTGGCAAAAGAACCCCCCCCCTCCCCCCCACACACAATTTTCTCTGACGACAGCTGCTGATTCATGTCCTTTAAATGTAAGACGAAATCGCCTATCTACCGTACACGTGTCGAACTTCCACCATAATCTGCCAACGCCTTGTGCCTTTAATACTTGGCAGATTATAGTTAGTGCATGCGATCATCATCATCAATCTCCATACGATTAAACTATGATTATCAAATTATCAGATAGCTTTAATACTAATACTTATATATTAGTAGCATCTTTTCATAGATTGAGGAATCGTAGCATGCATTTGGCAGGCATCTATAGAATTAGATTATTGGGTAAAGGTTCAAAAATGTTTTTTATATTTTTTTTTCAAAAATATACTTGACATTACAAATTTTGGATCAGTTGTGCCCTTGCCGTTAACAGACTTTTCACCTAGATTAACGTAGCTAACATTTGGACTAACGTGGCTGACGAGATTGACACCTGAATAAATTTTTGTAACCCAAAAAATTCAAATCCATTTTTTCTCTCTACACCCATTCTTATTAGATCCATTTTCTCTCTAAAGTTTTCTGTCTTTAAACCCATTCTACTCAGATCTATTCTACAACGCCCTTCGGAAGTATTTCTTCTTGTTGGACGGAAGGCGGCGGTGGGGGAGGAGAAAGAAGGGGCGGTGGTACGACATGGCCTTACTGGTAGCTGTTCAGGAGAAAAGCCTCGAAGTGCTAAAATTGCTGCTATAAAGAACAAATTAAAGGCTATATAGAAAGAGAGAGTCGTGAGCCAAAAAAGCACAAACAAGTTGATAGTGTCCCTCGTGTGAAAAGTCTTGATTCTTACTCACCAATCAAAAAGATGAGTTAGGTTGAAGAAAACCTTGTGAGTAAACCTGGCAAACGGGCCGGGTTAGAAGCGGGCTGGGCCAAATTTGGGTCGGGCTAAAATGGCCCAACTTTTCGTGGGCTAAAATTGTGAGGCCCGTGGCCCGGGTTGAGCCGGGCCGCAGACTTCTTCCTTCTTCTTTTTTTCATGCTACACAATTTGTCAATTTTACTCAAAGTAAAAGAATAAAGACTATATAGCTAATTGCGAGGGTTGAACACAAGACCTCTAAGTCATTAAATAAGAGTTTAATCCAACTGAACTCAAGAATTACGTCTATTTTGTAGTGCAGAAGTAAATTACGTCTATTTTGTAGTGCTTTCCTTTTATTATATCTATATAGTTTTTAATTTTGATAATATTCTCACAGATTAATTAATTAACTTTGGTAATCAAACTATATCCGGATGGTATATATATTTTCACTCGGCGAATTCTGCATCATCTACATTAATTTACTTTATACAGTATTAATTAATTAATATGGAGCACTGTGAATGTAGTAAAACTAAATAAAATTTCTATTTATCTCAACATTTTATATTATTTAGAGTTAAATAAATACATTTTCAAATATAATTTTTAAAGTTAAATGGAGAATCTTTTTATAAATGATATTGATGTTTGAGAAACTTATGTATTAAATAGAATTAAATTTTAAATAATTTAAATTGAATATTTTTAATTATGATTCAAATTTAACTTGTGACGCCCCCAAAATTAGGTATACATCACCCATCTTGAGTCGCCAGATACATGGTACAGAATTCAAATACAACTTACTAATACCACTGTCGTGTACAATACGACAAAATATAATTGTGAGTTTGAATACAATTATTGTCTACTAGAGATCATACAAACTCAAAAAGAGTCCTCAATACAATTATTGTCACACTATTTAACTGAATAGTGAGAACTACTAATACTATTCTCTGGTACATCACTCCATTTCCCGACTTGTCTCAGCTGTATTCTCATTTCCTGAAGAGAACAGTGAAAGAAAGGGTGAGCTCAACTAGCCCAGTACTAAGAAATATTATGACTAAGATAATGCAGAATAAATTATCATTAGCCTTCAACAGTGTTAAACTGATAAAATACAATAAACATCAAGTTTAACTGCAGCGGAACCAGCAATCCATTAAAAGAGTCAAGTAGTAAATAAAATCTACTATCTTTTATGATTTAAAAGGTTTTTCATCACTGTTATAGCTGAGACTCAGCTTAATAAATATTCCACATCATCGAATCACCCCTGCACTACGACCAAGGATATTCTTTAGTATCACGATCACAATTATTCATGCACTACGTCCAAGAATATTTGTGTATTCATTAATGGTCATGATCATGCCAACAACTGTCCATCATTGCACTACAGGCAAATGAGACTTTTACCACATCATTTGTAACATTACGGTCATGATTACACCGAATAATCCCTGGTCATAATCATACCAAGTCCATCCATGCTTTACAGGCCACAGATGACTTTCAAAAAAATATAAACATGAGGATGATGACAATGATATAAGAATTCAATAAAACAAGTTCAAGAATTAATTTATCCATGAATTATTAACGCCCAAATTGTCAACACGATACTGTTTTGTGGTGTAAAATTCAAGAATGCTCAGAAGAATATTTCCATGAAAATATACTGGATGAAGCGCAAATATCAAGGATATTCCACTAATTTCATGGAGTATAGAAGTCAAAGTTTTATCCAACTGAGTAATAGCGAATACAATAACAAAAGATATCACCATGCATGCGATAGAGACCGCACAGACAGGTTATTCCAGCAGAATAATAATAACAGAACCAGGTCAGGTGAAATTCACACCGACAGGATGTTCTAACAGAATAATAAATGCGGAATAGTAAATGATGGAACCAGGTCCGGCGTATAGCACAGACAGGATATTCCGACAGAAATGTAAAGACGGAATAATAAATGGAACCAGGTCCGGTGTAAAACACACAGACAGGATGTTCCAACAGAATAATAGAAGAATGTCACCAAGTATAGGGTAAACCGCGTATACAGGTTATTCCAACAGAACAACAATGAATGGAATAACATAAGTTCTCTTCAAGAAGAAAGAATAACACCCCTTACGAGTACAACAAATAATATTCCCTACCTTAAAAGAACTGGATATAAGTGAAGTAGCAGAATACTTTTCTTCTTCATCTCTATAGTTTCTCTCTCTAGAGTTTCAGTGAATTCGTAAGAAATAATGAAGGAATGAGCTTTCTATTTATAGAAAAACTGAGGGTGGCTCTTGGTCTTAACGAAGGGTCAAAATGACTCTTGGTAATATTGAAGAGATAACTACTATTTGCGAAGGGGTAATTAACCCTTGGAACACCGAAGAGGCAGTTAACTCTTGGTAATATTGAAGGGACAACTACTATTGACGAAGGTAACTACTATTGACGAAGTTAATTACTATTTACGAAGGTAATTACTATTTACAAAGGTAATTACTATTTACGAAATTAATTACTATTTACGAAAGAGACTCTTAGATGACGACATATGGCACCCCATAAATAATTAAACTTATCACCAACGTCTCATAATAGACTCTTTATATTCATCAAGGATTGAATAAAACTTACCAGAAATAATTTTATTTTTAATCAACACATAATTAATCTTTCAACAATTATTAATTATTTATAACTTGTCGTCTCAATTATTGTTTAAATAATATAACATATTATACAGATGATACTGCGACAATAATTGAATCAATAATATAAGAGATATGATGCATCAATTACTGTAACAATAATTGAGTATAGCTGAGTGACTTCTCACGTAAGCATCATTAATAATCAATACCGTGTGCTACTATGCAACCACGCGTATTACTGTACTTTTACTACCGAGTAGTTCAACAGTTTTAACGATAACACCTCCGCCGTTATTTTCATAAAGTATTTTTTTTTTGTCGTTTTCTCATCCGACAATAATTCTGTTGTGGGGTCCACCAATGATTGTGCCGTCGTACGAATATTCCCCGATAAAAAGAATATTCCCCGACCAAACGAATATTTTATAACAACTTGCATACTTTGTAAAATTTATAAATACTACCCACAACTATAATATTATCTCAAATTCACACCATAATTTTTAAAAATATAATTCGAGAAAATTAAATATTTATTCATAAAATCTGGGGTCTCACATAACTCATTTAAAAAGACAAAAAAAAAAAATTAAAACTAGATATTGTACATTTTGTTTAAACGGTTGTCTTTTTATTTTTTTTACTTTTATTTAGATGAATGTTAAAGCAAGCAACTATTGTAGTTTAGTTGGATTGAACTCTTATTTAATGACTTGGAGGTCTTGTGTTCAACCCTCACAAGTAACATTGTTTTTTTACGTGTTTGGGCGGGCCGTCCCAGCCCGCGGGCCTGGGCCTCTTTTGCCAAGTCTACTTGTGAGGTGTCTTTTTAGGGTTTCTAATAGATACTACCTTAGGAGCACTTTCTTTCAGATCCTATCAACAAAATTAATGAGCATGTACTTGAGCTTCTATATTTTAGGATTTATTAGGTGGTCGGGTTCATGTCTACGATGTGTATTTGTGCTGAAATTCGATGAATGTTATTTTCTGTTCTTCAAAATGAACTAAATTTGATTTCTTGTAAACAAGATTCATTTTTATGGTCAAATATACTAATTTAACTTTATAAATTCCATTGGTTCTTCATTGTAGTTAAATAGTTGAATAGTTTTCTTTTTTAGATGTTTCAATAAACAAGCTGATAATGTCCCTCGGAAACGAGAAGAGAGGAATTGAAACACGGTGAGGAGTAAACAAACGAAAAGCAGAGCAGTGAGGAGGAGTTTGAGCTCTGCCGCACAATTCCATACCACCCAACAAACATTTTTTTCTCTTTCTGATCTTTTTCTCTCTCTTTTTCATTACCCATTTCTGAATTTCTCTTTTACAAAATCACCAAATTCCTAAGGATGAAGAACAAGCTCAGACCAGAAGAGCTTATTTAGAAGTTAGGATCTGAAGTGGGGGTTCCATTTTGGGCTTTCAAATTAGGGGTTGGATGTTCGCCCTGGTGCTGTTTTGGATATGGGATTTAAATTTGGGGTTCTTTACAATAATATACAACAATTAGTAAATAATTACTAGAGTAGTGTATCAATAAAATAATTACAAAAATAGTGCAACAATAAAACTATTCTTTCTCTTCTTCACTCTACTTTTCATCTCATTCTCTATCATCATCCCTCATCTCCGCCGCTTCCATCTCCGCCACCGCCGTCATCAGACTGCAATTGCCCACCGCCACCATCACTACCCACTTCCGGATATTACTACTTTTCGCCACCGCAATCGCTACCGCCCCTGCAACCAAACTATATGTCAAACCTTTTAGCTACTTGGTTGGCTCCAGCTGGGGAGCCATGTAGGGATTCTCGAACGGTGGAAATCACTATTCTAGGACTGTATGGTTATGACCACATTGAGTTATTTACTGGGGAGATCCATGAATTTGTTTTCCAAGCAGTGGATGAATCGGGGAAACCCCATTGTTTGGGTGGTGATTACTTTGAAACTGATATTTCAGGGGAATTATGGAAGTCGAGGCCTCCAATTAAAGATTTAGACAATGGTACCTACACATTTTACCTTCAAGTCCACCCAGATTTTGCTAGAGACTACACTTTTACAGATTCCTCTCTCATTGTTTTGTTGTTTGTCGTTCTCTGATCATCCCTTAAATACACTGATTTAGTGCAGGGACGGAGCCAGGATTTGATTTTGCGGGGGGCCAAAATCAAACTTTCAGCCAAAGGCTATGCCATTGAGCTTTCCAAGTCCCAATTGAAAATAATTCCCACTAATCCTAATTTCGGGCATTATTTCTTCTAACCATAGGTCCCACTGTATTTACGAAACAGTCCATTATCTCCGCCAATCCTAATTCCTAGCATTATTTGAGACTTGGGAGTGCATATAAATCTCAATAAAAGTAAATCTAACAACGCAAATATGCAATGAAAAAGTTATAACACATAAACAAACATAGATTGAATTGATAACTCCTCGTATCAACAATTTTAAACCCCAATTTATTTCTGCACATACATAATATTATCTCACAATTCAAGTGGATGAGCCTTGGTACTTGATAAATTTTAAAATCTTGGAGGGGGGGGGGGGGGGCCATGGCCCCCTCCAAAGAAGCCTAGCTCCGTCCCTGATTTAGTGAGAAATTAATTAGTAACCTAATAAAACTGAATTGGTTACCTTTGTATGAAAGTTTGACTACCAACTGCACTATGGAAAAAAGGTACTGACGGCAACCATTGCAGAACCAAATAAAACTGTTCATAGTTGCACATGTTGAAGAAAAAAAATCTAGGTAACACTTGAAAACTATTCATAAATTTTTATAATTAATTGGTAACCCAATAAAACTGAATTGGTTACCTATGTATGAAAGTTTGGTTACCAACTGTACCATGAAAAAAAATGTACCGACGATGACCATTACAGAACATAATATGGAAATTCGTTAAGTTTGTTGACTTTTAACGAAAATATATACTTATTGATTTAGTCGCCGAAATTTGGGTTCGATCAAAGCACTCTAATATGGAAATGGGTCCTATGGGTTTTGGTTTTATGGCTTGCTTTAGTTGAGGGTTAAATGCTTATTTAGTCACTGTACTATAGGTCAACTTACAAGTGAGTCACTAAACCGATTTTCGTTACAGTCAACTCACTATACCTTACTTTACTAACAAAACGTTAAAAAATCCGTTACGTTTGTTGACTTTTAACGAAAATATCCATATCAGCTGCCTACGTGTAAAGAAAAATTCTTATCATGTGGCACAAATCATCCCATGGCTTTCTTACGTGGAATTAGGAAATAATGTAGGGAAAAAATGACAGATTTATTCTAAATAAAACAACATATGTTAAAATAAATTAGAAAAGTTGGCCAAAAAAATAAGAAAATAAATGAAATATATATTTAATTATTTTTGTAATTAATACAAAATGAATTTTTATTTAATTCTTTACGAATAATAATATAAATTAGAAAAGTTTGCTAAAAAATAAGAAAATAAATAAATAAAATATTTTTAAATAATATAAAATGAATTTTTATTTAATTATTTACAAATATAATAATATAAATTAGAAAAATTAGTCAAAAAATAAGAAAATAAATGAAAAATATATTTAATTATTTTTTAATTAATATCAAATGAATTTTTATTTAATTCTTTACAAATATAATAATATAAATTAGAAAAGTTACTCAAAAAATAAGAAAATAAATGAAAAATATATTTAATTATTTTGTAATTAATATCAAATGAAGTTTTATTTAATTCTTTACAAATATAATAATATAAATTAGAAAATTTAGTCAAAAAAACAAAATAATAAATGAAAAATATATTTAATTATTTTTTAATTAATATCAAATGAATTTTTATTTAATTCTTTACAAATATAATAATATAAATTAAAAACATTTGCCAAAAAATAAGAAAATAAATTAAAAACATTACATGCTTATGTGTAATTAAAAAAATTATTTCAAATATTTTTTTAAACAATTATTAATCATTTGAGGGTAAATATGTCAAGAACACACACTAACACACCAAGAATTTTATAATTTTATAATTGAGGAAATTATAAAAATTATAAAATTAAAAATCTTTTAAAATTCGAACATTAAAATTATAATTGAGTCAATTTGGTGATAATTTTTTTATTTTCTAACTAGGATAAATAAATTTGTATTTTTACATGCAAATAATTTTTAATTTTATCAAATAATTTTAATTTTAATTTTATCAAATAATTTGTATTGTAATTTCAATTTTATCAAATAATTTTATTTTAAAATTATACAAAATTTAAATTTTATAATTTAATTTAATTAAATTTAAGAAATAATCATTTTTATTAAAAAGAGGAGGAAAAAAATAATTCTTATTTTTGTGATTATAAGAAAATATGCTTCTAGATAATTAGTAACAGGTATCATTATTTAAAAAATTATAAAATTAAAATATACTAAAATTACAAATCAAATCTTACTGATTTTATATACATACATATTTATAAATTTGTTTTTACAATTCTTATTGATTTTATATACATACATATTTATAAATTTAATTTGACATTTATATGCATGCATTTTTACTTGGAAAATTAATAAATTAAACGTAGTAAAAATGATTATTTTAACATTTAAATTAGCTTAAATGTTCTTACTGTTCATCTCCTTCTTCATCATCTAATTCAAACCCATCATTCATCTCCAAAAGCCTAAATCTACTAATTGCTCAATATGCTTAACCACCATGAAACTTAGCCAAGGCTATGCCATTTTCACTGCATAATGCTCACACACCTTCCACTTTCACTGCATCACCTCCGATGTAAAACACGGAAATCAGATTTACCCCGTTTGCCGAGCAAAATGGAAGAAAGTCCATTCCAGAATCTTTCTTTTGAGTCCCAATTTATAAAAAGGTACATTAGAAAACCATAGTATATCAAACAATCATTAATTTCATATCTAACTAGCTATTATGATGGAGGATAAGAAGGAATCGAAACCACCGTGAAGGAGACAGGGAGCCCGAGTGATGAATCTGAATCTGGGGCTAGATCTGAATCTAAATGTTGACGATGAGCGGCTGGAGCAGAGGGTGGAGCGAGAGAGAGAGAGATGAGGAAGATGATAGAAACCCAGATCTAAATGTTGCTATAAAAATTTATTTTATTAAGTTAATTTTAATGTTATATAAATGTGGTTTGACATATTTACCCTCAAATGATAAATAATTGTGAAAAAAATATTTGAAATAATTTTTTAAATTACACATAAGCATGTTTAGGCCTTGTCATCAATTTATATTGAAAAAATTAAGCCACGTAAGCGCCACATCAAACTTCTGTTTAAAGTTTAACAGTCAAGACGAAATTTAAAATTTTTGTTAGTAAAGTAAGGTATAGTGAGTTGACTGTAAGAAAAATATATTTAGTGATTCACTTGTAAGTTGACCTATAGTACAGTGACTAAATAAGCATTTAACCCCTCTGGTTGATCCATGTTTTATCCTTGATTTGGGATCATGTTTTGCTTACTGATTTTCTTTGTTCATGTTCTGATTGGATTTTTGTTTTCATGATGTCGATTTAGGTTGCTTTCTTCCCATAATATTTTGGTTTAAATCGATCTAATCTTATTTTTGCTTTGAAATCTTGGTTTGTATTCCAATAATTAGATCTTTGTTTCATGATCGAACTTTGTTCAAATCTATAGAGGATGAAATTGTAGATTTTTTTAATTTAAATTATAAAATTTGTTATTACGTTTTTGCCCTTTTCAAAAGTCATGGGGTTGTTGGGCTCGAGTCCAAGTGTCAGTCTCGTCAACAAAATATGTTCATGTGTCAGCCACGTTAGTTTAGGTGGCAAGTTCATTAACGGCAGGGGCAAAATTGACCCAAATTTTATAGCGTTAAGTGTATTTTTTGAAGAAGAAAAAATATAAGAAACACGTTGGACATCGAGGTAAACGTCTGGAGCATTTTTTTCACCATTGCCCTTAGATTATTACAAACATTTATAAATAGTAATATTAACTCTCAAATTTTTATATATATGCCTAGCAATGAAAATAACTGCCATCTTGAATATGTGTCACAATTTTTTATTTTTTATTTTTATTTTTTATTTTTTATTTTTTATTTGTCCCTTTAAGTTTGGCCTTATTATAATTTTGTTTTTTTAATTTTTTATTCTATCCTCAAAATTAAATAAAACTCTTATTATATTCTTACGGTAATTGCACACGTAATTTGTCTGTCACTCGGACTAGTATATTATTAAGTTGGGAGGGGAAAAAATAACTGTTTCTATTGAGATTGTGTCACAAATTTATTTTCTCTTGCTCTTGCAAGTTTGTCTTATTATATTTTAAGTCTTTTTTTTTTCCACAAAATTTGATAAAAACTTCTATTATATCCTTACTGTAATTATACACTCAACGCGTGTGTCCACTGAATATAATAAAATTATTCTCATTTATAAATTTTTAATTTTAAAAAATATTTTATCTTTAATTTCAACAACTAATGAGCTAAACTAAACGTTTAACAAATTTTGTGATAAATATGGAACAAAATATATACTTAAAAAAATTAAACTCTGTATATTCTAAACTTCTAGTTTGAATTCATTCTTGAACTCTCTGGCTTAATCCTTACTTAGCTGAGTAGTCCATCATTGACCTCCAAATTTTCTTCTTATTTTCTAGTCACAAATCTTCTTCTTTTTTAACCAAAAAAAAATCTTAAAATCATGGATGGAATCATATCATACTATTCGAAAAAATGGGAAATCATATTTCTACTGTCTACATGTACTTTTAACATTTTCACATGTGTTTCTTTCACATAAAAGTGGGACCCACTGTCGATCATGTAAAAATATTAAAATTATATATGAAAATAATGCTCCGAACAAAATATATCAATAAGATTGATCATGTATATATGTGTATATATTATATGATATACACATATTTAGTATTAAATCATAGATGTGCATGTATGACTAGTATATTATTCCATCCGTTCCTAAAAGATTGTCGTTTAAGGTTTTGGCACATGGATTAAGGAAGTGTCATTTACCAAGTAAAATTTGTTTGAAATTTCATCACTACCCCTAGGACTGAGCAAGTAACCAAATTGGAACCGAAACCGCACCAAAAACCGCACGAACCGCACCAATTAAAACCGCACCAACGGTTCCGGCGTATGTGGCGGTTTTAGGTGGGTTGAATAACCAAATTTACGGTTCCGGTTTGGTTACTAGCCAAAACCAAACCGCATAAAACCGAAACCGCACCATATGTGTATGTATGTATTATCTCTAGTAAATTCTAAAGTTACTTTTCACTTGAACACGCTCAGAGAAAATCTCAGTCTTGCATTGTCATTTTTTCACCAATTGAAAGAAGATGTTAGAGGTTATAGAGTCAAAAATTAAACAATTGGGTTTTAGAATTTTGAATTTGTTTGATGCGTTATTGGAGGGGCTTATAGTTGAGGGGCTTATAGTTAATGTCAATGCTATAATTGTAATAGTCTAATAGATTATTTTTAGTCCTCCCTGCAATATATTTTATTCTATCTTCAGTATATACTTTTAATTTTTAGGAAACTGGATAAACATTCTTGCTTGTTATCGAATAGTCTCTGTTGTTTTATATAGTGCATATTTTAGTTTTAAAGCATGTTTGATATAATTCTCATTGTCGACTTTGTCACTAAGTTAATTGCTCGATGTAAGTTTTATGTTAAATTTTATTGAAGGCTTAAACTTTTTTGTTGTTTCAATTGGTTTTGGAACCGAAACCGCACCAATTAAAACCGCACCGCACACTTTAAAACCGAACCGCACCAATCACAAGCGGTTTCGGGTGCGGTTTTGAATTTTTCAAACCGCACCTAAGCGGTTTCGGGTGCGGTTTGGACTTCAAACCGCACCAAACCGCACCATGCTCACCCCTAACTACCCCTTTATAGGAAATTAAAAACTATTAATACAAGGGAGAGAATTTCTTGGGACAATGAGAGAAGGTATTATGAGTAATATAGGAAAGTAAATAATTTATTCTCATCGAAAATTGTAAACGATAAACTTTTTGAAACAAATTTTTTTCTTTTAAAACGATAATGTTTTAGGAATGGAGGGAGTAGTACAAATAAGTATATGTTGTCTATGTAGTCAGTACTTGGGATGTCTTAATTTTAGCCACTCTTTCACATTTCCCATTTTATAATACCACTAAGATATCACTATTAATATTATTACTATTATAAGTCCATTTCAATTTTCTCCCATCCCATCTCCCTCATGCTCTATATATTTTTCCCATTTGGTTAAACCACCCTCTGCCCACTTTAAGAGAGAGAAAAAACTCTATTTTTGTCCCAAAAAACGAGTACCCCATTTCTCAAAATTCCCAATGAAGTTGAAATTCTAGAGAGAGAGATGGATGCAAGAAAAATAGTGGTGATTGTGGAAGATATGGACATAGCAAGAACAGCTTTGAAATGGGCACTTCAAAATCTTCTTCGTTTTGGGGATTTGATTACTCTCCTTCATGTATATCCAACTTCAAGATCCAGAAACAAGAAGAAACTCAGGCTTCTCCGGTTAAAGGGTTACCATTTAGCTCTCTCTTTCAAAGAAATCTGCAATTCCTTCCCTAATGTAAGTTTTTTTCATCCCAAAATATATCAACAGTAACAACAATTATTATGGCAGCAATGTTTATAGAGGGATTGATTGGGTAAAAAAAAAAATAACTGCAGAGCAAAACGGAGATTGTGGTGACAGAGGGTGATCAAGAAGGTGGTAAAATTGCTGATTTGGTGAGACGAATTGGAGCTTCTACACTTGTTGTTGGACTTCATGATCAGAGTTTTCTATATAGGTATGCATGTATGTTTCTTCAATGGGTTATTAATTTATTTATTTATTTATTTTGCTTATTAGTTGAATTAATGGGTGGGAATTACACTGAATGATGAGCATTCAAGATGAAGTCGATGTTTCTATGAGTTTCCAAGTTTAGTAACAAATCACAAGTGGACAAGTGGCAATAATGAATTTGTCGAGTACGAAAGATGAGAATCTTAGTAGTACATTTTCAAATATTTAATTTTTCTATGAATTTACGAGGAAAGATCTTACTTACAAACTCTGTCTCTCTCTTTTGTCACATGTAATGGAGAGTAGGTGAAATAAATTATTAACAATTAAGAATTACATGACCCCAATTAATATATTTTTGGATGAACTTCATTGCTATAATATTTTCCACATAAACAAAAAGTGAACAGGCTTGTAGCCATAGGACCACCCTTTTCCCAGAAAAGCAAACTATAATCCCTAGTCATGAAAAAAGTCAACTATTATACTTCATGCATGCTTGGTTTGAAGATGATGTAGGATTATTTTTGGTAACTCATATTTTCACATAAAAAAATTGATATTTTCACATGAATATATGATAGTTTTACATGATCCATATGAAACAAACTCATGTGAAAATATTATTTTAACACGTCTTATTTTTCACTCACCATGATAGCCAAGAAAAGATAAATAGTATCAAAGTTTAGATACGAAATTTAAAGGGCAATTAATCATAAGCACTAGTTGCACATTTTGTGAATTTATTGTATTATATATACAGTAGATCTCTTCACAATCCAAAGTTTATTTGATTATTCTAAGACTCATCTTCAGTTGGGTCCACTTTTAAAAAAGTGCAATTTTCTTGTTATTTCACCAAATTATGGTGCAAACCATATGAAAGGCCTTTCAAAGATGTGGCCTATGTTCCCCCCAGACCCGTTTCTGAGATTTTGGTGGTCTAGAGCGAAAAATAAAAATGAAACCCTTTCGAAACATTGTCTTCACAAAAAAATAATATAAAAAAATAAATTAAAAGTGTTGTACCCAAAAAATGTCTTTCCGGAGCTTAAAACATAATAGTTCGACAAAAACAAAATACATATATATATATGAGAAGTTCGACTACAACAAAATATATGAGAAGTTCGACTACAACAAAATATATAAGAAGTTCGACTACAACAAAATATATGACAATATATTCATTGAAAGATACTTGTTCTAGTATTACTAGAGCCAAAATCTTCAATCAAATGTTCAAAATCCTATATATATATATATATATATATATATATATATATATATATATATATATATATATATACAGAGAGACTCTAAAGCGAACCTTAAAAAATGAACCAAAGACGAACCGTCGTCTTTGGTGTCTATGGCGTTAGCGACGGTTCAACCCGTCGCCAAAGACTACATGGCTATGGCGACAGATCGAACCGTCGCCATAGACACCAAAGACTTCGCTCTTTAAGGTTCGCTTTAGAACCGGACCGTGTGTATATATATATATAACAATATATATATATATATATATATATATATATATATAACAATATTTAACAATATATAACCATTAACAAAATATATATAATTATCTTTTCAGCAGCCGGGTTCGGGGCGGGTATTGCAAAATCCAAATCCAAATTCGACCTAAAACTTGATTGTTAACTCCTGATTTCGTACGCCTGACAAAATCACCAAAACAGTAGGCCAAAATCGCGCCAACAGTTGATGGAGTAGTTGTTGTGAAATCAAACTCACGAAATACATTCACATAAACATAAATAAAAAAATATAAAGTATGAACACAAGATTTACGTGGAAACCCAATTGGGAAAAAACCACGGAGAGAGAGAGAGAAATCCACTATAATAATATTGGGAGTACAAGATGTGTATTTGTGTTGTATCTCTTGTGTGTATGTTGTCCCCTCCAAATCCTAGCTTGTAGCCGTATATATAGAAGCCACCTCCATCCGCATCCAACTAGGAAAATGATTCCTTTTGTAAAATCACCTTATAACTACTAAATCCAGTAGGAGTCCTAATTAAACCTCCTTATCCCACCAAATAAGGAAACACAATCCTATTTTAATAAGGACTCTCCACTGTCATAATAAATTACATATGAGCCATCACCATTAAATAGATTGGGTTGCACCATGGCTAGACCCAAATAATCACATCCCAACATTGCCCCTCAGTCTCTTATTTATAAGGAACTTACAAATGAGAGAGTATTCAAAAAGTCTTCGTGGGATTATTATCCTCGGGATTTTTATCCGCTGAATTTTTATCCGCTGGATTTATATCCGCGGGATTTATATCCTCCGAATTTCCTTCAGTCTGTGGTTGATGATGAAACTGAAGCCACCTTTAAAGCACTTCAATGATATAAAAGCTTAAACTTTTATTTCTGCGCTGGCTGAATTCGTTACTGGTGCGATAACTCAGCATCAATTTATCATCACCTGGACCAAAGTGTTAATGTTTAGATTTTACATGCATCATGTGAATACTACCACTACATGCATAATATATATATACGCACGTACAAGTATATATTTAATTTAATAAAAAAGAATCACTTATCTCCTTCGGTGAATCGGTGATTTTAAATCGACACTAGAACAAGTGTCTTGTTTCCCACTGACGGCGCCAATGTTAACGCCTGATTTCGTACGCCTGACAAAATCACCAAAACAGCAGGCCAAAATCGCACCAACGGTTGATGGAGTAGTTGTTGTGAAATCAAACTCACGAAATACACTCACATAAACATAAATAAAAAAATATAAAGTATGAACACAAGATTTACGTGGAAACCCAATTGGGAAAAAACCACGGAGAGAGAGAGAGAGAGAAATCCACTATAATAATATTGGGAGTACAAGATGTGTATTTGTGTTGTATCTCTTGTGTGTATGTTGTCCCCTCCAAATCCTAGCTTGTAGCCGTATATATAGAAGTCACCTCCATCCGCATCCAACTAGGAAAAGGATTCCTTTTGTAGAATCACCTTATAACTACTAAATTCAGCAGGAGTCCTAATTAAACCTCCTTATCCCACCAAATAAGGAAACACAATCCTATTTTAATAAGGACTCTCCACTGTCACAATAAATTACATATGGGCCATCACCATTAAATAGATTGGGCTGCACCATGGCTAGACCCAAATAATCACATCCCAACATTGATCAATGATCAAAATACTTGTCTGGTCAAGTTTGGGTATAACTCGTTAGTCGAATGTAAATTTCCATCCTTTAAAACTTTGAAGAGTTTGAGACGGTTACTTTTTTAATTTGTTAATTTTTTGCATTAAAATAAAGTGTTCAACATTTATATTCTTATTTGATTATCAAATATTGAATACAAATACTTTAATACAAAGTGAAAATTTTATTGAGAATATACGGTCCATATATACTCATCTGAAACTACATTTTGACCAAAAAGGTTAACATATTACGTTTATTATCCATTAGAGCACAAATATCCTTAATCATTTTTCTTATGTTTCGATGTAAGCTTTTACTATTACGCGATACTTCAACAATCTTTCAACAATCTCTCCCTTAACGCGTGATCTCTCCATTCACATCGACATCACTCTAACCACTCTTTTTAATCATATAACCTATCATTCTTCTATAGTTGATGTGCCACCCTTCTTCATTATCTCTTGTTAATCCGCCAAGAATTTCTGTCAAGCCCATCAAGTCTTCTTATTTGACGAGCGTATCTCTCAATATCTCTTGTTTGATCCACCAAGAGCCTACTCGAAAAGTGTCCACCACTTGCTCAAAGAGTACAAATCCACTAAGCGTCCATAACTCATTGAGCCTAACCTATCACATCTCTTAACTAATGAGCCCACACTTTTCAATATCTCTTGTCAAGAGTCAACCAAAAATTTATGTGGTATTACTCATTAGTCGAATGTAAATTTTCATCCTTATAAACTTTGAAGAGTTTGAAATAGTTATTTTTTCATTTTGTTAAATTTTTACATTAAATTAAAGTGTTCAACAAGTACCTATATGATCTTGTATGATTATAGAATACCAATACTTTAATACAAAGTGAAAATTTTATTGAGAATATTCGGCCCATATATGCTCAACTGAAACCATATTTGACCCAAAAGGTTAACCTATTGAGTCTATTGTTCATTAGATCATATATATTCTCAATTGTTTTACTTATGTTTCGATGTGAGACTTTTTTATCACGCAGTACCTCAACAATCTCTCTCTTAACACGTGATCTCTCCATCCACATTGACATCAAGCTCCCCCCCCAAACTTTAACCACTCCTTTTGAACATATAACCCATCACTTCTTCTATAGTTGACAAACCCTTCAATTCATTATCTCTTGTTGATCCACTAAGAGTTTCTGTCAAACCCATCAAGTCTTCTTATTTGATGAGTGTATCTCTCAACATCTCTCTTTTTATCCACCATGAGTCTCTTCAAGAAGAGTAAACCACTTGCTCAAAGAGTACATAATCCACCGAGCATCCAAAACTCATTTACTCTAGTCCATCACGTCTCTTACACTACAAGAAAAATATCTATTTTCGACGGAATTTTCCGTCGAAATTCGGTTGAAACAATTGTTCGGAAATAAATTTCATCGAAAGTTTTCTCGTAATTAATAATTTTCAACGTAATTTTCGTCGAAAATAATATAATTCCGCAGAATTAATGCCGACAGAATTTTCCATTAGATTAATAAGATCACGTGACAGCTTCTATATAATTTGAGTAAACTTATTTTCGACGGAAATTATGTCGAAAATACCTTATTTTGTCAAAAATAAAGAGTTTTTTTAATAAATTTTTTTCATTATCCAGCTTTTTAAACCACAAAATTGTACCTATTTTCAAATATATATATATATATATATATATATATATATATATATATATATATATATATATATATATATGAAAACATTGATTCTGTTTTCATTCCCCACACCACAAACAATAGTAAACACAAATAATTTACAAGGAAAAATAAAAGTAACACAACTTTTTTACAATGATACTAAATGTTCTACTCCCTCCGTCCCAGGATAAAAGTCCTGGTGGACTTTTCACGCATATTAAGAAGAGGAATAAAATGACAAAATTGCCCATAATAATGTTATTAAATATGGAGAGAGAATTAGAATAAGAAAAGTATGAGATATTTAATGCTACGGGCATAATAGGAAAAAATGTGTAAAAGTTTGGTTATTAAAAGAAAGAGGGCATTTAACATGGGACAACCCAAAATAGTAATAAGGACTTTTATCCTGGGACGGAGGGAGTAATAAAGTACTCCCTCCGTCCCATTATAAAAGTCTTTATTACTATTTTGGGTAGTCCCATGTTAAATGTCTATTTCCCTTTAATAACCAAACTTTTACACATATTTTTCTATTATATCCGTAGCATTATATATCTCATACTTTTCTTATTCTAATTCTCTTTCCATATTTAATGACATTATTATGGACAATTTTGTCATTTCATTCATCTTCTTAATATGCGTGAAAAGTCCACTAGGATTTTTATCCTAGGACGGAGGGAGTACAATTTACAATGTAAAGTAAAAGTACAATTTACAAACTAACTAAAATTACAAATAACTACAACTAAACAAAATAAGTAAAATTAACTACAAGCGACGGGCGCTAGGTACTAACTACCATCAGTATAGGGTCAGGGTGGATCATCCGACAAAAGTCGACGCGACAGCTCTGGTATATGAAAATCATCGTAATCATCCCCCCGCTTGTCATCACTGAAACAACCCGGGTCAAATCCCAAGTCCGGAACAAATCTTGGGTCAAATCCCAAGTCCGAATCGAATCAAATCCATCCAAATAAGGCCTCAAACCACTGGTCCAATAGTATCTTCTTGGGTCATCTAGCCCACCACAGGCTCCCAAAAGGTCATGACTTGAAGGTACTATTGGTAGTTACTTAATTCCTCATATACAGATAGATTTCCCCCTATCTTTCGATGTGGGACTGGGGTGTTACAAACTCCCCCACTTAAATTTCTGACGTCCCCGTCAGAACCGATCACACACACACGGCCCAAAGATCTTTGCCTCTCTAGCCATTGTGGGATAATACCGGCTGGCTTCGTGTCCCCACCTCCGGACCTTCATCTCTCCATTGTGGGATAATACCACCAGCCTTCGTGTCCCCACCTCCGGCAACTCGATCGGATGACCCGACCCGAGCTTTCGAGAACCTGGCTCTGATACCATATGAAACAACCCGGGTCAAATCCCAAGTCCGGAACAAATCTTGGGTCAAATCCCAAGTCCGAATCGAATCAAATCCATCCAAATAAGGCCTCAAACCACTGGTCCAATAGTATCTTCTTGGGTCATCTAGCCCACCACAGGCTCCCAAAAGGTCATGACTTGAAGGTACTATTGGTAGTTACTTAATTCCTCATATACAGATAGATTTCCCCCTATCTTTCGATGTGGGACTGGGGTGTTACAATCACCATCTTGTCCGGCATCTCCACTATGTTGATACAATAGAAATAATAATATATATTAATTAGTAAACATGAGATTTAAATAATTAGCTAGTTGATAATTAAGTAACAGACATAATATACAACTTTATATGAATATAGTATCTGAGGAGTACTATGGGTCAGTAGTTGCCCAAAAGTCTGTCATGAGGGTAACCACCATCTGCAAGACTTCATCTCATATCGTGGCGAACTACTCCGAAGGAATCATCGCACTCTCCTTTATCGCCCCTAAGCAAGCTGATGCAGACGAGCACGACTGGTAGTACCTGATCATAGAATATCGCATACCAATCCACAAACTCACATGAAAACAAGTTAAATTTAATGTAGTCAACTTTCTTCCACATTAGGTTTTTACATTTGACACACGGACATCTCATAACATGTTCATTTGCAAAATTCAAAATCTTACACACCCCATCACGGTACTCATTAACTAATCCCCTGCCATTAGGTGGTATCCTACAATACATCTAACTTCGGTCATCTGACATCTTTAATTGAAACAAATGCACAATCAGACCAGGGTTAGTGTATGTGTTCCATGCATGAATACTACATATCTTCTTCTCCGGTCTAAAGGGATTAGACTTTTATCCCGTTCTTAGATTCGTCCCCTAACTAGTGTTAACACCTTGAACAAGTTTCTTCTGCATCAAGAAAATTTCAGCAGCACCTTCCAATGGTCTCCAAGTATACATGAAATAGACCAAGAACACTTAATTTAAGTATGCATGCACTTAGAGAACATGCAGAGATATATACCAACAAAAAAGTCCTAAAAAATGTACTCGCACCGTTGACACCGACCTAACTTAGAGACATAATATCCAGGAACAGTCCCAAATTAGATACCATTAAGCATTTACTCCTAATGAGCTAATGCATAACGAGTTTCTAAACTCCTAAGTAAACTACATTGAACAGTGAAAAATTAAGCAAATGCTACTTAGTTTGTTATTTTAATTTACTTATTTTATTTTATTATTCAACAATTTATTTAATATTATTTTATTTTCTTTTAATCAAATAATTTTACTATATATTATATTATATTAAATATAAACTATGTAAATGTTATTTAGTATGTTATATTATATATTTTTTTGTTAGACAAAGTATTAAGTTTACATAATGCTGAAAGCGACTTTTAAGTAATGATCTGCAGGAAATTCCCAAAGATACTTTTGTTTTTGAAGAGAGAATCATTTTCTTAATTCTTGTAAGCTTTTCAGCCTGAAAAAAACCCCAAAATCTAGACAAATCCACTCTCGACTTAGGTCGTTAGCAATACATTTACATTCTAACTTTACATCATTAATCGATGATATAATCAATAAAATGCGGATAAATTTTAAAAAAAATTATCTTTAATTTTTCTTTTATTCCCTAAATCACAACTTTTACAATTACATATTTTAGAATCATATTTATTCTATGATTCATTTTATCAGACTTTTTATATAAGATTACACATCTCAATACAATATCCTTTATATACCGGATAATTCAATATTTACCACCTGACATTAAATACACATCATAAACCGCCAATTACATATATTAAAAACCCTTGGCATGGTTCAAAACAATTTATAGATAAAGAAATTTTATTTTCTTGCATGTCTTCTGATTCTTAATATCCAGATGGCAGATAATATCACATTATATCCTTAAACTATAAAAAAATTATTTTTGTAAGACTGAGCTCGACAGTTCAGCAAATCGAACAGTTTTCATTCATCACATAGCACATTATTTCATGCTCAGTTCATACATCATAATCCTTTTACCATACATTTCATACATGCTGCATTTCACATATCATATAAAGATTGAGTACTATAACTCAATCAACTTAGTTATAAATTGACTTTCGCAAATATATCAGGCATCATACATAATTCAACATACTCAATTCAGTAAGTTCACATTTAAACAATATCAGTTTCATATAGCATGTGATGCCCCCAAAATAGGTATACAACACCCATTCTGAGTCGTCAAAATACATGATACAGAAACAACTACAACTTTATTAATACAACATAAAAATTGTGAGTTTAAATACAAATATTGTCATCTAGACAATATTCACACTCAAATAAGTCATCATTACAATTATTAATACACTATTTTACAGAATAGTGAGGACTACTAGAACAACTTCTAGAACCGTCATTCCATACCCCGACTAGTACTCGCTACATTTTCGCCTCCTGAGAAGAAAAATGGAACAACAAGGAAAAGGGTGAGCTCAACGAGCCGAGTAAAGAACATTATGACTAAGATAATATAAAACAAATTATCGTTAGTCTTCAACATGGAAAAA
Source organism: Panax japonicus (assembly GCA_020205505.1). Classification (NCBI taxonomy): domain Eukaryota; kingdom Viridiplantae; phylum Streptophyta; class Magnoliopsida; order Apiales; family Araliaceae; genus Panax; species Panax japonicus. The sequence continues at coordinate 88,085,643 of CM035096.1, read as the reverse complement.
TCTAATAGAATACAATAGACAACAAGTTTTAAATCAATATTCGCAGCGGAAATAATAATTCATTAGAAGAGTTAAGTAGAGAATGCAAACTACTATTTTCTATATATGAATTTAAAAGTTCATCATCGATATTTTATCCCTGTAACATCAATCAATATATATCTGGAATTAAATATTCATCTTTGCACTACAGGTTAGAGATATTCATCAGTTGGTCATGTTCATCGAAACACCTGTTCATCTTTGCACTACGGGACAAAGATATTAATCAGTCGGTCATGTTCATCTCAACACCTGTTCATCTTTGCAGTACGGGCCAAAGATATTCATCAAGAAATCATTTATCTTTGCACTACAGGCCAAAGATATTCAGTAATATCATCATTTAGGACTGAGGATGATGTAAAATATTTTAAAGAAAACGAATCCAGTGAAGCAAAAGAACAAATATTAAGGATTCGTACTTTAAACAATTCTCATTTAAAAATACTTCATAAATAACCAGAGTGGGGTAAAATTCAAGAATGATCAAAATATGGATACAATCAAAGCTAGTATCCAGAATAGATATTTTGGACAAAAAAAGAAATTTTATTTTTCGGTGAATAGTGCCGTATTCGTGAATAATGCCGTATACGTGAATAGTAACTCCGACACCAAAAGATAGAAATTTCACACAAAAAAACATCATCATGCTTCGTGAATAGTACTCGTGAATAGTAACTCATGAATAGTAACTCGTGAATAGTAACTCATGAATAGTAACCCTAACATGAAAAAGTTACAAATTTGATAAAAAGTTCTAACCAATATTTCAGCATAATGATATTGAAGAAATAATATCAATTTTGAATAAAATAACATCCCTTACCTCAGAAAGAATAGTACTTCTGACTGAAATACTGGATATAGTGCTGAAAGAACTTGCACCGTATAGCAATACCCAAATTACTAAAATACTCACAAGAATACGCTCAATATATCGAGAGAGAATGAGAGAGAAATCTGTAGTTTCTGGTGTGATTTTCAATTCTAACCTAAGCACCCTATTTATAGGAAAATGCTTAGAACACCAAAGCAGAAAATTTAATATAATATTAATATTTATTAACCAAATTCATACGCCCACCTCTAGACATTTGAAATCAGCCACTAACATGTGCAAGTGGAGCCAACCAAATAAAAAAACGTTTTTCTTTTAAAATAAATTTAAAACTTTCAAAAATCAATTATTACGGAACTTCAGAACTTCAATAATTCATAATAAATGTCCCTTTTATCAAAAAATTTGAATCTCGCGACTTTTTATAGAAAATTCAATTCTCTACAACTTTGCAGAAGAAAGTTTTTCCAAATTACAAACAGAAATTGACCGAAATCCATAAACAGACGATTTTACAGGCTATCATCAAATTTCAGTCAAGAAATGGGTCCACCAACATGTTTAACATGTTTTAAACAACTTTTGCAATAAAAATACTCTTCCTCCTCATATACTCATATATCCCACATTCATTGTAAAATATCTCCATTATCATATTATAATAATATAATAAAATATTATTTTATCAGAAAAGATAAAATATCAATTTTTTATAATTGTCACTTTAAAAATTTCCTCCATCTATATCCACATAAAATCAATATTTCCCTCATCATTTAAATTAATAATTAATTATTCACAAATACTATTACAAAATCACAGTACTGGCAATCAGGCCGTTCCCAGGAAAGAGGGTGTTTTCCAATAAGAATTTCTCCTTACTGGCGCGCAATTAGGTGACCAAACCTCTCCTTAGACAGAACTTTCTAGACATTGCCAATAATGTTTTCTAATACTTTATTCCGATAATATGAATTATTGCTTCAATAATGAAAAATATTGTGTAGTGACAATTATTGAAACAACAGTAATATAAAATATCAACGCAACAATTATTGAATCAATAAAATAAAATACTGAACAGTAACTACTGTAACAATTATTGAGTAGTGCTTTCTTACGTAAGTATCAATAATTGGTGCAATATCGTGTGCTACTGTGCAACAACGCGTATTACTGTATTTTAACCACCGGGTATTCCAACAGTATTAACGGTCACAACTACGCCGTTATTTATAAACAACTTATACTTGTCATTTTCTTCATCCAATCGTTTTCCGTTATGGGGCCCACAAAAGACTGCGCCGTCGTACGAATATTCCCCGACAGCAAGAATATTCCACGACCAAACGAATATTCCCCGACAACAATGAATATTTTATAACAACCAGCTTATTTAAAATATTTGCGCATTTTACCCATAACTAACCACATTAATCAAATCAACCCTTACTATTTCAAAATGATAAATAGAGGAAACTAAATTTCATTTATTAATAATTTGGGGTCTTACATAGCACATAACAACTGAAAGACTTGCCTTGATCATTAATTACCAACAATATTAACAGCTTCTATATATCTGCACTTTTCGTATCCTACACAACATATAATAACGGATATAAACTTTTAGTCATACAGTTCATACACCTTATTTCACATTAACTTAATATATTGTCTTTATCTCGTTCATTAGTTCCATTTAGAAATTTCGTATTTGATCTTCGCTTGACATAGACAAAACATTCTTGAATAGGAAATTTGTTAAATAACATATGCCTTGCTACTTAAGAGCCCCTATTATACATGCCCCATACTCCAGCTCTTCAATAAACTGCTACACGTTTAAGTCACATACACGTTTAGTCATGAAATAATATTCATTAATCGTTTACATTAAACCCATTATATGACTCATCATTCTGTAATTGTCACTTTATAATATCCTCTTATGTGATTATGACTTGTTATTATGACTTATTACATGTTTAATGCTTCATTTTGTTCATTAGAATAGATTGGATTAACATTCCCTGGACCATACATTTAAAGTCTCATTTATAGGCCTAATCAATTATCAGCGCGGTCACGCCACATTTAACCTTAGTACCAGCGCAGCAGCGCTGCTGCGCTATCGCGCCTAATTAAGCCTGGATCACAGCGCATCAGCGCCCACCTGCAAAATCAGTAAACTTGTTTTACTCCGAACTACACATTTATAGAGAAATTACAACATTTCAAACACTAACAAACCATTTTAAGGATTCTATTTCAATGTTCATGCTAGATTTTCTTATTTTGACCTATTTTACAAAATCCTTCACCTCGAATTCGTTTTAAGTCCATTTTGATTCATTCAAACTGGGTTGTTTTCGCATTTCATAGGAGTATAACATAAAATCATCAATTCAAGACTTTAAGCATACCTACTCCACTAAAATAATTCCTAAATTAAACAGACCTAAACTATCCAAAATGAGACCAAAGGTCCACACAACTTCAAATTCTTTGCTTTAGTTCCATTTGTTTGCCATTATCAGATGTTTTAAGGTATCAACAATGATGTTTCACAAAAAAAGGTATCAACAAGGATATTATTCAATTATAACCAATAACAACATCAAATCCATAAATAAAGTAAAAACCGAAAATCTTGAACTTATAATAGAAATAGTTAGAGTTGATTGTTTTACCTCTTGATTCCTTCTTTACTTAGTTAGATATTCTAATACTTGATCAATGCCTTCCTTTCTTCTCCTTGATCTTCCAAAACTTAGGATTTATGACATTTCTGGTGAGCTGGAGGGCGACAACGGGATCGGAATTGGTCGGTAGTGATGTGAGCTAGGTTACCGGAGAGAGTTAGCAGTAGAGAGATGTTATTTTTTTGGCTTCTATATTTTGTGCGGCGCTGAGAAAGCAATTAGGTTTTTATAAAGTTATATTTCCGACGAAAATTCCCTCAAAAATACTTCCCTTGGAAATAAGTTATTTCTGATAAAACTTTTGTCGGAATTATGTCTTTCCGTCGAAAATGACTTTGGTGTTGGCGGAAAATATGGCGCCAAGGGTGGTAATTATTTTCGGGGCTAATTACACTTCTGTTAGATAAAGTACCATCAAATTCATAATTTGGTCCCCAAAGAATTTGGGCTTACAATTTACTACGTCAAGTGCCTAATTTGATACAATTTAGCCCACAATTTTTGAATCTGACCAAAATTGACCAGAATACCCGACCCGCCCAAGAATCTGATCGAGTTTTGTGTATTTAATACCAGTTGATCGTATATATTTATTTGACTTAATTTTAAAAAATGCTATTTAAAGTTTTGTTACATCAAGTACCACCATATTCATGATTCTGTCCTCAAAGAAAAAAAATATTAAAATTATAAAAAAATTATAAATATAATAATTTTTATTCCTTTAAAAAAAGTAACTAATACCGTAGAAATAAGGTATAAATTATAAATAAAATTTAAAATTATAAATATTTATAAATACAATTTGTAAAATTGAAGTTATGATATAATTTGTAAAATTTAAGACGTAAAATTTATAATTTATGCTATAATTTATAATTTACAAGATTTAAGTTATAAAATGTATACATATAATTTGTTAAATTATAGATAAGAATTTTAAAATTACTTTTTTCTTATAAATACAATATCGTTTCAAGAATAAAACGGGCGAAAAGAAAGTGTTGTTGGATAAACTAATTAAATACGTACTATTTGTTTGAAGAATCTTTTAACTAAATATATACAACTCAATTTCCAAATTCAAAATACATTATGTATGTCGTCTTATGTACCTTCTCTTTTTGCAACTTATTTTTTGCACACCATATCCTCTCTCCTCCTTCAATGGCGATAATCAGCTTTTTTTCGTTTGAAAAGTCTTTGAATTAACATAAAATTTTAGGTTATTTTCTGCTTAAGTTGATCACAATTACTGGACAGAATCAAAGGCGCTGAAATTTTCAAATTTGAAGGATAAGGGAATAGGGAGAGAAGAGAGAGCAAGTGGGTTTTTTTTTTCTTTTTTTCTTTTTCAATTTTTTCCTCCTTTTGTATGCTCTTCCAATATAAAATGGGTATTATTTAATTAATTAAATTTTTGGTACTTTTGTCCATTGTTTAAAAGTTTAAAGTTATTTGTGGGTCCAAGTGTAAAATTAGGGTTCACATAACCTAATTGAATTAAATGCGCAATTAGGGTTCCACGACTTCATTAAATGTGCAAATTAGGGTTCGCATAACCTAATGAAATGAAGATGAAAAAGCCGAAAATAAATAGGCGAGACCTGGGAGAAGCCTCCACGGGTCCCGAGGCAGAAGGCTCATGGAGGCAGCTCGTTATGGAAATTGATTAAGGGATTGGATTTGTGGCTAGAAAAACAGGACGATCTGGGCATTACTCTGATGATTAAAAGGGTATTTTTGGAATTTTCCTGAAAGCATGTGCCTGACGCATGACTACTTTCCAGAAAACCCTATAAATACCCTTTCCATTCCATTAGGAAGAGGACCTCTCTTCAGACTCAGGACTTGGACTCTTGGAAGATCAAATGACTCTTTTGGTGACTTAAGGCTTGGATATTCCACCTAAAAGCACTAAAAGGGTTTGAACATTTTCACAACTCGAAGGACTCAAGAAGGCTCTTGGAATCCATGCTACCCTAACACGGTTCCCGGATTCTAGGAGTTCTGCCACTCGTTGTTGGAGTAATCGTCCACCTGTCGTTCTCTCATCTTCAATCAATCAATCAATTACGTGCACTTCGTGGATTTCTCTCATCCTCGGCCAACACGAAACCCTAATCCTAGTAAGGTACGATTTACTTGCCCACAGTATTCATGTTAAAAATATAATTTATATGTTTAAAAGTTTATTTATTTTTTTGGCAATTAAGTCTTTTTTTTAAATTTAAAATAGAAAAATTAAATTTGATAATCTTTGTATTAATATTTAATTTTAGCAATTTAACATATAATAATTATTTATAAGGATTAATACAGATTTAATACGTCAAATAAGTATTTAAACAAATTCTATACGAATTAGGTACTTGATGTAGTAAATTGTGAATTTTGTGGTACTTGATATAACATAAGTATTATTAGCCCATATTTTATATGGTCAAACCGTATACAATTCTTATTTGGCCGTAAAATTAGGTATTTCGGCCAATTTTGTCCGAATTCTAAAATTGGGGGCTAAATTGTATCAAATTAGACACTTGATATAGTAAAGTGTAAGCCCAAATTCTTTGGGAGCCTAATCATAAATATGATAGTATTTCATGTAGTAAACTGTATTTAGCCCTTATTTTCGACAGAATTATGTCGGAATTAACATATTTCCGAGAGAAGTATTTTCGACCGAATATTTCGTCGAAAATATACTAATTTTGAGAAAATTATTTTCGTCGAAAATAGTTATTTTTCTTAGTGTTAATTGACGAGCCCACACTTTTCAATATCTCTTGTCAAGAGCCCCAAGCTCATAGTCGTGACTCTGATAGCAGTTGTTAGGAATATTCAACCAATATTTGTTCATTTGAAACCACATTTAACTCACAAAAATTAACATATTAGATCTATAGTTCATTAGAACATATATTTTTTCTTATATTTCGATGTGAGACTTTAGTATCACGTATATAAGATAATCTAGCAAATGATTTGATCATATGAATGTAGACATTGTATACAACCCATAGATGTAGGGACCTTTTAAAAGAAGTTTGAGGGGTCTATTTTATCGACAAGAAAAGGTAGGAGGCGTCTATAAATCTCATATTTATAGGAATCATTCGAATGTGAATGAATATAGTCCAAACAAACAAAGGCTTCATTGATTTAGCTGAAAGAAAACATTATATAGCAAAAGCATATGGGACATTTATTAGTGGACAGAAGTAGACCAGGCCTCCTGGTCTAGTTGGTACTTGCTAGGTTGCACCTTCATGCAATCATGCTAACAGCTAACTTAACATTAATAAGATTTGCTAGTTTGAGGAGAAAAATTAAGGAGGGGGAGGGGGAGGGGGGGGGGGGGGGAGTTTGGTTAGGTTTCTTAAGGACCAAACAAAATTAAACCAAGATCCGTTCTATAAAAATGACAGATATTCAAAATATAAAAAATACAAATGTTCCATAAAAGATATTTAAGGTACAAAATTCAAATGTAAAACATTATATAAAATTTATTTTTCCCTTGATTAAAAGTACTTAGGTAGGTCCTGTACTGTACTAATAAGAAAAACAAATACTTAATCCGTCTGAGGATAAATTTTTATTATTATTATTTTAGATAGTACCAAGTTAAATATTTATTTACTTTTTAAAATTTTATTTTTTATAATAATTTGCCTATAATACCCTTGATATTAAATATCATATTTTTATTTTCTATGCATATCTATGGAGCATCACTAGTCATGTGTATATAATTAAGTGAGAATTTAAATATGTACAATTTTGTCATTTTATCATTTTTTTTAATACGCACATAAAGTCAACTAGATCATGCCTATAAAGGAGCAAATGAATGGAAAAGAACTGATGAACCCAAATGTTAATTATATTTTTGTGTGGGATTAGGTTGGCATTGCCCCACAGCAATATTGCAAACAACTTGAACTGCAAAGTTCTTGCCGTAAGGCAACCAACACCATTGACCAGAAGGACCATTTCATTAGCAGACAGTTCAACCAACATGGACTTCTCTCAGATTGAAATTACTGCTGGATTAAGGTGAGATTATTCCCATTTGTATTTTTTTTCTTTTTCTTTTTCTTTTTGTAAAAGAAATATATTAAAACTATAATCTGTTATAAAAGATAAATAAAATTATAATGGTAGAAAATTAAGGGCAGATTCAGGATTTATTCCCAGCAGGAGCAGATTTTTTTGGGCTGAATTTTAACGAGATAGAGAGCGAGAATTTGAATACATTATACCTGTGTTACTTTTTTTTGGAGCAGTAGTAGTTGAACTTTTTTTGCCCCTCTAAGTTTAACTTTTTTATAAATTTGCTCCTTTAAGTTTATTAAATTTTATTTTGCCTCCTCTCACTATACCTATTAAAAAAAAGTTGAACATAGTCAGTGTCCCATTTGCCCTCCAGGTAGATCCAGTGGTAGAAATAATTCAAATGGTACTCCTTTAAAATAAATAATAAATTTATATCAGGTTGATTGTCCATCATAATAGTAAGCAGTGAACATCATATATACATGAAATACAGTTAATCTTTTAAAAAATTTAGGAAACTGATATTTTTACATGTTAAAATAATATTTTTACGTGAGTCACTCTCACATGGAGGTGGGACCCACTCACTATTCATGTAAGGGATCGCGTGAAAATATCAATTTTTTATGTAGAAATATCAGCTTCCCAAAATTTAATTAATATATTGAAATACATTCAATACTTTGTATTAGACTATTAGTATTACTCTATGTGTACCATTTGCCTGTTCCCTCTGATTTTTTTTTTATGTTTTTTGCTTTTTTTTAATTCCTACTTGCCTTCAGTTGGGAATAATGACCGAACTGCCCTCAGTGTTGTACAGAACTTAAGTGTCATTTGTCACACACAAAAAAAAGAGTGAGTATTTGTAATTGTAAAGTTTTGAGGAATACATTATTGAAAGAAGGTCAATGCTGTATAAGCATCTAAGTACACATTAACTTTGCACCCAAGTTTTGCATCTACAATATGTCAAGGGTATTGTAAGAATTTTTTTTTAAATAAATTAAATTTAATTATTTTATAAATTATAGAGGGTATGAATGTACCAATTTAAGTTTGTTAGCACTGCTCCATAAAAAAAAGTTATGTAAACAGAAAAATAATCAACTACTATGTACCAAAAAGATTTTAGTATGATGGTTAAGATTAAGTTCATGTGATATTTGACTTTCTGGTTCGATTAAAAGTACCAGATCTTGAGGGAAGCAATGACCCTAAATTTGATTTTATACCAACTGGCCTTGACTCAGTCGGTCCTGAGTTCAACCCCCACCCTCGAATTAACAAAAATAAATAATTTTGATCTTATAATTAGAGCATCATATGTTCTCTTTCTTCTAAAATGATAGTCAAGCTCCAAAGTATTTATATAAAGTTTGACTTTAACTTTATTAATCATAATGAGATTTGATATATATATATATATGGAAATGATCCATGCAAAATGTTAGTTCTGGACACTGTTTCAACTGACTGTTATTCAGCCGTCCAAAATTAGATCGAATGGCTGAGATGAGGGCTCAGCCTCTAGAAGGTGTAGCGGCCAGCAATAATTTAATTAATTTTCTATGTTGGCCACTAGAGGGAGTAGCGTTTTGACTGGCCGCTACCCCCTCTAGCGACCAACATAGAAAATTAATTAAATTAAGGGTGGCTTGATAATTTGTCTCAGCCGCTAGAGGGAGTAGCAGCCAGATTGACTAGATCTTAGGACATAGATCTAATATTTTAATCAATTCTCATCCATATGCTAAACAGCTGCAAAAATTTAGCTTCGAAGAGGGATTGCAGCTCAGGATATGGGATTGCAAGATATAGGGAAATGATCAGGGACTGCAGCTGTTTAGCATATGGATGGGAATGGAGTAAAATGTTAGATCTTTGTCCTAAAATCTAGTCAATATGACCGTTACTCCCTCTAGCGGCTGGGCCAAATCCCCAAACCACCCTTAATTTAATTAATTTTCTATGCTGGCTGCTACTCCCTCTAGCAGTCAACATAGAAAATTAATTAAATTATTGCTGGCTGCTACTCCCTTTAGCGACTGGGCCCTCATCTCAGTCATTCGATCTAATTTTAGACGTCTGAATAACAGTTAGTTGAAACAGTGCCCAAAACTAACTTTTTTCATGGATCATTTCCCATATATATAGTCCATTTCAAGGGCTCACCCCTTTATTTTACATACCATGCTCACCCCCTTTAGCGACGGACCGGGCGACGGTTCTGTCCGTCACTATATCAGATAACCGTCGTCTTAACATATAGCGATAGACTGAACCTGTCACTAAAGGGGAAATGTAAGGTATGTATAATCTAGGGGTAAGCCTTTTTGATCCTTTCCGTATCTTTGATCCTTTACGTGTGTGTGTGTGTATATATATATATTCTCAAGAGTTTTAATTGTTGAGTATTGTACATGAATGGTAATGCAGCTTCCCTGATGTTCCTCCTCCAAAAATCCGATACAAAATATGTCCAAACCCTTCTGCTATTATATGGAGATCAGCAAGAAGAAGAAGAAAGGGGACTTCTTAAAGTCATGCATATATTCTCAGTTTTCTTCCAAAAAAATGTTAAGAGGATTGATCCATTTCTGCTACAAAACTACTTTGGGCTTGACCTGAATTTAATTGGATCTGGCCTTCAAGCTTTCAGTTTCTCTTGCACAACAAAATTCCTTACATGAACAAATGAAAGAGTTTTGACAATATTCACCTCACATATGAATATTAAGGGAGTCTCATATATTATGGAAAAAAAAATATCATTTTACTTGTTTATAGTTATAAATTTCTTATTTGAATAAAATCTCGTTTGAGCATGCTATTGATTCTGTTTACAGAATTTCGAGCTTTATATTTTAAAATTTGTGAAGCACACGTACTCTAAAAGAGAGTTATAAATAATGTGTATTTCAAATGAAATTCTTATCCATGAAAATAAAAATGAAAAATTATAATTTTTTATTCAAATATTCTATATATAATGTGACACTACCAAAACTCTCACTATTATCATAAAACTCTATTAAGTTTTCTAACTATATTAGACCCTACATGAATGTATTTTAAGGAAGAAAAAAACACACAAGCATGCACTCATTTTGTGAAGTTTAACATTACACTGAAGCTGAATGATGTGATAAAAATATATAACTACAAGTGTACAGTGTCAAATTAAAGAATTGGTAAGTCCATGTTGAATCTATAAAAACTAGATTAATGTATTGTTAATATTTATTTTAGGCGAATTAGAAATAAAGATTGAAAATTAATTAACTAAAATATGAAAACTAATATTGAGGAAGCAATCTAGAATCCGAATCCATTAAACAATAAATTAACATAATAAGTAATTCAATCTCTTCTATTTTTATAACTTAATTACGATTTTAATATCCCTTCCCTTTAATTTAGCAATTTTACATTTAACGTAGGCAATCATAGACTATGAAAATTTAAAGATTAACTATAACCCGGCCATCAAAACTTCTTCGAGCAATCATGGATTATAAAAAAACTCATATCTTAACAATAATCTATCAAAACCTCTTAATTAATTTAAAATCACATAAGAACAATAAAATGAAGGTATTTCGATAACGAAACATGAAGGCGAAATCAATTAAACATAAAAGCATAAATAATAGAAGAGATAAAAATATTATCATGAATAATTATTTAATTTCATCTTCAGCCTAGATTAAAGAAATTAGTTAGACATGAAAAATAAATAAACTAACTAAAATAAAGAAGAAGTAGAAAATTCAAAAAATAAATAAGAAAACTCCCTTTATTAACAATTCTCCCACAATCATACAATGAAAAAATAATTTAATATTACTCCTACTCCTGACCTAAACTAATTTCATCTTCCTCTCTCTAAAACTAGAGACCTATTTATAGAGAATTTTTTTTTCCCTAATTTAGATTCATTGAACTTGGTCTCTTTTATTTCCTTTTTATCCTTTTCTTTCCTTCTTAGCTTCAGTCTCTACATAGTAATCTCCTAATAGTCCCTTTCTATATAGGTTTCAACTTTCAAGTGACAATCAACTTCTCAAAGAGATCTTCTAGATTAAAAAAATCTTCTAGATATACTTTCTTTTCTCTTGCATATCAAAATTGTTCAACCTCCTTCCTTCTCAGTGTAGTATTCTTCTTGGATCAGGGACGAAACTATGTTAGGACTGCAGGGGCCATGCCCCCCCCCCCTAAGGCTTAAAAATTTTGTAAGGCCACTTGTTCATTTATCAAGTTATTCATGGAGTGCTTCTAATTGCGAACTAATTTTATTATTAAATTCATTATAATTGCATATTTGTATAATTTGAGCATAATATTGTATTTATGTCATTCCAATTGAATGATACATTTGCATTCAGGTAACCAACTAAAACCCTCATTAAAAAAAATTATTCTTTGTTTATTTTATGAAACTTGATATTTTAATTTTTAAAAGTTTAATGAGTGATCATAATATTGTATATGTTAATTCCAATTGCATATTCAAATTGTTTTCCGGTAACCAACTAAAACCCTTATGTATTTGATTGCAAATTTATAAAAATTTAATATTAAAAAGTTCAATGAGTGGTCTAATAATATTGATTAACTCATTCTTATAGTGTAGTTAATTGAATTTTTTATTTTTTATTTTAGAATCATGGAAAAATCACGTACAATTGATTCATTTTTCAAGAGAAATCAATCAAATCATGTTGACACATCTCTATTTATCCATGAGCCTAATGTTAAAAAATATCTGCCTACCTCTGAACAAGAACAACTTTTTCTAAAATCACCAAAAATTGAAGATAAAGAATGAGATATTAATTATTTGGAGCGTGATCCTAGAAAATATATCGAAAAATGAAAATATTGTGGTAATCTATTTGATGAAGTTTGACGAGCTTACATCAATTACGGTCCATATCAATGCATTCTTCCTGAGTAGCCTTTTTCTGAATATATATTATGTTGTAAAAAAGATTTCGCCCCCCCCCCCCTAAGATCAAATACTGATTTCGCCCCTGTCTTAGATATTTCCTTACATGAAAAAAAGTATGGAATATTGCTTGATCACCAAGATGTTAACTTTATTGCAATAAAATATTATATCCTACAAAATAAAATAAAATATATTAATTTAATAAACTAATATAATTAAAGGAATAAAATTATGATAATAAAATGTATGAATTATGTGTCTATCAAATACCCTCATACCTAGTTTTTTGATCATCCTTGAGTAAATAAAAAGAAAAAAAAACTAGAACTATCACTTTTTCATAAGAAACATGATTGCACTTAACATGTGCAACAAGCCTTTAAACTTCAAGGTTACCCAAAGTGGACAAGTTGTGTCTCGTGAAGGTTTGCAGTGAATATACCCACAAAATTCAAAAATATCTTTGAGTTCAACAAATTATGAAATTGAAAGAAAACTTCTAAATATACATGGGCATTATACATAAGAAAGATTAAACTCAAAATTCCACTTTCAATTTATCAAAAATACTTTATCTTCATTATAGACACCATCTTTCATAAAATTAAGGGTTAAGTTCAGATGACCACTTGGGGTTTGAGCGGTTTCCCACTTAACCACCTGTAGTCAGTAAAGCTACATTTAAACTCCCAATTTTTTGAGTTAAAGTGAAAAAGTCACCTTTTTCATCCAACTTAACTGTGCGTGTATGTCAGACGCCAAAAAGCGCGTGAGAAGGAGGTGTAACAGTCAAAAAAACTGATAAATGTCTAAAATAGCCCTTCTTCTTCCTCTTTGTTTAGCCATGGAAGAAAATGAAGAGGCTTCATCAAAGTTAAACAAATCTCCAGTTTTTGACAAGGCTTCAAACCCACTCTAATTCTCGGCTATGATGTTGACGGAGACGGTGGTGGGATTCACAGGAAAAGCGTGGGCTTTTAGATTGTGGTGTTTCTCTATTCAGATTAGTAGGGGGTTTGATTAAGATGAATCTCGGTTTGGAAGAGGATGCGTTCAGATTTTTTTATGTTATCCTTATTCATCTTTCCATTTTCTTAGATCTTGAACTGATTTTAGTTCTCAGATCTTGAACTGATTTCATCTCGGTTTGGAAGAAGATGTTTCAGATCTGTTGTGTTTTTCGATTTGGATTTATTCGTTATTGCTCTATTTATTTGTTCAAATTGGATGTGTCACGTTTCGTATTCTCCCCTTGGATCCTTTGATTTTCCTCCAGCTCTTTTCTTTCCCATTCATTTTCCCTTGTTCCCAGATTTCTTCTCTCTTGTTTGGTCCTTCAATAGCAGAGGAGAAATAGGGAAGTAAACGAAATTAGAACAATAAAAAGAGCCTCAATTGGAATGTCTCCATAGAATCTGTCTTTGCCTCTGCGTTTCCCACTAATATGCCACTTGAAACATTTACCTAACCCTGGTATATGTTTGGAAATTTGCTAGTCATAATTATATATTGGTCAGGTACAATTTGGGTTGGGAGAGAAGGTGAGGTAAAAGCAGGACTGCGAAGGGGGCAGTTGGTTTCTATATTTGTTGGTAGCCTAGGTGCAGCTTGGGAAATATTTCTCTGGCCTGTATAGATGGTTCTTCTGTTTGGAAGGATCTTTTGTATAATAAACCTCTTTCTCGTGTTTTACTTTTTATCTTTTGCATTTTTTGTTGCATCTTCTAAGCTTGATTAGGCTCATCTGAAGGAAGGTGATCAACTGAAGATGATTGTATATGTAGTTTGATACTTTGATTAGTTCTGATATCATTAAAACCTAAGAAAGTTGTGAATTATTATGTTAGTTTTTGTGTGTTTTTATTGTTCAAACAATTTCTTCTCTCTTGTTTGGTCCTTCAATGTGTGTTCCCAGATTTCTTCTCTCTCGAGTTGGGTTTTTTAGGCACCAAGGAGTTTGCTGAGTTTGCCGGATTTTATGGTGATGTTTGTGCCTGTTCTTTTTAATATTATTCTTTTTTCCTTGCAAATTTCCTGTTTACCATGGTGAGGGTAATTAAGTCTTTAGCCAAATAAAGCAACGAAGTTAAGACGGAAAACACTTTTTCACTTTAACTCAAAAAGTCGGGAGTTTAAATGTAGCTTTACTGACTACATGTGATTAAGTGAGAAACCGCTCAAACCCCAGGTGGTCATCTGAACTTAACCCTAAAATTAATTCCATGTGATGCATGCATTGTGTATGTGATGTAACTCTTAGTAGGCAATTTTACTATGAAAATCAAACAAACTCATTTTTCTTGTGGAGTAAAATTCAAGAATGATATTTATGTATCAAAAATAATTTGGACAAAAGAGAAAATTAAATTCTTTTGTGAATAGTACTCATGAATAGTACCATATGAATATTACCCATGAATAGTACTCAGACATGCAAAGATTAAAATTTAATAAAAAAAGTTCAGACCAATATTTCAGGAAAATTATGTTAGATGAAACGCACCTTAAAGAATTTTTAATTATTTCAGGAATTATAAAAGCAATACTTACTATAGTAAGTTTAAATTTAGGAATATGAAATGAAATAATATCACTTACATAATATGGAGTATGAAAGAAAATGATATTTTTACGAGTATTGAAATAAAATAACATCTTTTACGAATATGAAATAAATAATATCTTTTACCTTAGTAGAAACAAGATTTGACTGGAATGTCGGATATTATCCTGAGAAAATCTAATCTTGCACTAAAATCTACACTCAAAGTATTCTTATACTCAAAAGAAATACTCACAATATTGCAGTAGAAAAGCTCGAGATTTTTGGTGTGTTTAGGATGGAGGGTTACCCCTCCTTTTATAGTGCAGCACGGAGGAATAAAACAATTCTTCTCTGCCTAACTTTTTTTCTTCTTATTGCCAAATTTTTTTTTCTTCTTTCCTTGCCTAACCTCCTCCCATTTTTTATGGGTGAGGCGAACACCAAATGAAACAATTGAATGCATTTCCTTTGTAGGAGAATTGAAAAGCACGTGTGCACGAAAATAGTTTTGAAAAAAAAATTCAAAATCAAAACGATAACCTTCACTCCACTTTTATTCAAATGCTGAAAATTATATATTATTATAATATTACCATTTAAATTATAAAATTATACTATTATATTATCACATTATACTATTATAATGTAATATTATAATAATATATTTAAGTGAATGTTTTATCGAAAAAAATAGTTGTGATTCCATAGAAAAATATGTCAAACTTTCAACAAATGTTTCATGCTAAATTCCTTCATTTATATCAAAATTGAACGAATATTCACGACATAATAAGTATTCACAATTAATATTATAAACTCACAATATTAACAACCAGATCATTCCCAAGAAAGATGTGGCTTTCCGATAAGGATTTATCCTTATTGACTCACAATTATATAACCTAACCCCTTTCCTCGAAAGAATTTTTTAGACATTTTCAATAATGCTAACTAATAATATGAATAATTGTGTCGTGTCAATTATTGATTTAATAATATAAAATATTGTGCAGATCATACTGTGACAATAATTGAATCAATAATATGAGATATTATGTAACAATTGCTGTGATAATTATTGAATGAAACTGAGTGGCTTGTTACGTAAGAATCAATAATCAGAGATATTATGAAATACCGTGTGCTACTATGCAACAACGCGCATTATTGTACTTTTATCATCGAGTATTTCAACGGTTAACAGTAAAAGCTTTGCCGTTATTTTTTATAAAAAGGTTATTTTTGTGGCTTTCTATATCCGACAGTTATTCTGTTATGTGTTCTACCAATGATTGCGCCGTCATACGAATATTCCCCGACAAAAGAATATTCCTCGACCAAACGAATATTTTATGACAACTTGCTTACTTTGTAAAATTTGCACATATCACCCATAACTATAGCATTATATCAAATCAACACCTTATTATTCAAAATAATAATTAGAGAAAATTAAATTTTTATTCATAAAAAGTTGGGGTCTTACAGCTTACTAACTCGAGTAACACATGCCACAAATGTAAGACCCCAAATTATTAATAAATGAAATTTAATTTCCTCTATTTATCAATTTGAAATAGTAAGGGTTGATTTGATTAATGTGGTTAGTTATGAAAAAAATGCGCAAATATTTCAAATAAGCAAGTGGTTATAAAATATTCATTGTTGTCGGGGAATATTCGTTTGGTCGTGGAATATTCGTACGACGTCGCAGCCTTGTGTG
This sequence comes from Panax japonicus, assembly GCA_020205505.1. Classification (NCBI taxonomy): domain Eukaryota; kingdom Viridiplantae; phylum Streptophyta; class Magnoliopsida; order Apiales; family Araliaceae; genus Panax; species Panax japonicus. Next base: position 88,068,768 of record CM035096.1, on the reverse strand, counting down.
GGCCCCATAACAGAAAGCGATTGGATGAATAAAACGACAAGTATAAGTTGTTTATAAATAATGGCGTAGTTGTTACCGTTAACATTATTGGAATACTCGGTGGTTAAAACACAGTAATACGCGTTGTTGCACAGTAGCACACGGTATTGCACCAATTATTGATTCTTACGTAAGAAGGCACTACTCAATAATTGTTGCAGTAATTATTGTTCAGTATTTTATTTTATTGATTCAATAATTGCTACGTTGATATTTTATATTATTGTTGTTTCAATAATTGTCACTACACAATATTTTCCATTATCGGAACAATAATTCATATTATCTGAATAATATTATTAGATAACATTATTGACAATGTCTAGAAAGTTCTGTCTAATGAGAGATTTGGTCACCTAATTGCGCACCAGTAAGGAGAAATCCTTATTGGAAAGCCCCCTCTTTTCTGGGAACTGCGTGGTTGTCAGTATTGTGATTCTGTAATATTATTTGTGAATAATTAATTATTGATTTATATGATGAGGAAAATATTCATTTTATGTGGATATAGATGGAGAAAATTTTTAAAGTGACAATTGTTGAAAATCGATATTTTATCTTTTCTGATAAAATAATATTTTATTATATTATTATAATATAATAATGATGATATTTTTACAATGAATGTGGGATATATGAGCATATGAGGAGAAAAAGTATTTTTGTTGCAAAAGTTGTTTAAAACATGTCTGTGGTTCCATTTCTTGACTGAAATTTGATTATAGCCTATTAAATCGCCCGTTTATGGATTTCGGTCAATTTCTGTTTGAAATTTGGAAAAATTTTCTTCTGCAAAGTTGTAGAGAATGGAATTTCCTATAGAAAAGACATGAGTTTTGAATTTTTCTGATAAAAGGGCTATTTATTATGAATTATTGAAGTTCTAAAATTCTGGAATAATTGATTTTTGGAAGTTTTAATTGTTTTAATTAACAAAAACGTTTTTGGTGAGTTGGCACATGTGTGGCTGATGTTTTGGATCAGTGGAGGTGTGCGTAGGAAATTATAATATATATATATATATATATATATATTAAATCTTTTGCTTTGGTGTTTTAAGCAATTTCCTATAAATAGGGTGCTAAGGTTAGAATTGAAAATCACACCAGAAACTGAAGTTTTCTCTCTCTTTCTCTCTCGATATATTGAGCATATTCTTGTGAGTGTTTTAATACTTTGAGTGTTGCTATACGGTGCAAGTTCAAGTCATAGCCTATATCCGGTGTTTCAACTAGAAGTACAGTCTTTACAAGGTAAAGGATGTTATTTTTTTCTTAAATGATATTATTTTCTTCAATATCATTATGACGAAATACTAGTTTGAATTTTTTATCAAATTTAAAACTTTTTGTGTCGGGGTTACTATTCACGTATACGGCACTATTCACCGAAAAATAAAATTTTTTTCTTTTTCTCGAAAATATCTATTTTGGATACTAGCTTTGATTGTATCCATGTTTTGATCATTCGTGAATTTTTACTCCACTATGATTATTTATGAGGTATTTTTGGACATGGATAAACTAAAATACGAATCTTTAATATTTGATATTTTGTTTCACTGGATTCGTTTTCTTTAAAATATTTTTCATCATCCTCAGTCCTAAATGATGATATAACTGAATATCTTTGACTTGTAGTGCAAAGATGAATGATTTTCTGATGAATATCGTTGGCCCGCAGTGCAAAGATGAACAGGTGTTTAGATGAACATGATCAACTGATGAATATCTTTGGCCTGTAGTGCAAAGATGAATATTTGATTCCAGATATATATTGATTGATGTTACAGAGATAAAATATTGACGATGAACTTTTAAATTCATATATAGAAGATAGTAGATTTCGTTCTCTACTTAACTCTTCTAATGAATTATTATTTTCGCTGCGAATATTGATTTAAAACTTGTTGTCTATTGTATTCTATTAGATTTTTCCCTGTTGAAGACTAACGATAATTTGTTATATATTATCTTGGTCATAATATTCTTTATTGGGCTAGTTGAGCACACATTTTTCCTTTTTGTTCCATTTTTCTTCTCAGGAGGCGAGAATGTAGCGAGTACTAGTCAGGGTATGAAATTAAGGTTCTAGAAAGTCGTTTTAGTAGTCCTCACCATTTTTGTAAAATAATGTATCAATAATTATACTGAGGACTTATTTAAGTGTGGATATTGTCTAGATGACAATATTTGTATTTAAACTCACAGTTTTTATGTTGTATTAATAAAGTTGTAGTTTTTTCTGTACCATGTATTTTGACGACTCGGAATGGGTGTTGTATACCTATTTTGGGGGCGTCACAATAAAATTAGACTATCAAGTTGCTTTTATCCATTACACTTTTCAACATGAATATCGATATTTCCTAAGACTTCGATACCCAATTATGTCGTTCAATGGACATTAAAGTAGTTATTTATTTCTTTTTCATTTTTTTTAAAACTTTTTTTCCTTTCTATTTTTTTGAAATTACTCGAATCATAGTTTATACCCCATAACTAAGAATTAGTGCAAACGTGAAGTGCAAAAAATGCTTATAAAATCAATTTTTTTCCATATGGTATTTCAAAATAAGATTTCGTATGTAATCAAAGGTTAAAAAATTCTAAATCTTTTAATCTTACTCATGAATTTTTAATCGACAAATACTTATTAGAATCAATTCAATCCAAAAAAAGTCAAACAATTTTTTTTAATTTTTTTTGTGTTTTTACTATATTTTCCTTTAAAAAATCTAATACAATAATACAAACAAACTCCCCCATACCTAGCTAAATCATGCATTTTCCTCAATGTATACAAATGAAGAAAAGATAACAAAAATATCAAAGAATTATACCTTGTATTTGGGGTTTTTATTCTGCAATAAAATGCAATGAGAAAGAAAACAAATGTACATACCTACGAATCTCATATATCCTAAAAAGTATGTGACTAAAAATGAATGATACAAATGGGTAAGTGAGTATGAACTTTTCATGATTTTTTGGAGGTCTAGGAAATTGAAAATAGTCAGAATTTTCATCAGAATTATGCTTAAAGTCTACCTCTTGAAAAAATTCACTACCATGTTCAAAAGACGGAAGAATTGGTTCAAATGCAAGTTCAAATTTAGGTGAATTATGTGTAGTGGCTCTCAACATCTCGTTGACCTTATATAAATATTTAGATTCATTCCAATTTTTCTCAAGGTGATTTAAGAAACAATCAATTGGATCTTTTTAAATCAAGTGTCTATTTTCAATTATTTCTTAGATCATGGAAAACTCTTGTATCATGTTTACTTTAAATTGGTTGGTCCAAAATATCACTAGGTGGTATTATAGGAATAAGTCTTTCAAGGTATGGAGCTTTAGGCTTATAGACTTTTTCAACCGACTCATTAAATGTGACATGATCAATTTTAGGCATAGACTCATAATTTTTAGACTCCTCAAATTCGCTTAATTCAAACTGTGTAGAATTGAATACAAAATTTTTATTTTCCTCATCATTTCCACAACCACCAAAATTTTCAAAATTAACCTCAAAGTTACTAGAAAATTCACCCACCTCTTGCTAATTTAGTATGGTATCTAATCGAATCATTTGAATTTCTAGATGAGATATAGGTTGATCATGCTAAATTGATGTTATATCTACTTAAAATCCCTTAAAATCCCTGGTGTCACTTACTTTATGTCATTTACATTCCATACTATAACTGTTATATCTACTTACAACTAATCTAACATTAGAACTATGTTTAATGCAATATCCTTGAAAGGGATCTTAATCTATTCTGTTGTGCGTGAATTGCTTCTATTATTATATATCTACTAATCACTTAACAAGTAAAGAAAATGAACAAGTTTTATAGGATCTATTCAACCCCCCTTCTAGATCTCTTGTGTGCCCCCAGGAACTAACAATATTATCTCTTACTTGTTTATTGTTATAGATATATAAATATAAATTTTTATACATATTTATATATATCTATACTTTATTTATTCATTATTTATATAAATATCGTAAAATAGATTAACACTTTGATCGCCAAAACGACCCCAAGATACTTCTAATAGAAAACTATCCAAACCGTTTTTGAATTTCTTAGTTATCTATCTATTGAAAATATTTATATAATTATCTCATATATTTATTATTTATATAAATATCGTAAAATATATTAACACTTTGATCGTCAAAACGACCCTAAGATACTTCTAATAGAGAACTATTCGAACTGTCTTTGAATTTCTTAGTGATCTATCTATCGAGAATATTTCTATAAGTACTTTATATATTCATTATTTATATAAATATCATAAATTAACACTTGATCGTCAAAACGACCCCGAGATACTTCTAATAGAGAACTATCCGAACTGTCTTTGAATTTTAAATAGTTTATCGAAAACATTTATATAAATATATAAGTCTGAAAATTATAAATTTGGTCAGTACTTAGAAAATCCTAAGTGGCCTTATTTATTTATTATTCACATAATAGATAAAATATTTTTATATAGTCATTGAGTTAAACAAATATATTTGTTATATCAAGTGTTGCTTAATTGATTCATCTTGTATACTTGATATATGTCATCACAATTATTTGAGCATAATTCATTCATAATATCTAAAATTAAATTTATACTTTAAATCCATAGAAACACATTCTAAAATTTTAAAGTATAAATGATTCTTTATAAACTTGTATTAAACTATATATTTGCTTATTCTGAAGTATTTTTTGAAATACACTTAAACTAATTTATCTACTTAATCAAGAAGCATATTTTTTCAAATATAATTATTTGATCTCAAATTGTTATCTTCTTATTTTAGAAGTATTTCTCTATCAAAATTTTTGTAAAAAGAAAAAGGGTAGAGATATTTTATTTTATGTACCTGTGAGAAAGATGAGTAATTCTTCGACCAAGACCAGAGTCTTAGAGAGGTCAGCTGGGAGTTGGGTCTCTAGTGTACTTCTGAGGTGATGAAGAAGTTGTTGTTTCAAAACCAGATCATAAAATAGAATTAAACTTAAAAGAAATACAACTAAGCTTGAGGAAGGAGCTGAGAGCTTGCTGTCCAAGATAGGTAGTTGTGAATAGTTGAAAGTTTGTCGATAAAACTTTGTAAAGGTTTCTCCTCCTGTTGAAGGAGTATTTATTACTGATAGTAATAGGATCTCAAGTCCTGGAGAAGATCTTGAGACTGGACGTAGCAACATACCCGGGATGTATGTTGTGAACCAGAAAAATCTCTGTACATTGTGTAATTGAAATTTTATTGTCTTGCATATTAATTTCTAACACTGCAAATTAATTATCTAAATATTCAAAAAGGCCTAAGATAATTTTTTTAATCTATTCAACCCCCTTCTAGATTATTATTGGACTTTCACATTGTCCTCAATGTATATAAATGAAGAAAAAAGAACAAAAATATGAAAAAATTATACATTGTACGTGGAGTTTTTATTCTGAAAGAAAATGCGGTGAGAAAAAAATAAATGTACATACCAACAAATTTCATATATCTTAAAAAGTATGTGACTAAAAATGAATGATACAAACGGGTGAGTGTGAACTTTTCATGATTTTCAGGAGGTCTAAGAAATTGAAAATAGTAAAAAAAATTCATCAAAATTATGCTTAAAGTCTATCTCATGAAAAATTTCACTAGCATGTTCAAAAGACGGGATAATTGGTTCAACTACATGTTCTAGTTTAGGTGACTTATGTGTAGTGGCTCTTAACATCTCATTGATCTTGTCTAAATATTCAAATTCATTCCATTTTTTGTCAAGGTGATTTAAAAAAATCAATTGGATCTTTTTCAATCAAGAGTCTATTTTTAATTATTTTTTGGGTCATGGACAACTCTTGTATCATGTTTACTTTAATAGGTTGGTCCAAAAAATTACTAGGTGTTTTTTTAGGAATAAGTATTTCAGGTTATGGAGTTTTAGGCTTATAGAATTTTTCAACCGACTCATTAAATGTGACATGATCAATTTTAGGCATAGAATCATAATTTTTAGACTCCTCAAATTCGCTTGACTCAAACTGTGTAGAATTGAATACAAAATTTTCATTTTCCTCATCATTTCCACAACCATCAAAATTTTTAAAATTAACCTCAAAGTTACTAGAAAATTCACCAACCTCTTGCTCAATTATTATGGTAGCTAATCGACACATTTGAATTTCTAGACGAGATATAGTTTAATCCATGCTAAATTGATTTTCCATTAAAACTTTCATAGTTTTCTAAGGCATTAAGTCTTTCCTCTTCTCTTCATTTGATAATACTTGTGGATATTGAGATTCTAGATCTGAATATGGATATGGATATGGATATGAACTTAGATAAGGATTTTCATTATAAGTTGGAAAAAATTGATTTACTTGGTGTGCATTAAAATTTTCATAGGTTTCTTGATTCCAAGAAAAATTATTATTACAACTATAATAAGAATCTATCTTTCCACAAATCACGAAACAAATAAACAACTAACTGCGAAATTCACACACACACAAAATAAAATAAAAATCCTAATTCTACGGTTAACCAGACGGCTCCTAACTGTTCCAAGTTACACCTTAAGGTCCAAAATTTTGAAATTAATCACACCAATAGCCAGGTAAGTGTAAGAACGTGATAATTAGGTTTCATATATACCTACAAATTAAATACATTGAAGATTTGATTGGTTGTTATTTTCAAGTATTGTGGTTGCTTTTAGTTGTATTTTTGCATTTTTGTAGAAAATGGGAAGGAACTGGGAACAAAAGGAATGATAAAGGGAATAAAAAGAGGTCAAAACAGAGCAAAGAGACTGGCGTGGCAGCGCGACTTGTATAGAGTTTGGCTAGAGAGGAGATATATGTTTGGCGTGGCAGCGCCATTTTAAAGAAGGGACTTGGCGCGACAGCGCTACCCTTCTAGAGATTTCGAGTGAGGAACTAAGTAGTAACATGGCCCAACAGCGCCACTTTGAAGAAGAAATTTGGCGCAGCAATGCCAGGACATGGCCAACTCAGCAAATATTCAGTTTTAAGTTGATTTTGCCACAGATTTGGAAGATGATTCCTTAAAACTTTGGGATTGCCGTGAGGGACTATAAATAGAATATTATATGTAGGCTTAAAGGCTAACAAGACACGTAATTTGAGACAGAGGCTGGAGATTGGACTTGGGGATTGCAAAGGAGCACTTAAGAATTGCAATTGGAGATTGAAGACTAGAGCCAATTACTGAGTTTTTATTCTTTTTCTGTGACGCCCCCAAAATTAGGTATACATCATCCATCTTGGGTCGCCAAATACATGGTACAGAATTCAAATAAAACTTACTAATACAACTGTCATGTACAATACGACAAAACATAAACCTTGAGTGTTTGAATACAAATATTATCTACTAGAGATTATACAAACTCAAAAGAAGTCCTCATTACAATTATTATCACACTATTTTACAGAATAGTGAGGACTACTAATGCTATCCTCTGGACCATCACTCCGTTCCCCGACTCATCCCAGATATATTCTCATTTCCTGAAGAGAACAGTGAAAGGAAGGGTGAGCTCAACTAGCCTAGTAAGAAATATTATGACTAAGATAATGCAGAATAAATTATCATTAGTCTCCAACAATTTTAAACTGATAAAATACAATAGACATCAAGTTTAACTGCAGCGGAACAAGCAATCCAATAAAAGAGTCAAGTAGAAAATAAAATCTACTATCTTTTATGATTAAAAAGGTTTTTCATCACTGTTATCGCTGAGACTCAGCTTAATAAATATTTCACATCATCGAATCACCCCTGTACTACGACCAAGGATATTCTTTACTATCACGACCATAATTATCCATGCACTACGGGCCAAGAATATTTGTGTATTCATTAATGATCATGATCATGCCAACAACTGTCCATCAATGCACTACGGGCCAATGAGAACTTTTACCCCATCATTTATAACATTACGGTCATGATTACACCGAATAATCCCTGGTCATAATCATACCAAGTCCATCTATGCACTACAGGCCACAGATGACTTTCAATAAAATATAAACATGAGGATGATGACAATGATATAAGAATTCAATCAAACAAGTTCAAGAATTATTTTATCCAGGAATTATTAACGTCCAAATTGTCAACATGATACTGTTTTGTAGAGTAAAATTCAAGAATGATCAGAAGAATATTTTCATGAAAAGATACTGGATGAAGCGCAAATATCATGGATATTCTACTAATATCATGGAGTATAGAAGTTAAAACTTTAACCAACTGAGTATAATAAAGAATGGAATAATAAAAGAAATCACCATGCATGCGGTACTTCGCATAGACAGGTTATTCCAACAGAATAATAATAACAGAACCAGGTCAGGCAAAATTTGCACCAACAGGATGTTCCAACAAAATAATAATAAAGACGGAACCAGGTCCGGTGTAAAACACACAAACAGGATGTTCCAACAGAATAATAATAAGATGGAACCAGGTCCGGTGTAAAACACACAGACAGGATGTTCCAACGGAATAATAATAAAGACGGAACCAGGTCCGGTGTAAAACACATAGACAGGATGTTCCAACAGAATAATAGAAGAATGTCACCAAGTATAGGGTAGACCGCGTATACAGGTTATTCCAACAGAATAATAAGAAATGGAATAACAACAGTTCTCTTCATGAATAAGAAAGAATAACACTCCTTATGAGTACAACAAATAATATTCCCTACCTTAAGAAGAAGAATACTGGATATATAAGTAGTGAAGTAGCAGGATACTTTCTTTTTTCTCTCTATAGTTTATCTCTCTAGAGTTTCAGTGAATTCGTAAGAAAATAATGAATGAATGAGCTTCTATTTATAGAAAAATAGAATGCATAGTAACTAACTCATGAACGGTCGGTCGAGATTGATTTACTTTAATCTGACGGTCCATAATTAAAGCAAAATTTTTTAAATAAAATATAATATATATATATATATATAACATGTGCTAAATTACTCACGGGAGACACTCCCTTGATTGCTACTGCCTTATTTTTTAACATCATATCCACCAAAGTCATATATCTATATATATATTATCAATACTTGTACACCTTTAAGGCACATGTTTAAACATATAATAATAATAATCGTACTCCCTTCCTGCCCATTTTCAACCATTACATAACAATAATACATATAGTACTTCTATTAGGAGTTTCCCCCCACCCCCCACACCAAAATCAATCATTATATATATATATATATATATATACACACACACACACTAATTTGAAAAATGAATAGATGGGGGTCCATAAAATAAACCAAAATTGGGTGACTTCTCACGTAAGCATCAATAATCAATACCGTGTGCTACTATGCAACCACGCATATTACTGTACTTTTAACACCGGGTGTTTCAACAGTTAACGGTAAAACCTTCGCTGTTATTTTAATAAAGTGTTTTTGTCTTTTTCTCAATCCGATAATAATTCTGTTGTGGGGTCCACCAATGATTGTGCCGTTGTACGAATATTCCCTGTTAAAACGAATATTCCCCGACCAATCGAATATTATATAACAACTTGCGTACTTTGCAAAATTTATAAATATTACCCACAACTATTATATCAATTTCACTCCATAATATTCAAAAATAATATTTATAGAAAATTCATCTTTATTCAAAAAGTTGGAGTTTTACATTTTCTCTATTTGTTATCTAATTGAGATGTTCTCTATGGGATTTTTGGTTATGATTTTTAGTATGAACTAACCGTTTAATTAAGGCTACAATTGAACCTTTTATGTTTATGAATTGATTACTCCAATTATATATTCAAAGTGAGTCGTCTATCATATTTTATGCTTATTGAATAATTATTTGACTAATAATTATCATGTTTCACTAGATGAATTCGGGTGATGAAATCTGGTGTTAGAACTAAATATGATAGTATATATTCTTAGTTATTTGCATGAGATAAATAATTAGGGTTGTGAATTGAATAGGGATATCTCTTTTCACTGCATGTGACAATTGGGAATTGATGCTTAATGAATTTAATTCTTTTGTTTTGCATAGGAATGTCGCAGAATTAATTGAATTGACTATTTTTATTTGATCACTTGGAAAAGGGCTTATAAATATTGTGAATTCTTGTTAACAACTCAATTGGGTTTAATAATTAGAGAAGTTGAGTAATTGATTTATATTGCATAATTGGGGATATTATAGTCTTAAGCCTTTATCATCTGAATCAAATCTTCGTGTTAAAATTAGTTTTAGTAATTTAATTAAGTTTAAATTGAAAAATCACAAAATTTGGTTGTTTAAATAAAATTGAATTGATATCAAACTAGTAGTTGGGATTTGTTAAATAGGATTCCTTGTGGGTACGACACTCTTTCTTATCACTTTATTATTTGTTGATCGGGTATACTTGCGCGAAATTGTTTATTGTGAAATCGGATAACAGAACGCTAGGAGTCTTTCCGTAGGTACGGTGACTAATTAAATAACCACACGTTTTTAGGCGCTTACCTTTTGAACCACTTGCTTAGTCACTAGTAGTTTGATTAATTTAAAATTTAGCCTCATCTTGGAATTTCTTGTCCTAATATATTGAGCTCGAGAGTCCTAAAGACCAACGTCTACTTGATTTTATTAAGGTAAGTTTATGCAAAATGCAATTTGGGTTGTTTGTGAGCTAATGAAGGGTGATGAAATTCTCACCTTATCTTGTTACAAGTTATGGCCTTAATGTTAGATTACAAATGAGAATGCACAAATAAAATAAAAAAGAACTTATAAACAAATAAAGTTTCCTAAAACTGTGTGAATTACGAAATAAAGAGAAATTTTGGCATACCTTAATTCTCCAGCAATCACCACAGTTTATATTTGACAAGAAATAAATAAATAAAATAAAAACCTAAACATTATGTGATCTACATAAGTTAATGCATGAATGCGATAATTAGTTTTCTAACTCACAGTAAAAACTAAAAAAATAAGAAAAAAGAAAACTAAGCTACTATTTTTTTTTGAGTTAAGATACAAAATACCAAGAAAAGCGCATCAATAATTTTGTCTTTCCGCACCGTCGATCCGCTCCGATAATCCTGAAATTTTTAAAAAATATAAAAAATATTAGAAATAAAAAAATAATTCGAATAAATAAAATTAATTCTAGTCTCCGACAACAATGCCAAAATTTTGATGTGATAAAAATATGTAACTACAAGTGCACATTGTTGAATTAAAGAACCGACAAGTACAAGTCAAACTCACAGAGACTAGATTGTTTTAATGTATTTTTAATATCTATTTTAGGCGAATTAGAAATAAAGATTGAAAATTGATTAACTAGAATATGAAAACTAATATTGAGGAAGAAATCTAGGAATTCGAATCCATTAAACAATAACCATAATAAGTAATTAAATCTCTTCTATTTTTATAACTTAATTATGGTTTTGATCTCCATTCCCTTTAATTTAGGAATTTTACAATTAACGTGGAAAAGCATAGTCTATGAAAATTTAAGAATTAACTATAACCTATCAAAAAAATTTCGAGTAAACATGAATTATGAAAAGCTCATATGTTAACAATAATATATCAAAACCTCTTAATTAAGTTAAAATCACATAAGAATTATAAAACGAAGGTATTTCGATAACGAAACATGAATGCGAAATCAATTAAACATAAAAACATAAATAATAGAAGAGATAAAAAATATTATCATGAATAATTATTTAATATCATCTTCATCCTAGATTAAAGAAATTAGCTAGACATGAAAAATAAATAAACTAACAAAAATAAAGAAAAAATAGAAAATTCAAAAATAAATAAGAAAACTCCATTTATTAACGATTCTACCACAAGCGTACAATGAATAAGTAATTTAATCATACTTTTACTCCTAACCTAAACTAATACCACCCTCCTCTCTTTAAAACATGAGACTTATTTATAGGGAAAATAAATTTGTGCCCTAATTTAGATTCATTGAACTTGATCTTTTTTGTTTCCTTTTTATCCTCTTCTTAAATTCTTTTTGACTTCAATCTCTATATGGTAATCTCCTAAGAGTCCATTTCTATGCAGGGGTTTGAACTTTCTAGTGACATTAATCAACTTCTCAAATAGATCTTCTAAATAAAGAAATCTTCTTCCTTCTCAAATAGGTTTTCTTTTCTCTTGCTGGATTTGACTTGCACGCCAAGATTGTTCCACTTCCTTTCTTCTCATTATAGGATTCTTCTTGGATATTTCCTTACATGAATAAGAGTATTAAATATCGCTTGATCACCAAGATTTTGATTTTATTGCAACAAAATATCAAGTCCTACAAAATAAAATATATTAATTTAATAAACTAATATAATTAAAAGAACAAAATTAAGAATAATAAAATGTATGAATTATGTGTTATCAATGAAGGAACATGAATTATTTCTTAATCATTTACTAGATCACTATCTATAAATGAAAATTAAGTTTTTAGCCTGAGGAACATTACTATCCAAATGTAAAATTATAGCTGCAGTTTAATATTCATCAGGAATATGCAACCCTAGTACCTCAGTATATGAAATCATAGCTGCAAATATATAAATTTATCAAGTTCAATATTTTTCATATTTTAAATTTTATTAAGGTTTAATTAGGATTACAAAGTCTAAATTATTTTCTTTCTTTCTTAAATTGGCTAGCAACTTACCATACATATTAACTATATACTAGATAATTAAAAAAACAATTTAGAACATTTCATGTTTTTAAACTTACTAGATGAGTTTTTATGAGTTAAATAATTTTGAAAAAAGCTAAAAATAAAAAGTGTAAGCTGGCTAGGACCATGGGGGCTCACTAACTAACCATTCATAAAACTGTCTCTCCATTTAAGCCAGCCAGCCAGCCAACCTCTCCAAGTCTAATCCAACCAAGTTGCTTCTTCACCCAGCCAGCCAAGCCCCCACTCACTCTCTCTCCTCTCTCTTCACTCATTTGGACAGCAAAAAGCTTTGGATCCAAGAGTAATTTCACCACCCAGATCTCTTGGCGTCACGGCTCTGCTTCAGCAAAACTCCAGCTCCTCTTTTTCTCTCTCTTCTTCAAATCCCTCTCGCTCGGCTTTCATCCGCCGGCTACGATCTTTAACGCCTAGTTTCTTTTCGAATCTGTTCGATTCGATCTTCCTGTTCTTCTGCAACTCCCGCTCTTTTTTCCATCACTATCTTCCCTTTTCATTTCTCTCTCTATATCTCTCTGTATATACAAATTTATAGGATTTTGTTTTTGTTTTTGGGGAAATTAGGTTCAACTGCAGTGGATGAGTTTTCAGTGTCTTATGGTGATGTTCTGATCCTGCTAAAAACCCTAATTTTCATGTTCTCTTGCTGGATTTTGAGGTTTGATTGGAAAATTTATTTTACAGATTTTAGTATTATGCGCACCGAGTCTTAAAAGGAGGGGAAAGAGGAAGGATTTTTACTAGTGGCTACTCCATTTCCATTTTTTCATGAATTTTGGGGTATATATATTCTTAACTTTTTTTCTCTATTGTTTATGTTTGTCTAGTTTTAGAGCTAAAGTAGGCATTTTTGTACATTTAAAGAGAAATGGAAACTTTATTATGTGTGGCAGTTTATATTCCACTTGTTTGAGTTATGTTAAGGAAGTGTTTAGCATTGTGGTAATGGTGAATCTATACTCATTGAGAAGCTTTGCTACTTAACTTTTGCATAATTTTATGGGCTATAAAACTAATACTTAATCCATGGGATATTTTTAGTGGTTTTGCTATTTTCTGGCAAGAAAAGATTGGATCAGGTGATTATATACACAACCATAAAGATATAATCTTTAACTATATATATGTGGGAAAATGTGAAATTTTGCATTAGTTCATATGATGGACATATGTTTGTTAGTCTTTCTAAAGTCGAGTAACTTGAAATTTATCTGGTTATCGTTTATCTGTTATGTTCATATTTGTTAGTCTTTCTGAAGTTGAGTAACTGGACGTTTTTCTGGCTATTGAGTCTATGCATAACCTCTTGTAATCTTCTAATTAGTGTTATGACTGCTATTATACAATGAAGGCATAATATTGGCAAGACAAATTGAATTTGTTTACATCTGTCTCAGTCACACCATACATGGTGGAGCATTAAAAAAATAAAATAGAATAAAACAGGAAAGAAAGAAGACAAACTCAATTTATGAATTGGTCCCTTCAAGTATGCATTTGTTTTCAAAATAGTTGCTGAGGTTCTATCTCAATCAAACAAATTAGCACCTAATGTGTTAGCTTAAAGGAAATATACCCTCAAATGATTTCAAAAACAAAATGCACATTCACTATGATTCAGGACATCTGCTCATTATTTCCTTCAAAATCAGGTACTAATCTCTTAAATTTAGAACATGAGTGCATGAAGTGTCCATAGTGGATATTGAAGGGGCTAATTTGTACTCCTGTTGAAGAGAAAAAGAAAAAAAAATTCCATTTGTTGTTGGTCAAATACTTTATGAACATTGATTGGTTTTTTCTTGTAGTCATTTTTATCTAATTTTTTAAGAATGAATAATGTGTGGATGGTACAAGCATTAGTGGATCTTCATTTGCTAAAATAACAGTGTTCTTGTAACTCAATTTATGTAACTATTTCGAAGTTGCACTTTATGGATTAGGAGTAATAAACTAATTGAGCCAATCTTTTGGAATTTTTGCATTTAGCTGGATGCATATTTTACTGGAATTAAATGAAGTGTTTTACTTTCATTATCTTTAAACCAGGCGGGATCATTCGGTGGTAAAGCTGGGAACATAATGGAATGGGGAGTCAATAACACATACAAAAACTTAAAAGGTATCTGGCCTGCACACTTCAAGCGTATATGTGTGCCTATTATTTCCGTGTATGCTTATTTCAACCATTGTATAGACTGAGCTTGTTTAAATTGAGTATAAAAATTGTAATTGGCAAATAAACTTCTTATTGTTGATATCACTTGTACTTCAATTGGCAAAGTCTTATAAGATGCTTTGGTCCTCTCTATAATTCTACAACCACCATTAGTTATCAAATGAAGGAAATAAATAATGTAGTATTTCCCTTCAGCTCAATTCCTCAGTTTGTGTTATTGGTAGTTGCTTCAGACAGCCTTAAGTTACGAATATTTTACAGATTCTCCTTTTCTATTCAACACGGTGGGACTAAACAACAAGTGTAGCCCTCTTCCTGCTCAAAGTCCTTCCCCTTCCAGACGAGTTTCAAACTTGCGACCATTTGGGTGAGATGGAACTCGAACCCAAGATGTCAGCCCTCTCTCCATGTCTTACTATGTTTCCAGTCCCCGAATATTCCAGTCTTGTTCCTCTTCTGTAACTAGCTGGGTAATGTCTTAAGTTTCTTTCAGGCTAACAACCTTGAGCACGAGCCCTCCTAACTAAATAGGAATCAAGTCAGTTAAGCTTAGCTTTGCTTAATTAACATCATTTTGGACTATATGTTACTTCTTGGTGCTTGACTTCTTAATGCATATATATGATTGGACTGTCATCAGGGAGATTTCTAGCTTTTCTATATAAAATGTTAGCATGGATTATGCATCAATAATCATTATTGATTCTCACATATTCTGGTTTGAGATGTGAAGCAATATCCTTGTTTTTGATCTATAGGAGCAAGAACATAATTTTTTTTCTGCACTCTAGAGATGAGGTTTAATATGCTAGTTTTGGGTTTTGTGATTTATCGATTTCGATAATTTTATGTCTACTCTGAATTAACATATTGTACAGAATTAGGAACTGGCAAAAGACAAGGGTCACTTAATGAGCATGTGGAACATGATAAGAAACTGGTTTTTTTGAATTATAATGTTTGGATGTGTGTGCTAATTAGAGGTTCCTAGAAAAGAAGGTATGGGAGAAATGGGTTAAAAACATTACAGGTTTGTGAGGAAATGGAAAATGAACTTGTAACAAGTACATTGTAGCTAGCCTTCTCGTTTGTTTTGAGATATGCATTTTACATATTGAGGTTCTGACAGATATATTTAATATTATAGCTAGCATTGATATTCATGATTCTATTTGGTTTTTGTTTCGGAGTAGATATGGAATCCAAGTCCATGATGGATGTGGCACTCATGCCAAGCATTGACCCAATAGATATTGGATTGGGTTCTTCAGAGAAGTCAAATGTTGGTCCTACAATGAAACCAAGAAAGAAGACTATGACATCTATTTATCTCAAGTTCTTTGAAACAGCTCTTGATGGAAAGAGTCGAAGGTGCAAATTTTGTGGACAGAGCTATTCTCTTTCCACTGCCACTGGTAATTCTTATACAAATGCTTCTATCTTAGCTCAGTTCGACCTAGCATATAGTTTTTGTAACCAAAGAGAATTTTTTTTTGTAAGATGTACTACAATATCAAACTACGGATCAACTATGTTCTTTCTCCGAGTAATTAATATACTACTATAGATGCAGATGTCAAGATTTCTCAATATTTCTTGGAGTTATATAGAGTTGTAATTTGAAACCGGATTTCCTGAAGTTTATCATTATCTATTCTAACTTTTGAACCAAACTACCGGTATAAGTGTGGTACAATTTGCATATTAAACACATTTGTAGTTATTGTCATTCTTTTAACAATGCTCCTTTCTTTTACGTCTTTTTAATTGATTAGGTAATTTGGGTAGGCACCTCAGTAATCGTCATCCAGGATATGATAAGTCGGGGGATGCTGTTGCCAGTCCGACCCCACAACCCATCACCGTTGTTAAGAAAGCTCAAGCTCAAGCTCAAGCAAAACCACCTCATGTAGTGCTTGACCATTTAAATTGGTTGCTCATCAAGTGGATCATTCTAGCATCTCTCCCTCCTTCTACCTTGGAGGAGAAATGGCTGGCCAACTCCTTTAAATTTCTTAATCCATCATTACAACTTTGGCCTGGTGAAAAGTTTCAAACAGTACTCCGTGATGTTTTCAGGAGCATGCGGGAAGATGTAAGAGTACTTTTGGAGCAGGTTTCCTCTAAGGTCTCAATTGCTCTTGATTTCTGGATTTCATATGAGCAAATCTCTTATATGAGCGTAAGGTGCCAGTGGATTAATGAAAACTGGTCTTTCCAGAATGTTCTTCTTGATATTTGCCATATACCTTCCCCTTGTGGGAGTGCAGAGATCTACTCCAAACTGGTGAAAGTTCTCAAGTTGTATGACATTGGCAACAAAGTAATATCCTGCACTCATGATAATAGTCCACATGCTGTGCAAGCATGCCATACTCTGAAAGAGGATATGGATAGCCAGAAAGTGAGTCCATTCTGCTACATCCCCTGTGGCGCTCAGATTTTGAACTCTATTATAAATGATGGTTTAAGAACCATAAAATCAATAATCTCTAAGATCAGAGAGTTTGTGTTGGAAATGAATGCATCCGTAGAGATCTCACAGGATTTTATGCAATTTACAACAGCTTATCAAGAAGGAAATTGGAAAATTCCACTTGATACTTCAGTACGGTGGAGTGGCAATTATCAGATGCTTGATGTAGTGTGCAAGGTATTATCTCATCTCTTATTCAAAGTCATACAGTGTTTTACCTAATACACATGTTTATAAATTTATTGTTACAAATATGAGTTTGTGGATGTCAAATTGTTATTAAAAATTATGTCTATCTAATCCTCTACCCCAAAATCCAAATTCTTATTACTTGAAGACAAATAAATCCTCCATTATTTAAGAATGCATGTAACCCACTCCACAACCCTTTTTATCTGGTGGGTATCTAGTACCTACTATATGTACCTATTCGTTACAATATGTAGTCTATAGTTTGATTGCATTGAAATGGTTAGATGCAAGATGTATACATGGTCACGAATGAGTGTATTAAGAACTACTCCCTCTAATTGGTTTCAGCACGCTGGTTAATAATTTTTTTTAACCTAAATTACCCTTTTGATTACTTATTAATTGAAGTATTTTTCCACTTGACCTCAACAATTACTCTTTCCCACATGAATCAATTCTATAGATTTATTTTTTTTGTAACTCTCACATTCCTAAGTACAGTAAATAGGAAGAGAGTATAGAAAGCCATCAAATAGAAAGAGATGTTATAGTGAAAGTGGTATAGCAATACACCAGTTTTCAATGTAAGCATTTTTTGTAGTTTCCAATCAAAGTTGAGTAAAAAGATTACGAGGGTATAATAGGAAAAATAGGATAAAAATAGTTACTAATATAGAAATAGGACATTTATGTTGGGACATCCTAAAAGGGAAATTAGGACATTTAATACAGGATGGAGGGAGTATTCTCTAACGAGGCCTTAAATGTGTTAACGTTTACCCTTTGATAATCTCTCTTGTCGAGGATGTAATAATCATTGGATTTCATTTACATTGCAGGCTGGTAAATCTATGGAATCCATAATTCGGAAATATGAGGAGACGCTGGGTAGTAGGTTGCTGCTAAGCCCTGCAGAGAAAAACGTAATCAATATCATGTATGGATATTTAGAACCATTCTATAAAACCACAAACAACATCTGCACGAACAAAGTGCCAACAATTGGACTGGTCCTTTTCTTCATGGATCATATTTCTGATACGATTGCAACCTGCAGAGATTCCCGTCAAAACCCAGAGTGGCTCAAGAATGCTGCTGAAGAAATGGCCACAAAGGCCCAGAATTACAATGACCAGGTTTGCAACATTTTCACATACATGACTGCAATTCTTGATCCCCGGATAAAAGTCGAACTCATTCCTGAAAGTCTCAACTTGGACAACCATCTAGGGGAAGCAAGAAGCCATTTCATGAGGAATTACTCCACAAACCATTTTCCATCCATGACCAATGTATACACGGTACAAGAGTTGGAAGATGGAGGGAGCGTTTCTTTTGCAGAGGAAATTGCTCGTAAGAAACGAAGGGCCAGCATGAGTTCTGCCACTGATGAGCTTACTCAATATCTCTCTGAAGCTCCGGCTGCCATACCAACAGATGTTTTAGAGTGGTGGAAGGTGAATAGCACACGCTATCCGCGGTTATCTGTGATGGCTCGGGATTTTTTGGCGGTTCAGGCAACTTCAGTGGCACCTGAAGACATTTTCTGGAGCAAGGGTGATGAAATTGATAAACAAAGAAAATATATGCCCCATGAGAACACACAAGCTATGCTTTGTATCAAGTCCTGGACTGAAGGTGGAATGAAGTTGAAACACAAGTCTACTGAAATCGATTACGAGAGCCTAATGGAGTTGGCTGCTGCTGCTGCAGCAGCAAAAGACAATGGCCCAGCAGGGTTTGACAAGAAACAAAATTGATTTTCAGGTGCAACTTAAGGGTATTTCTGAGCAAAAAAAGATGCCTATGGATTTAGATTTGTATGTTGACATGACGATACATGTAATTTATATTTCAATGAAATCTAGGAAAATTGAGTATTTCGGTTTTCCCTTTTTCCTTTTATTAGCTATTGTTGTTGTATCATGTATGTAGAGAGATGAGATTATGTATCAATGTACAGATAGCAATGGAGAAAGTGCTGCTAACTGCTTTTTATTAGAGGATTATGCTTTCTGTTTTATTTGACATAGATCTCTGTCTTGATTTCGACTCTCCCAATGACATCAAGCCATGGACTGCAGACGTGAGCCCGTTATTAAAAAATTTGTTCGGAGAGGGGAGACATAGTCTGGTTGTAAGGTCGGAAAACTCTTTATCAAAAAAAGAAAAAGAAAATTCGTGACACTTTGGTCATGTTTGTTTACAAAAAGTGTACTTGAGATTAGATTATTTGTTTTAATTTAACACTATTTCGGACTATTTTATCTCATGATGAGAGATTAATAATCCTTAAATTAGTCTCAATGACTATTTTTTGTCATTCCTAAGACTATTTATTATGAGAGATTATATAAACTCATGATAAATGTGGGATTAATTATATCTCCTTTTAACCTATAAAATGATTAATCCCACATTGAGGGACTAATTAGTCTGAAACAGTATTAAATTAAGAAAAATAGTTCAATCTTTTCTCTTTTTAGTATTTAGAATTTTGATACTACCTCCATTCCATAATAACTGTCTTTTTAGCTTGATGCACATAGATTAAGAAACTCATTTAATACTATCATTTAAGAATTAAAATTTGTAGAAAATTTCATCACTACCCCTTTATGGGAAACTAAAAACTAATAATACAAGAGAGAAAATTTCTTGGGACAATGAGAAAAGTTAGGGGTAACATAGGAAAATAAATAATTTATTCTCCTAGAAAGTTGTAAACGACAAATAAATTGGAACAAATTTTTCTTCTATAAAGACAGTTATTATGGAATGGAGGTAGTAGTTTAATGGAGGCTAAATCATCCGACAAGATGAATCTTGTCCACTCGTTTTGAATTCCAATTGTGTAGTCCCGAGAGGGAAAAGTATAGATTCCAAGGTGGATTTTATGATTAAGTTGCAAATTATTATTTTATTGATGTTGATAGTTTTATAAATTCATATTCCTAATTTGGTAGGAGTATTCCTTAGTTTATAAATTCATACTTTAATGATTAACAAATGACAAGCATTAGCCATACAATAAATGACTAAAACTAAATATAATGAAAGGTTAAGAACAATGATGTTGAATCATTCTCTAAAATATCTAGGAAATTTATAAATTGAATTTAAAACACCCTATTAAAAACACTAACACGTTATTAATTTAACCAACCAAAATAACTCAGTTAATTTAATTTAAATTTCCAATTGCATTGTTATATATAATACTCCCTCCGTCCCATAGTTATAGGCTGATTTTTTATTTTGAGATGTCCTAATATATAGGCTACTTACTATTTATAAAATTTAGTTGGTTCATTGTTTTACTTTTATGCCCTTATAATAAATATTCAATCATTACTCTTTTTTTGAAGAAACAACATTCAATGTTGTTGTATTCTCTTTGGTTAAAATTCTATGGTTATGAACTTTAACACGTCAATCAATGAAGTTGAAAGTTCCAGTGTGATAAGTAAGGAGTAATTAACTTATTCATTATATAATTCTATTGTTGGAGTGTGATTATTTGGGTAGTGAGAGAGTCCTTATTAAAGTAAGATTGTATTTTCTTATTTGGTGGGATGAGAGGTTTAATTTGGGAAGAAATCTATTAGCCATTAATTGCAGTTATAAGGTGATTCTGAAAAGGACTCCTACTCCTATCTATAAATACAGCAATAAGCAAGGGATTGAAGGAGGAAGGGCACAAAAGATACAACACAAATCCAATATTATTATAGTGGATTACTCTCTCTCCGTGATTTTTCCACAATTAAGTTTCCACGTAAATTCTTGTGTTCATATTTTATATTTCTTTATTTATGTTTATGTGAGTATATTTCGTGAGTTTGATTTCACAACAATTACTCCATCAACCGTTGTCACTATTTTGACCTGCTATTTTGGTTATTTCGTTAGACCTACAAAATCAGGCCTTAACATCTATATTAAGGGGTATATGTGAAAAATTTATGTTAAAAATTGTCACTCAACTAATTTTTTAAACTATGTGTCAAAAGAAATCAGCCTATAACTATAGAACGGAGAGAGTAATAGATAATAGATACTTGATGAGTATTTTCTCTGTTCCTTTATTACTTCTTTATGTATTATTAATGTACAAATAGCAATGGAGAAAATGCAAACTGCCGAGGGACAAGAAGTCATGAACTAATGGTGCAAATACAAACTAATGGTTCCAACAGCATTGTTTTATTAAACGAGAAACAAATACAAAACAGGCCAACATGACCGGGAAATAATCAGTATATCCATCTGGCAAACTTGACCCCGGCATAACACCAATATTCAGATTTACATAATTAATCTAACAAAATCACAATTAATATTCAAAAATATTGAAGCTTTATCTTCTCTAATGTGTGTGTGCACCACCAAAACATAAACGCAACTACTTTTGTTAAATTTGTTTACGTGAAAAGGTAGTCTCCCCAATACTTGCGTAGAATTACAGGAACACTTGTGGGCGGGATCTGAGATAAAAAAAAAAATCAAGAGAGGATGAGCGAATGAACATAACACTTTCGGTTACCAAATAATTCCCATGTGATATGGCTTTCACATGTTGCAAGAAAAGGCACCACTTCTACAACCGAACAGTATATAAATTATATAGCAGTAACCCCCTATTGTAGTAGCTTCACTGTAGAACATATTAAAGACGGTTCTACTATCAACTGGCACATAACGAATATAAATACGAGCAAAGATATCACAGAGCTATGGCTAAAAGATTAGAAAATCTAGTGAAAAGTTGCAATCTGGGTCAAATGACAAGAAAAATTCAAACTCACTGGCATAAAATGTCAAGAATTCTTTATTACTTGCAGCACACTTGAAAGTTAAAGGAGGTTCACTCACCATGCCGTAATCCGTGATGATCGCAGATATATAATCCGAAGGAGTAGCATCGTACCTGTTCCATTTATAGCAAAAGAGAGTTTTACGTTATTAGAAATAATAAGAATTTTTAAACTCAGCGGGGGTCAAAAAAATAAAGAGAATTATATACTGGTTTTCCATGTGAACAAGTAACTTACATTAAATTCAGATGTTGCAGATCATCTCTATTGGCCGAATTATCAATATAACTAACATCAGTTTTTCCAGGAACCTTCGATATGGCATCTGGATCACCTATAAACATTTTAAGGATGCAAATACATAAAGGCCTGATCCAACAAGTCAATTCGAGCAACAAACATAAAAATAATCAATCAGGTATACTTCCTCCGTCCCAAACAATCTCTGAAGTATTAAGAAATTGAGTCCACCAAAAGATGTATTTTAAGTACTTAAGTCAAAAGTAAAATGTTATATAAAGACTAGTTTACCCTTAAAAGTATATTTAGGTGGGCCCACTAGTTTTAAGAAAGAGATAATGATTAGAGTGCGTACGTCTGGCTACTATAAGTAAAATTGGAACTTTATTTGTATTCTCTCGACTTTAAATTTCTTGATTTGGGAGAATTGTGTACTTGAAAATTTTCAGGGGGAGCATGAGTAAATTGATTACCAAGTAATGTGGTAAGAGACATACCAAGTTCATTAGAGCAGATTGAGTCAAGCTGTACCCTCTCGTGAAATTTATATGCTTCACAGCATACCATGACTGGAACATGGAATGCATGAGCAACCATAGCAACACATGCAGTACCAACCCTCGAATATATTGTTCCATTACACAATACAGAAGCTGCCCCCAGAAAAACTCTTGTGACCTCATGCATGATATAAGAGATGGCATTTATATGAGTGTAGGTACAACTCACACCATTTTGGACCAATCTACGGACTAGGGCTTGACCTTCAAGCTTAGGGCGTGAGTCAACAACAACAACACGAAATCGTGTACCAAGTTCCTGAGCATGTAAGATAATCATTTCAACAACAGAGGATGAACCATATGTGAGAAGAACATCATCATCCCTGATCTTTGTAACAGCATATCTAACAATACTCCTGTCTGCAAGTACTATCTTCTCATTAATGAAACGATTAATGTCTGAACATATGGAGGCTTTTGCTTCTGACTCAGGAATGTCCAAGGGTAATTCAGAAATACGAGCCTTTAGAAACCGGATTGCATTCCCCATACTGATTGAAAGGGGCCTGCATTCTATCAAAAAGGAGACATAGCTATTGATTTTGGTAATTAAATCTCTATTAATAGTTTTTTCTGATGGGCTAGAGTAGTCTTGGAAGGCTCTTTGAAATGCTTGAAGCATAGCAATACAACGAGCATTGCCCCCGACAATATCTCCGGCTAAATATTGTAATCCAACCTGACAAAAGTTTGATCATAATATTACATAATTATGTATATTACATTCATTGCACAATATAGACTTATCTCAAATTTCATTAATCCAACACTACATCTAAGTTCTTGTGAGCTTGACATCTATAAGGCCACAAGGTGTCCCAGATTGCAATGTATCTCAACAAACATGATACATATTGGTGACCATAAACAGTGCACCATAATTCATTTGTAGACCCAACTTAAGTTACTAACCCAACACTGCACATGAGCTTGACCCTCTATAAGGCTACACAGTGCTGCCAAATTGCAATGTATCATAAAACCATGATGCACGTTAGTGACTGGAAATGAACCCAATCAGCTTAAAATTTACTTCATGTAACTTAAAACATTATGAAAGCTAGACATCCATATTTTATTTCAAGCAATACTCATTGTTTTATACCTTTGAATATTTAAAAGCTGATGACCAACAAAATTTTGAAATGACAAGTACCTTGTAAACAGCAGGATGCATAGGATCAAGTTGGAAAAACTTTGTCTCAAGATCAGGAAGCTGAGTTCCACGTTCATACTGAGGCAAGTGGCGAAACAATTCAACCCTGTTTCTGACTTCAGTTTGTTTGACTACCGAACGCTTTTTAGCCTTATCAACCCGATTTTTATCATCGAATTGCATGCGTGGAGGAGGCACATCTTTCTTTCTTTCTTTCTCTGGAGGTCGATCACCTCCTTTCTTCTCAGAAGCTGCCACAGAAGATGTCACTGGAGGACCGTCTTTCTTTTGTCTACGCTGCTTCACTACTTTCTCTGTCTGCACTGAAGCTGCTCCTCCAGAAGCAGTAACAGATATATTCCCCTCAGCTATGAACATGCAAATATCATGAATGAGACGCATGTAGAAAATTATTTTTATTTTTTATTTTTTATTTTTGATAAACAAAACACCAAAGGGGGGCATCATCCTAGGTCACGTGAAGTATACAATTACAAGTAACAGTTGGACCCACACAAACACGGCTTGCACCAATAATCCCAAAACCTCTGTTCAACCAGGAAAAAATAACAAACAAACAAACGAACACTGAGAAAGCCCTCACACTAACTCTCTCAAAAAGTCCATGAAAAACACTATCGAGCCCTGATAGACCTTATTCTGCCAAAAGAAAACAACCTCCTGAAAAATATAAATTATATGGAATAAATGCGAAGAAAGGAACAATATTACCACAAAGTTTTTTGATGATAATGGGAAATAGATCCAAACCCACATTAGTACAGCAACCCTTCAGTCAACTTTGGTAAAGTACAACAAACAAACAAACAAACAAACAAATTGGACAACAACCCTGATGATGAAATCCCAAAAGCAAATATACATATGTAGTGAACTTTATCATAAATAAAACGATATAATCAAAAGTTTTTTTTAATAAGAAAAACAGATTTGTCAAATGAATAAGATGGAGAAAACATCTTATTACAACTTATAAAGAAAATAATAAACTAAAAAAAGATTACATCTTATTATACAGGAAAAATAGAAAAAGGAAACAGAATCAAGTCAAGGGAAGAGAGATCTCCAAATTTAATAGAATTATATTAAAGATGCACCTCTGGACGTATCTTAGTAAAGTTAAGTTGTACTATGCGCGCAACTGAAACAACATCCTATATTACTTATCACTTTAACTTCAATGGGTCTCATTTGCTCAAACAGATTAAATCATATTCACTCAAGCTAGAAAAAGGTAATTTTGAGGAAAAATATATTCAGATATAAAATACTGTGGGGAAATGTTAGCTGAAAAAATTATAGAGAAACTCTAACAAATCTTACAAATTCAAAGTAAGATCAAGATTTCCAGCACTACTAGCTTATTATCAAACTGTTCATTTCTCCATCCCTATCTCATTGTAAACTTGAACCAGTAGAGGAAAGCTATAACAAAATTTTCAGGCAATCATGAAAAAATCTTTCAATTTTACAAGCCAAAACAGCACAAAAGAAAAGAAGAGAAAAAGGCGGAGAGGAGAGAATTACATGTACATGAATTAGATTCTAATCTCAAAGGCTATCACTATAAACCACAAAAATAAAATGAGGAAAGAAAAAGTTTGGTAGAAAATTTTAAACTTCAACCATAAAAGATAAAAGAACGCTAAAATATAGATAACGGCAATCAGAAAGCATATTATAAAATACTAATCAAAAGGAAGAACCCCTTCTGAGGGAAAAACACTGACCGTTTGAACCTTTTGCGGCTGCTTTTGCAGTTCGTTGAGCCTCCTGCAAGGCGCGCCTTTCAGCTTTTGTGGTTTTCTCTTTTAGTGGCTTCGATTTTGACTGCAATGACATTTCTGCAACTGGACCTCCACCCTTTTCTGCAATGTATGCATATTTTTATACTTTTATTCAACATAGCACACAATTCAATATAACACGTAGTCCAATTAGTATAGAGATATTTATGTACAAATTGCACAAAGGGACAGGAAAAACACATTTTCAGTTAAGAGCAACTTCTGGGACCAAAATATCCATATGGTATAATGGTAAACCCATTTCTAAAACAAAAAAAATGGTAAATGTGAAATTGTACAATTTGGCAAGTTCAATCAAAATCAATCTTCACAAAGTTATACTTGTGTATTTAATCTAGGGACCTGATATTTCCGCAAGGGAATTTGATGGTTCCACAAGCTCTCCTCACATGAATATAAATGGGACCCACATTCATGTGAGTAAGGCCTTGTGAAAATAACAATTCCTTTAATTTATCAAATCACAAACAAACTTATAAACAGTGAATTTGTTTCCTGCGAAATAATTACAAAATAAAATAGGACTCACAAATTACTATTTGAAAATATGGTGGTAACAGTTTCTTGATAGTTAAGCTAAACTCATAAACTTTCTGAGTAAGAGTAACAATAGAATATAAGTGTCCTAAAAAAATTTAGCCCAACTAAGGCGGCTGAGGGAGCCTAGCTCACGGGTGGGTACTAGACGGTCTATATATATTTGTATATAACTGAGTAGTGTTTTCAAACGAATAACAGATTATCAATTAAATCAACAACTGGCGACAGAATACAATGAGAATATTAACTTAAAAAGGTTACTCAAGAATGATATTAAATTGCTTCTACTGAAACTTCAAAGACAATATATTCCAAATATAATATTACTTCAATTGAAAATTAAGCATAATTATATAAACCATATATAAGATGTAAAGATTCTAGATTGCAAGTACATGAAAAAAGTTATGCTATTTGGAGACTGATTCTAGATTGTAAGTACATGGAAAGTTATGCTATTTGGAGTCTCAACTTGTATTGTTGCTATGCTTGCTCATGGAAGATTACTTTTAGACACCTAGACCAATTCAAGGAATTTGAATGCTGATTCCGCCAAGGCTACCCTTATGCGCCGGAAACAGTTGAGATAGTAGCAGTGCAAGTACTTCACTAATTAACTCCATACAGATACATAGCCAACTGGACCATAATACACCATTATGTATTTCAACTTCTAACTATCTTTGATTTGAGATAGTAGCGATGCAAGAACTTCACTAATTAACTCCATACAGGTACATAGCCAACTGGACCATAATACACCATTATGTATTTCAACTTCTGACTATCTTTTATGATATTCTCTCTGGACTGCCTCTTAACTATTTTTCATTTTTTATTTTTGGATAAGTTGGCCTTCCTCTTTACAAGATATATATTTTTGACACCGGATTTTATCAAGCTCTTTCTTATGAGCTCGAGACAGCATGTCAAAATTTTTCTATCAGTGAATTTTGATAATTGTTTTAATTAAAAAAAATGAAATAAAATAGGAAAAAACAATAACAATATAGTTCAAGTTCTTTCACGTGATTCTAAAGAATAAGAGCTTCTCATATATAACCGTTATCTTCCTTCAACGAGTGAGACAAGATCCATGAAAATAGGTAGGGAGGAGGGAGGAGGGAGGAGGGAGGGAGGAGGGAGGGGAGGGGAGGGGAGGGGACTACGTTCTTCAACTATTATGGTCATGTGGACAATAGCAGCATTTGCAATACTTGTAAAATGAAGGCCTTTGTTTTTTAAATTTTAACCAGGTCTGCAGCTTTACACTTCCTACCAAGTTATGATTTTGGCAAACAAATCACCATCTCCAAAATCACGCCATCATAATATATATCTAAGTAACTTTGTAACACAATAAAGCATTCCAACTTAAAAGTATAATTTCCAGGTTCCTAATTAAAACACGTGTCCTGAATTACAGAATTCATACAATTAACATATCAAACTCTATTTCACCTTTTTTGTCAGCATTCAAAACGGTTTTGGAATTTGATCAAAAATTCCAGTCCTTAATTGACTTGATTTTCGTTTACAATTTGTTCCTAATAACACTTTTTTGGGGGACAAGCAAACTGTCGTGACCAAGGTGTCACCCACGTTTCGAAAACAAATAACTAATTAATACTCCCTCCGTCCCAGGATAAAAGTCCTGGTTGACTTTTTGCGCATATTAAGAAAGATGATAAAATGACAAAATTGTCCATATTTAATTTCTCATTTAATTGCATAGTTTTTTGCACATTACTTGTTATGCTCCATAAATATGCCTAGAGAATAGAAATATAACAATTAATAATAAGGGTATTATAGGCAAATTATTGTAAAAAATAGATCATTTAAGGTAAGTAGACATTTAACTTGGGACTACCTAGAATAGTAATAAAGACTTTTATCCTGGGACGGAGGGAGTAATTTATTTCAGTTTAATGTAAAACCAACATATCCAAAACATTAATAAGAAGAAAGCATTACAGAGAGATACATATAGTAACAAAAAAAATACATAAATACAAAATTATCATGCATAGGCATTAAATTTACCATCAGTTGACAATCCAGTAGCCTTTTTCACTCCCAAGGCCAAATTCGCCTCTACCATCATTCCAATTCCATTACTTGGAAGTGACATAGGCAATTTCCCTGAATTAGTCCGCCGAATCCAATTCACCGAATCCTCTGAAAATTCCGCATCCCCAATCCTACTTGACACCGGCGATGTCCCGAGCACGGAATCCTGCGGATTATAGCTCCCGATCGGCACATGATCAATAGACGATCGCCGCCCCTGCGAGGGGGTGGGGACAGGAACCCCGACGGCGCGTGAGAGATTGTCGGAGGCGTGGCGCGTCGGAGGAATCATGATGGGGGAGAGGGAGTTGGACGCCGGAGGCGAAGCGGCTGGACCGGATTGGGTCCGGTCCGGGGGTGGACCGGGGGCGAAGAAACCTACTTTGCGGACTTTAGGGTCGATGACCCGGGACGATCGACGTGGGTCCATTGAGAAGTGAAGGGTAGAGCAGAGGATTTAGGGTTTAAGGTATTGGTGGTGGTGAAATTAGTAAGGGTTTAGCCATGGCGGGAGGGTTTAGATTGGGATTTGAGAAGCCATTGAAAAGGAAGGATTTTTCTAGGGTTTTGCAGAAGAGATTGATAAAGTTGAGATTCGGGTTGTCTGTGAATTTGTCCTTTTAAAGGTTGCGATATGCCAATTGTGACTAGGCAGGGGAATTCTGAATGACGGAAATTTAGGGGTTGTTTGGTTAGAATGCATTTAAGTGTGCAGTCCTTCTACGGCGACCGGTTATGAGCGACCGGTCTAGCGACATGTATATTTTTACGTGTATTCAAAATGACATCCAAAATATTTCTTCTTGTAAAAATTTCAGTTCCAATAAATCTTATAAATTATTTAGAAGATATTTAAAAAAAAAAAATTGGGACCGGTCGCTAGAAACCGGTCGCCCCAGACTTATTCTTAAGTGTGTTATTGTGTTCGATGAGAGTAAACATTCAAAAATATTTTTAAAATTTAATTTTATAAAATTATTTATTTTAAATATAATTTATTTAACTCTCAAATATTATTTAAGTGATTGAATCGGTCCTATGTTCGCTCCGGTTGATCCGATTGGACTAATTTGATTAAAATTTGGATTAAACTGATTGACCACCAATTTTAAATTATTTTTTTGATACCAAATTTTTTTAATATTAAAATTAACTATTTCTATTACTATTGTAACACATTTATTATGTTTTAATTCATCAAAAATTAGGTGTTTTAAAATTTTATTTATTTATTAATAATATATTTTTTTTTATATTTATGATGTCACTGATTCAATAACAGTTTGATCGTTGATTGACTATCCAATATTTTTTTTGATTCGATGATCGGCCCGAGTCTAAAAATATTACGTCAAACATTAATAAACCAAACAACCCATTATCTATTTATTTTTGAATTAAATCTTTTTCATGGTTGAAAGATTCGTAGTTTTATATAATAATATGTGTGGCATTATCATTACATTACACCAAAAAATCTTATTCTATTAAAAGCTCCTTTTCACTTTAAAAGTTTGTAATCTAAATTAAATTAAATGATCGAATTTAGCTTATTATTTCTATTCTTTATTTTTTATATAGTTGCAAGATAATATGGTGACATGGTCCATTCAAATTATAAGTGGGTGATTTTTATTTATGAATACATGTTTTAAATTTAGAGATATTTGTAAGGCCCCAATTTTTTATAAATGAAGATTTAATTTTCTCTATTTATTATTTTGAAATAGTAAGGGGTTAATTTGATTAATGTGGTTAGTTATGGGTAAAATGCGCAAATATTTTTAAATAAGCAAGTGGTTATAAAATACTCATTGTTGTCGGAGAATATTCGTTTGATCGTGGAATATTCTTGATGTCGGGGAATATTCGTACGACGGCGCAGCCTTTTGTGGGCCCCATAACGGAAAGCGATTGGATGAAGAAAACGACAAGTATAAGTTATTTATAAATAACGGCGTAGTTGTTACCGTTAACACTGTTGGAATACCCGGTGGTTAAAACACAGTAATACGCGTTGTTGCACAGTAGCACATGATATTGCACCAATTATTGATTCTTACGTAAGAAGGCACTACTCAATAATTGTTACAGTAATTACTGTTTAATATTTTATTTTATTGATTCAATAATTGCTACGTTGATATTTTATATTATTGTTGTTTCAATAATTGTCACTACACAGTATTTTTCATTATCGAATCAATAATTCATATTATCTGAATAATATTATTAGATAACATTATTGACAATGTCTAGAAAGTTCTGTCTAAGGAGAGGTTTGGTCACCTAATTGCGCGCTAGTAAGAAGATGATTCTTATTGGAAAGCCTCCTCTTTCCTGGGAACGGCCTGGTTGCCAGTACTGTGATTCTGTAATATTATTTGTGAATAATTAATTATTGATTTATATGATGAGAAAAATATTAATTTTATGTGGATATAGATGGAGAATTTTTTTTTTAAGTGACAATTGTTAAAAATTGATATGTTATCTTTTTTGATAAAATAATATTTTATTATATTATTATAATATAATAATGATGATATTTTTACAATGAATATGTGATATATGAGTATATGAGGAGGAAGATTATTTTTGTTGCATTAAATGATTAACACATATTTTGTGTGTCGGTGGACCCCATTTCTTGACTGAAATTTGATTATAGCATGTAAAATCACCGTTTATGGATTTCGGTTAATTTCTGTTTGGAATTTGGAAAAACTTTCTTCTACAAAGTTGTAGAGAATTGAATTTCCTATAAAAAGTCGCGATATTCGAATTTTCTGATAAAAGGGGCTATTTATTATGAATTATTGAAGTTCCTAAGTTTCCGAAATAATTAATTTTTGGAAGTTCTAATTATTTTTAATATGAAAAATGTTTTTGGTCATTATTGTGGGTCTTACATGTAATGTAAATGGCTGAATTCAGATATAAGGAAGTGGGCATAGGAAATTTGATTATATATATTATTATTATATTCAATTTTCTATTTTGGTGTTCTAAGTATTTTCCTATAAATAGGGTGCTTAGGTTATAATTGAAAATTACACCAGAAACTAAAGATTTCTCTCTCTATAAATCGAGCATATTTTTGTGAGTATTTTAGTACTTTGAGTATTGTTATACGGTGCAAGTTCTTTCAGCACTATATCCAGTATTCCAGTCAGAAGTACTGTCTTTTCGAGGTAAGGAATGTTTTTTTATTCGTAAATGATATTATTTCTTCAATATCATTATGCCAAAATATTGGTTAGAACTTTTTATCAAATCTGGAACTTTGTCATGTCGGGGTTACTATTCATGAGTTATTATTCACGAGTTACTATTCACGAGTACTATTCACGAAGTATGATGATGTTTTTTTATGAAATTTCTATCTTTTAGTGTCGGAGTTACTATTCACGTATACGGCACTATTCACGAATACAACACTATTTAAAGAAAAATTAAATTTTCTTTTCTGTGTTCAAGATTGTCTGTTATTGTTCCTATCTTTGATTGGATCTATGTTTTGATCATTCTTGAATTTTACTCCACTCTGATTATTTGTGAAGTATTTTTGAACTTGAATTATTTAAAGTACGAATCCTTAATATTTGTTCTTTTGTTTCACTGGATTCGTTTCCTTTAAAATATTTTTCATCATCCTCAGTCCTAAATGATGATATAACTGAATATCTTTGGCCTGTAGTGCAAAGATGAATGATTTTCTGATGAATATCTTTG
This sequence comes from Panax japonicus, assembly GCA_020205505.1. Taxonomy (NCBI): domain Eukaryota; kingdom Viridiplantae; phylum Streptophyta; class Magnoliopsida; order Apiales; family Araliaceae; genus Panax; species Panax japonicus. Next base: position 88,036,140 of record CM035096.1, on the reverse strand, counting down.
GCCCGTAGTGCAAAAATGAACAGGTGTTTAGATGAACATGACCAACTGATGAATATTTTTGGCCCGTAGTGCAAAGATGAACAGGTGTTGAGATGAACATGACCAACTGATGAATATCTTTGGCCTGTAGTGCAAAGATGACTATTTGATTCAAGATGTATATTGATTGATGTTACAGGGATAAAATATCGATGATGGACTTTTAAATTCATAGATGATTGTAGATTTCATTCTCTACTTAACTCTTCTAATGAATTATTGTTTCCGCTGCAGTTGATGATCTAAAACTTGTTGTTCATTGTATTCTATCAGATTTTTCCCTGTTGAAGACTAAGGATAATTTGTTGTACATTATCTTAGTCATATTATTCTTTACTGGACTAGTTGAGCTCACCCTTTTCCTTTTTGTTCCATTTTTCATCTCAGGAGACGAGAATATAGCGGGAACTAGTCGGGGTATGGAGTGATGGTTCAAGACAGTTGTTTTAGTAGTCTTCACTATTTTGTAAAATAGTGTATCAATAATTGAAATGAGGACTTATTTGAGTGTGGATATTGTCTAGAAGATAATATTTGTATTTAAACTCACAGTTTATGTGTTGTCGTATTTTGCACGACAATTGTATTAATGAAGTTGTAGTTATTTCTGTACCATGTATTTGGCGACTCAGAATGGGTGTTGTATACCTATTTTGGGGGCGTCACAATATTGATATTTTTATAAGTAAAAATACTAATTCACAAAACTCCTTATATAAATAATAAATACTTATGTGAGAGTAATCTTATAAAAATATTAATTTTCACTTGTGAAAATAACAATTCTCTAAATTTATCCACCTCTGACATCCGACTCTATCCTTGTTTTATTTTGTGCTGTATTAAGAGCATTCACAACAGTTCCCCCAATAAACTTTCTATCCCCACATTTGAATAATACATTAACAAATCATTATCCAATAATTTTTTTATCCTTATTTAATTCTCTATTCTAATCTCTATATAGGATTTTACTCATCGAGATGATGAAGTTAAAAGATCGTTATGCAAAATGACATTTCACACACTCGTTTAAATGGACAACTCATCAATCATTATCCAACTCATCTTCATTTTCAAATTATAAAATTAATATTGACTTATTTTTTAAAAATTAATTTCAAACATATTCAAACTTAAAATTGATATAAATTTATTTAATTCAGTATAATTATAAATATTATAAAAGTACTATTAATTATAAAATTTATTATTTTCAAAATTTAAATGAATCATATTAATTTTAAATTTAAAAATATCACAAATAAACTTTTTAAAAGATAATATTGATTTTAATTATGTACATTTACAGTTTTAAACCTACAATCCATTCAATACTCACTCCATAAATTATTTAAAATTTAAAATAAAATAAAAGTTATTTTACAGTGGAATACAATTTATAAATTACTCTAGCTCTTTTATAAATTATAAGATTATTATTAATTTTTATAAGTCAATTTGATGCATTCTCAAACTTAATAGTTTTTGTGACGCTCCCAAAACAGGTCCAATCAAACCAACCCATTCTGAGTCGCCAAATACATGGTACAGAAACAACTACAATTTCATTATTACAATTGTCGTGCAAAATACAACAACACTTAAACTGTGAGTTTAAATACAAATATTGTCATCTAGACAATATCCACACTCAAATAAGTCCTCATTACAATTATTGATACTATTTTAAAAAATAGTGAGGACTACTAAAACAACTGTCTTGAACCATTACTCCACACCTCGACTAGTTCCCGCTATATTCTCGTCTCCTGAGAAGAAAAATGGAACAAAAAGGAAAAGGGTGAGCTCAACTAGCCCTGTAAAGAATATTATGACTAAGATAATGTACAACAAATTATCCTTAGTCTTCAACAGGAAAAAATCTGATAGAATACAATAGACAACAAGTTTTAGATTAACAACTGCAGCGGAAATAACAATTCATTAGAAGAGTTAAGTATAGAATGAAATCTACTATCATCTATGAATTTAAAAGTCCATCATCGATATTTTATCCCTGTAACATCAATCAATATACATCTTGAATTAAATATTCATCTTTGCACTACAGGCCAAAGATATTCACCAGTTGGTCATGTTCATCTAAATACCTATTCATCTTTGCACTACGGGCCAAAGATATTCATCAGAAATCATTCATCTTTGCACTACAGGCCAAAGATATTCAGTTATATCATCATGTAGGACTGAGGATGATGAAAAATATTTTAAAGAAAACAAATCCAGTGAAACAAAAGAACAAATATTAAGGATTCGTACTTTCGTACTTTGAATAAATAGAATTCATTTACTAGAGAATTACTAATTTAATACCTAAGGAATACATGCATCTATGTTTCATGCTTGTTCATCCTAATTTGATGTACAGAATAGCATATATATATATATATATATATATATATATTTACAAAACTAATATAATTAAGTGCACATGATACAACATAACAATTACTATAAAACTTGAAATAAATTAATATAAAATTTATACCATAGTTATTATTGATTCTGTCTTCATTAAAATTTTTTTGGTTGCAATCAATTTAAGAACTGAGAATGTCATTATTATATTCATATTCTGATAACATATTCATAAACAAACATGGATTTACCTTAGTTGTAATAACTCTTCTATTCCTCTTCGGTTTTCACTGTGGTTTAGGTTTTACTTGTTTATTTCTCCTAATTTTAATAGAATTTTAATATTACATAAATATAAATTAGACCCAATTAGTTTTAATGGCCAAAATTAATGGAATCCCTTACTTATTATAGTCCACACAAATTAAATACAATTTAGCCCAAATATAAAAAAACCCAATTAAAATATAATTTTAATTGTAATTTACTTTTTTTTTCTGGGTATTACACTCTGTCTCTCAAAAATTAGTTTAAATTATTATTTTTTGTCAAATTAATCAATTTTAAAATTAAAAATTAAGCTTTATTATTTATATTTGCACATTCATAAAAATTGAAACTTGTTTTTAAATTCAATGTAATTTCTTATAGTTAAAGTTCTTGAACTTATATTTAAAAAAACTAGTATAAATTTTAATTACAAAAAGAGTTAATTGACTTTAAAAAAATCAAACTAAACCACTTTTTGAGGATTGGGGGAAGTAATAAAAAAGAAGAAGAATATAAAAATCAACCACCTTGGGCACAACCGCACAAGCATCAAATACATTATGTTAGATCATGTCAAACTCAAAACGTAAAACAAGAAAGTGGCATTTAACCACAAGTCCCAAATGAAATCACCCTATTTAACCAAAAATAACCCGGTTCAAACATCTCCCGCCTCATCTCCAACCCGACCGGTTCATGCACCAGGAGCAGCATCCTTCACTTTGCTATGCAAATACCCACTATACTCCCTAGCATAATCCTTCACATGACTCGCCGTATCCGCAATCCTGCTCCTCGCATAATCAACCCGGTCCGAACCGACCGGATGTAACCCCCTGTAATACCTATAAATCCAAGACACAGCAGCAACAGTACCGACTCCAAATCCACAAACCGATAAAAAACCGGAGACAGCAATGAAAAGCACGGTTCCGACCGGGACCCAAATCGGACTCGAAATCAGAATCAATGGGGTGAAGAAAATCAGACCCAAAACCGTGGTAGTTATAGTCAGACCGGTGAAAAAGAGTAAAATGGCGCCGGAGATCACTAGAGTAAGGAATCCGAATAGTTGGCCGGAGTTTGACGCGTGTTCATGGAGTTTACGAAGGAATGCTGTCTGAGCGGTAGTGGGTCTTTGTTGTCTTTGGAGTTGAACGGTGCCGGAGTTACGATCGGCCATTTTTAGAGAGAAAATGAGGAGATAGAGTGAGGGGAGTGAGAGAGAGCGAGGGGAGGGATGAAGAAGGAGGAGGGAAGGTATGGTTGACACGTGTGGAGTATAGAGCATGCAGGGGCACACGTGGGAGAGGATTAGGAGTTTTAGCATTCCTAGATGTGCTTTGGGAACAATGACTTTTTCTTTTTGTGGGAGAGGGTTATTGGGTGAGTTGAGTATGTAACAAAATTATTGTCGCATTGTTGTAAGCCATCGGATGAAAATGGTTTCCTCTACTCATTTCAAGTTATGAGAATTGACATTTTTATAAGTAAAAATTAAGATTATAAATGAGTTAAATAGTTCAAGCGGGATTCAGATTGAATTTGAAAAAAAATTGAGTGAGATTTAAATTTATTAATAATATAATTCAAAATTGAGTATTAAAAATAGTTCAAATAAAAATATGAGTAAAATCTGAGTAAGGTTATACTTGACTCGTTTAACACTACAAGAAAAAGGTTTATTTCCGACGGAATTAAGATCGACTGAACACATTGAGTCGACTTTAAGCTAAGACCGACAGAATATTTCGTCGATATTAAGTCAGTCGACTTTAATGTGTCATCGACGAACACCCGTCGGAATTAAGCCCTCCTCCTTGGCGCTAAACTTTCCCGCCAGCGCGAGTATAAACTCGACGGAATATGGGTTATCCTCGACGAAATAGTTCGTTGAAAGTATGTTGAATTCGACTGAACTAACCTCGACGGAATTCCGTCGAGAATAAGTTTTAAAACCTAATTAGCAGCGTCTTCTTCAGCGCCTCCCTCATTTCATTTCTCTCTTTCTCTCTCCTCACTCCCTCACTCTCTCACTCTCTCACTCTCTCACTCTCTCACTCTCTCTTTGCACCTACTCCCTCCCTATGCACCTCACTTTCTCTCAGCACTTCACTCTCATTTCTCCCACTCTCCCATTCTCTCACTCCCACTGTCAGCCTTAGCTCGCTGGACGCTACCAACGCCGCTGCAAGCCTCTGTCGTCGTCCACCTCCCAACCTCTGCAGTCCACCTCCTTCTCCTATTTAGCTGGATTGCAAACTTTAAACTAAGGTTTGTTTAATTTTTGTCCAATATTGTATATTTAGGGTTAATTTTTTCCCTAAAAAATTTGTTTAATTTCTGTCCAATATTGTGCTTATTGCTGAAATATGTATTTTAAATGACTCCTACTATATCTATTGTTGGTAAAATTGCTAACATTGGACCTTAATTTCGTGTGCTTGATGAAATTGGGACTGCAGTTGAATTGTTACTGAAATAGCTAAGCATTGTTTGTGTTCTGCAAATGTTGTTGCTGAAAATTGAGATTATTTATGTCCAATATTTTGTGCAATTGCAACTTCTTTATTTTGTGCAAATGTTGTTGCAATTGCAGCTTCTGTTATTTTAGTTTAATTGCAGCTTTTCGTTACGCAATTGCAACTTATTACAGTGTATGTTCATAATTTGTATTTTGAATTTGTATGTTGGAACAGTGATATTTGATATTTTCGACGGAATTTTTGACGAAATTTCTGTCAGAATTCTTTAATTGCAAATTTTGTGGGCCCATGTAGCTATTTAAATATGTTACTTAATTTTCCAATACTAAAATTAACTAAGTACTATTTACTTAGTTCTGTACTACTAAATAAAATAAAATAATATTATAAATAATATAAATTTAAATAACATAATATAAGATAATATAATATAATATAAAATAATAAAATTAAATGACATAAGATAAGATAATTAAGATAAAATAAAATAATTTACTAAATGAATTATAACTTAAATTATATCTAATAAATAAATAAAAAACATTAAATTAAATTAAATTAAATTAAATAATATAATATAATATGAGTAAAAATAAGATAAAATAAAATACAAAATTATAATAAATTGTAATAACTTCAATTTAATAAAATAAAATAAAGTAAATAACAACACTAGTGGTGCACAAATGGCCCGAGGCCTGTAATCCGGCCTTGATCCGGCCTTGGTCCGGCCTGGTCAACAACAGGCCTGGTCAAAGCCTGGGCCAGACCGACCCGGCCCCCTAGACTACGAACAGACTTTGATTTTAAACCTAATATCCGGCCTGACCTGGCCTTCAAAATAGTCCGGCCTGGCCCAAGGCCTGGACAAGCCCGAGGCCTGGACCGACCCGCGGTTAAAGCCTGGCCCATGTACAACATGTTTGGTTTGAATGCTTGATACTTGCTATACTTTTTATAGAAAAACACTTCCTGACTTTTAGCAAATACTAGATGTGGGACTTGGTTATTTTGAAATAAAAAAATGAATCATATGTCATTACAGAAAAAGCACACAGTACATATATGTATACATTAGTTCACTAATTTTACCATAATCATCCCACATGACAACCTCCTTTATCAACAACTTTAAAATATTTAACACAAAGTTGACTAATATAGCAAAGAAAAGTTCTTAAAATAAACAATGTGTGACTTGGTTATTTTGAAATAAAAAAATTTAACTTACGTCATTATGGATCAAGTACATAGCATATAGTCATCCCACACAAAGCCTCCTCTTTCAACAACAATTGAATAATTAACACAAAGTTGACTAATATACCATAGAAAAGTTCTTAAAATGAACAATGTGGGACTTTTGCTAAAACTAAGATTTTGAAGCACAACTAACAAAGTGTTGGACAGAGACACTTACGCGATCCAAAGTCTTTTCTCTTGGCAGATGGCATGTTACGAGCAAGCTCAATCTTTTCAACCTCCCCATAATTTGATAGATTTAGAAAAGAAATAATCTTCTTTAGTACAAATATATTTTATTTTTTTGTTCACATGGGTATAATTGTATTTTACTTTTTAGATTATCTGTTCAATTCATCTCATGAAGTATTGGTTGCCTTTATTGTTGGTGAGTCTTATTTTTGTAACAAGTTATTGAACTGATTGAAAAAAAAGGAGAGGAAGAAGTAACACATCTACCTTTGTGTTTTGTTAAAACATATACTTTCAAGTATATACACATACAAAATGATACACAATTATCATTTATAAAAATAAAGGCTAATGTTAAAAAACACACCTTTTGGAATTAAATCTGAAGAACGACATAATCTCTTCAGAAAGATTTCTAAGCATCAACATTTGGTGTTTTTCCATGATGATCACTCTTCATCTTCTCCGCATAAATTTACAAACATGTAAATTATAATCTTTTTCACTTTCATTTTTCTCCATAATCCATCTTCTAACATGAATTATCAATAAAAATAATTAGCTTAATATTCTAATATTTTACTAATTATCATAAAAATTTCATTGATAAAATAGATACAAGAAAAATGGCACTTATCTTTGAAAACTGTGTTGTCTTCCATCTCATCAAAATCATGACTCACGAATATGATAAAGACCTTAAGATTGTTAGAACCGTAGCTTCGTAGAGTCATAATCGAAAAAATAATCGAAAAACATGACACGGGTAATCCCTGTCCTTAAGGTCTTTATCACCCTCACCACGAATGGTTTGCTATGAGTTACGGGTGATATACCTCCAGGATATATGCCAAGTTTCGGAGTTGAATAATTTTGTGATAGCAATTCACAAATGTTCCAGTCGAGTATTTCTTTGTGATAGTTATATGTTTATAGAAAAAATTAACCGAAAGAAGAGAGAATTTCATGTGCAAGCTTTTATCTACTTTGCTAGTAAGTATACTCCATTCCTCATATATGCATATATCTTCATATATCTACACATATAGATATATATGTATACATATATAATAGTAACAACTACTCCATTATATATCTATTTTAATTACACATTATTATAGATATAATGTTGTAAGTTACACATTAGTCATAATGATGTAAGTTACAAGTTATTAATAATAATGTAATTTAAATAGAAAAATGTAGAGTTTCTTTTGTTTCACATAATTAAATAAGATTACACATCTCATGCTTATAAAGCAACTAGTAATCATTTATTAATTATAATGGATCTAAGACAAACTAGTTTTTACAAACAACTTGCACCTTATCAAATGTTTCACTTAAATCATTGATAAACACAAGTCATATGATTCCAATTTGAATCAAATGAATTACTCTCATTCTCCACATATAGGACATTAAGTTACACCTTTTATACTTAAATTACATCCATAAATGAGTTTTGTCAAACTCAAATAATAAGTCTCAAAAGTATAAAACAAGGTGCAATATATAACAATATATATATATATATATATATATATATATATATATATATATATATATATATATATATATATATATATAGGGGAATGATCCATAGCATCTATTTGCTATGGATCAAAAAGTGGCATATAGCATCTATACCGTCCGTGTAATTAATGAAGGGTTGAGATTTGTTATGGGAAGCCGTCGTCCGCTAGTATTACTAGCGGACCTGATTATACCAAAATTAAGACCCTTATGCCCCCTATTTATGACCTTGGCATACATCTTCTCGATGGACTCTGTTTCGATACACTCGATGAAATCTTCAGAAGGACTGAAATTTCTCCCTCACAAATTGATATACTCGTCGTAAATGTCTCATTGCTATCTACTGTCCCATCTTTAGCTGCTCGGATTGTAAATCGTTACAAGAAGAAATCGGACATTAAGGCCTTTAATCTCTCAGGAATGGGCTGCAGCGCAAGCGTCATCGCCATTGATCTCGTCCAACACTTGTTTAAGACTCACAAGAAAGCCTTAGCTGTTTTTGTGAGCACAGAATCCATAATTAAATCAATAAGTTTTAAAAGCTTACTTATATTCTGGTTATAATATAAAACTAACAGGAAGAGTTCTATAAAAATATAATTAGGAATTAATGATTTAACCTTCAACTAAAACATTATTATTTTTATTATTTTGGTGATTAGTTTGGACAAAAGGAGTTTAACAAACTTTATTGAGATTATAATTTCTGGGTATTACATTACTTACTTCAGGTACGGATTCCGTACTCTTTCAGCGATACTCTTGTTAAATTTAATTTGTTTGTTTGTTTCCTTGTTTCGAATTCTGTTATGATTTCACATAATTGTTTCTTGTAAAATAAATATATTAGTTTCATTTTAGAGTTGATACATATGACTCGTATTTGTACTATTTGAATTAGGATATCACGTTTAGTATTTATTTTTGATAATTATAGAGCGGTACATGTTGCTACCTTCTTTTTGAGACCTTGTGACAATAATTTGATTTGGTTCAACATGTACATATAGAAACCTTTTGTTAGTATTATGTCGCATGTGTTGTGACATGGAATTTTTGTTAGAATATACTGGAGGGTATACCTGAGCTATAACCACATGTGGGGGTACCACAGGCATGTCGTCTTGGCACGAAGGGCATGACACTTTCTGTGACAGTGTGATTAGTCCACGGCGTCTCCGTTTGGGCTCCGGAGGAAGTGGGCCATTTGGTAATTTGTTGTGAGAGGCGTATGGGTTAACCCTAGATTTTTGTTCTGTGGATTGGTGATGTTGTGCCAAACACATCTATCCAATTTGCATACATTTGGATTCGCGGTCCAATGGGTGAGTGCATGTGTGGCATCATTTGATTTGCATGTGTGACATTATTTTGATTGTCTGTGTGGCATCATTTGACTTGCACGTGTGACATTATTTTGACTTGCATGTGTGGTAATGTATATTTTTGAGCTTAATCGGTATGAAATAACCCCATCCATTTGTTTCAGCCTATTATTTTATTATATTAGTTTTGTTGGTTTCTGTTCGGTTCAATTTATTGGGTTAGTTATTTTTGTTCATTATTTTCTTTACTCTTTTGTTTGTTTCGTTAATTCTGTTGGTTCAGATATATTCTATTCAAATCTTTGTAGATTTTTTTTCCGTCAGAGGCAATATTTTGTCTATGTTGATTTCATATTTCAGTTGTATATCTTTTGTATCTTTATATCCGTACTGGGCAATTGACTCATGCTGTATTTTTCTTCCGGCAGGTTTGCAAGGGTGATTCATGGCTAGTGTGATGAGAGTATTGCCTTTGACCATCTAGGTTATTTCAATTTTAAGTTTTGATTATTTTGACTTTGTTTGGAGAATTGTATTTAGTATTTTATTAATAGATCCCCACTATTAATATTTTGAAGTTATTAATGCTCTGTTCACTTATTTTGAAATTTGATGTGCTTTGCACGTGACCTCTATTTCCTTTTCAGGAAGAGGGTGTTACACAGAGAGAGCATATCGTTTTATTGAGCGGAGTAATACTAGGTTGGTGATTTTTGTAGATGTTCACACTATTTTTGGTGGGCATTTGAGTTATTTAATTTATAAAAATAATGTTTTAGGTTTCATGCAACGTACGAAAAATAATGCATGGATCCCCAAATGTTATAAATTTACAAAAATTACTTTTACAGATGTATCTCCAAATGTTATAGTCACATTTGTAAAAACAAATCCTTAAAGAGGAATATTGGGGTGGGGTGGGGTGGGGTGGGGTGGGGTGGGGGACGAAGGAAAATAATTCTTATGAGGAAATTATGCTAGATCACTATTCTAATTATATGCAATAGATATTGTAGTACGAAACCTATGCTAGACGAAGATTCTAAGAGCATTTATAACAGTTTTTTTATGTTTATTCCTACTCTGCAGTGTTATTAGGTCATTCTGCAAAATAGGGATTCAATTTTTTTATTATGTACCCAACAGGTTCCTTATATTGATTCCTTAAATAATGAAATTTAAAAATTAAAAATTCTAACAGTCAAAACATCAAATTAATAATAATCTTATAATTTATAAAAGAGTATAATTTATCAATTATATTTCACTGGAAAATAAATTTTATTTTATTTTAAATTTTATATAATTTATGGAGTGAATATTGAATGGATTGTAGTTGCAAATGTACATAAGATTAATATTAACTTTTGAAAAGTTAATTTGTGATATTTTTAAATTTAAATTTAATATGATTCATTTAAATTTTAAAAATAATAAATTTATAATTAATAGTATTTTTATAATATTTATAATTATATTGACATAAATTAAATAAATTTATATCAATTTTAAATTTGAATACGTTTGATTTTTTTTAAAGTCAATATTAAGATTATAATTTGAAAATGAAGTAGTAAAAAAATGTCAAGATGTGTATGATTGATGAGTTGTCCACTTAAATGAGGGTGTGAAATGTCATTTTGTATATATAGAGAACGATCCTTTGATTCTCTCGTACTGGGGAGTAAAATCTTGTATAGAGATTAAAATAGAGAGTCAAATAAGGATAAAAAATTGTTGAATAAAAATTTATTGATATATTCTTCAAAATTAGGAATAAAGAGTTAATTAGGAAAAATGTTGTTAATGCTCTAAAGACTTACCTATTTAGTTTGTTGGCCTTTGGCCTCCTTTACACCCAAAACGAAAAGATGAAGTTAAAGAATGGAAAAGGTTGAATATTTCATACCTTGATTTTAGGCTTAAATTTAACAACCAAACTTATTTTTAGGCCTAAATTTAACCACCTCTTAAAATTCCAAGGATTTGAGTAGAAAATTATATTACCTCGTTAATTAATTAATTAATTATTATTTTTGTTAAACTTTAAAACTAACTAACACAACAATTTTACCTTTCAAATCCTATTTTCTACTTTTTATTTTCTATCCTTAACTCACAAACATAACATTCGGCAAGTTATAATAGAGTTATGCTGTGTATTGCGATAAATTTATACCGAATTATAATTGTGAAACTTATTTTAAAATTAGAGAATGATTCCACTTATTACACATTGTTAACGCCTGATTTTATACGCCTGACGAAATCACCCAAACAACAGGCCAAAATAGCGTCAACGGTTGATGGAGTAGTTGATTATATCAAACTCAAAAAATACATTCATATAAAGAGATATAAATATGAACACAAGAATTTACGTGGAAATCCAATTGGGAAAAAATCACGGAGAGAGAGAGTAATCCACTATAATAATATTGGGAGTACAAGATGTGTATTTGTGTTGTATCTCTTGTGTCTATGTTGTCCCTTCCAAATCCTAGCTTGTAGCCGTATATATAGAAGCCACCTCCATCCGCATCCAACTAGGAGAAGGACTCCTTTTGTAGAATCACCTTATAACTACTAAATCCAGTAGGAGTCCTAATTAAACCTCCTTATCCCACCAAATAAGGAAACACAATCCTATTTTAATAAGGACTCTGCACTGTCACAATAAATTACATATGGGCCATCACCATTAAATAGATTGGGTTGCACCATGGCTAGACCCAAATAATCACATCCCAACACACATCTATTCAAAAAAATTATCATTCTTATTTATTCACGTAATTGACAATTAAAAAATTAAACATTCACAAAATATATCATTACCGGTTATAGTATTATAGTTCCCTTCTTCATTTCTCTAATGATTTTAATTGTAATATTCATGAGATTTTTTTTAAAATAATCGTAATGATATAATAAAACAAAAATAAATATGCAATTAGATAATGGAAAAATAATTAGTAATTATTAGTATATATCTTAAACTTATTACGATAAGTCATTGTTATACATTTTTAATTTTTAAAAGGACTCTTTTTTAGTTATCTACTAGATACAAACCCGCGCGTTGCGGCGGGATTATTCATTTTGTTAATAATAAATTTATACGTGTAATTAATAAATTAAAATATAATAAGAAGATGGTAGATTGTTGCGTGATGATCAAACTTTACACAGAAAACCAAATAAATATACATTGTAGGGGATAGTGGTGAGAGTTTACCGGTTTATGCATTACACTATCAAAGTGTGAAACAAAAAAAAAACCAAGAATTATATTGCGAAAAGAACTAATGAAATTAAATCATCGGAACTGTGAGACAGAATTACTGAAGCATGAATGTTCTCACACTTTTTAAGGAAACCGAATCAATAACCAACCATAGCCTGCTACTATTTCATGACCATACATCAATATCTTAATCATAATGCAATCTTGAACCATCCTCTAAGAAGTAAGATCTGATGACATCTCTACCAATTTATCCTAGTCTTCAAGGAAGCAACTCAACAATGATATCTATCCAAATGAGGATAAAATTGTCTCTTGTAGCACCCAATATATTGACTGAACCATAAGGAAGCCATAACTATGACTACAGAAGTAGGTGCTCAGTACAGCCCGTAACATTCCAGAATTTTAAAGTGTAATATTAAATATTTATTAATTTATATAAGTATTTAATGGATATGTTTATTATTGAATAAATAATTGTTCAATTTGAGTTGATGTGGTTTAGTTAATTATTTATTGAATAAATTATTAAGGAGCTAAGAAAATTAATTGTTATGAGATTATATAATAATTTAATTTAATAAGTAAGCTAGAGAGCTTATAAGGATTAAATGAATTATAATATTTTAATTGGAATTGTGATTAAAATAAAGTGTTAGTTGGTTGAATAAATTTATAATTATAAAGCAAATTATAATTATGTGATAATGATTTATGGGTTAAAGTAATTTAATAGATTAATATTTTAATTGATTTAAATTGATTATTTAATTTAAATAGAAGTGTGACAAATAACCTTGCTATAAAGGAGTTACTAAAATAAATTAAAAGAGTTTAATTTAGTTTTGCCAAACATGTCTTATTGCATAATAAGTCTTTGATCTAATAGTGTTTTAGCAAACAAGGTATAAGGAATCCATTTGTTTTAATTCAGTTTACCAAACAAGGTGTAAGGGTTAATGGGTTATTTTTATTAAGGCCAAACAAGCCTTATGGTTTTTGATTTTCAAAAAGTTTATAATTGATGTCAGTTAAATCCTATACTTAATATCTATATTATTATTATTATACGTTATAATATTCTACGTATGTTAGAGTTAGGGAGAAGAAAGACTCAGTTGAAGTTTACATAGAGAAAAGAAGAGAAGAAGAAAACTAGAGAGAAATTTAGAGAAACTCTAACAGGTTTGAGAAAGGAATTGGAGAAAATAAATTGTTTGTAAAAGGTTTTATATGAATTTGGTATGATAATTGTTTGTAAAAGGTTTTTATGAATTTATATATGATTATAGATATACTAGTTCATGTATGTATGTATTTTATGAAGAAAATATATCACAGTGTTCATATGAAAATATATATGAATATGGCTTAATTTAAAATAGAAATTTAAGGTTTAATTAGTTGTTAAATTGATATGTTGATTTTGGAAATTGATAGAGTATGTATAATCATAACTTTGATGTTTTGAAATTTCTGTTTTGATTGAAAACAAAATTACAGTGTTGATTTCCATTGAAAATATCAAAAATGGAGTTTTTGCCAAAAATATTGAAATTGGGTGTTGTATATTTGATGTCTATGTTATTTTATGAGTAGGAACATGTTAGAAGTCTTCACAATATGTTTATATGAAGTTTATATGTGTATTACATGATAATCAGTCTATTAGATTCGAGCTTTTAGGCCAATTTGACTTTTTGTTCATGCTGTTGCCGAGGCTGTCGCAGGATTATGGACTCTGGCGTCGCAGCGCCAACCAATGGCCTGTGAACCGCGCCGCAGCGCCAACCACAGTGTAAACTGTGGCCCCGCAGCGCGACTTAGCAGAAGGTTCTGACAGTTTTGTTTAATTACACAAACTTTGAAAATAAATGTTATGTGTTAATAATAGTAATGTTAAATGATAATTTCAGTAGTATTAAACTATGAATGATCATGTTATTAAGTGTTACCTACTTGTAACATAGTTGCTTATGTGAATGGGTAATTTAACCCATATGATGAATATATTTGTTTATATAAATATACAATGTTGGTAATGATTAACTATGTCAATATGACATATGTATAGGGTATTAATTCAAGTGGTAAGGGTTTAGCTTGTGCTAAAGGCATGTTCTCTAACTCAAAACATCATTGTGCAAGTTTTTCTAACTCTATTTTATAATTGAGCAAGTTTTATAATCCTATATCTTATTGAACTAATTATTGTTTTCAATTCGATTACCTTATAATGATGCAAGCTATCTAAACTTTGGTTTGATGTTGAATAAGTTATTCTTGTATTTAATTTGTTGTTTAGCATGCACAACTAAATTTCTATGCATGCTTAGTATTCAATTCTAATTAACCTTGGCTTAGTATTGTTCAAGCAAGGTATGCTATAGTTATTCAAATTGTATGCTATTAGATTATTTCTAAAGCATGATTTTAGTTTACTATGATTGATTCAATCACGATTATTCTATAGTATAGTGTTATTGGTTTTATTCAACTACTCCTTAGTTGATGTTCGTTAAATTCCAAATTTCCTTGAAAGCTTATCCAAACCAAACTTCTTTTCGTGCGGACTTGTACTCTAAATACTGAGATGAACAACTCTTTTAATAGAGGTTTACGCTTAGCGTTGAAATGGTTGTGCACAATACATTGTACGAAGGGTTGATCCCCCTAAGTACGTAGAGTCCTTATAGTCTTATGACTGTTAAAGTTAAAGTTGAAAGATTACTTATAACTGTGGACATGATTCGTGGTCATTAGACCCTCAGTAAATGTTATAAATTTTTCGAAAGTTAATAGAATATATTGTTCAATTCTATTGAGCCTAATATTGGCAATTGATGTAAAAGTCTAAAGATTTACTTATTGTTATTTTTAGTGGGCCTTGTTTGCTCACTCTTGCCTGTGAAATTTCTTACAGCTAAAGTTGAAACTAGTGACGTACCTAGCACCAGTAAAGGAAAAGGAAAGATGAACAAGTACTGAAGACTTGTAATAGTTTAATAGTTTTATTTTCAGACTTTGGTTTTAAAGATTGTAATGAAGTTTATTTACTTTTCGCATTTGAATGATTGTTGTTAAAGGTTAGATAACCTGGGAGATTTTTATTTAAGTCTATTCCTGTATGGGCAGGTTTTATTATTCAATTTTATTATAATTGGTTAGTTATAAATGAATGTTTTGATTAAGTGAACACCAAATCTTGAGGAAATGAAGTACCAGGATTTGGGGGTGTCACACAGCCTAAGTTGTTTTTCATACGTAGTAGTTTTCTCCCATTTTTGTCCATTTTGGATAAGTTATAGTTTTCTCCCTTTCAATCAATAGAATTAATAGATGAGAAGGAAGGTTCACCATTCCTACATCTGACAATTAGTAAAAGAACAAAATGTAAAGTGCAAAGCAAAAGTATCTTCAACATGTGTCTTTTGAATATAGGTTATTCTTGAAGCAAATAATATTGTTTTAGCTATGTTTTTATCGTTTACATAAACAAATGCAAAAATATTGCATAATTGATGGGATAACAATTCCTGATTTCCAAAAACTATCAGACTTCAGAATCAATTTTCATCAGAGTACTAATATTACTCAAGCTCAACAGACCTTACCCCTTTGGTTTAAAATATTCATGAATAGGTTCCATATGAACGCCAATGAATGTTAAGAAAATGTATATTCTACAAATATCCAATTCCAGTCCCAAATCAAAACTGAAATGCATGAGGTGGACCTCAAATATTAATTGATTCTATAGATTCAAAATAGCAGATATAAAAATTTAGACGGAAGTAAATATAAATAAATTTTCCCGGATATAAGCAACTTCATAAAACTATTTTTCTTCCAACTTAAAACTACTTACAGAAGGAGAGCTGGAAAAATGAACATAGTACTATCAACAACCACCTACTTCAAATGATCCTAACAGACCAATAAAAAATTATTTATTTTGATGTAACACCATATACACACCCATAAAGCAGCTTTTCGAAGAGGAGATGAACGCGTATAAGCCTTCATGAGTTTGAATATCAGTATGTCCAGTGGCACTTTAATGTCATTACTATTTCTGATCCATGAATGACCTGTAGAATAAAACATCTTATATTATCCTAGGAACCTTAACAACATAATTCTAAGGACTTGACTACTGAAACATGAGTCATTCACTCAATGTCTGAGTAGCAGTCATTCTTTTTCTTGGATCTTTATTCAATAGATATTTGACAAAGTCTTTTGCCTCAGAATATAGAGAAAGACAAGGTGGTTCCTCAAAACTGATATCAGCTTTTAAAATAGCTCAAAATATCCCAGATTCAGTTCGAGCCCAAAATGGATGGCTGCCACATAATAGGATATATGATATAACCCCAATACTCCAGACATCAGCCTCTGTACTGTAAGATCTATGTAAAACTTCAGGAGTAACATAGTATGCGACAATATCATTTAGCCTTTCATCTGAAACCCACTTAAAATATTGAAAAATGAACAGACTCCCAGAGCTAACACATGTAGAGAGAAGAGGGGGCACCAATTTAACATATGTGAAATCTCTAGAATCAAATCTATCCCTAGCCATCCTCAATGATTGAGCCACAATATTGTTCTCATCAAGTGTAAGACCCCAACTTTTATGAATAAAGAATAATTTTCTTGAAATATATTTTGAATATTATGGTGTGGATTTGATATAATGTTATAGTTGTGGGTAATAATTACAAATTTTGCAAAGTAAGCAAGTGGTTATATAATATTCGATTGGTCGGGGAATATTCGTTTTAACATGGAATATTCGTATGACGACACAATCATTGGTGTTACCCACAACGGAAGTATTGTCGTAGTTAGAAAACGACAGAATTATCTTTTTATAAAAATAACTGCGAAAGTGTTACCGTTAAAACTGTTGAACTTTCCAGTAGTAAAAGTACAGTAATACGCGTGGTTGCATAGTAGCACATGGTATTGATTATTGATACTTACGTGAGAAGTCACTCAGTTATACTCAATTATTGTTACAGTAATTGCTGCATCATATCTCTCATATTATTGATTCAATTATTGTCACAGTATCAACTGTATAATATTTATTATTATTAAATCAATAATTGAGACGACAAAGTTATTCATATTATTATTTGCAATATTGACAATGTCTAGAAGTTCTGTCAAGGAGAGGTTTGATCACCTAATTGCGCACCAATAATGGGCCTTTAGCAACGATTTTTCGGGCAACGACTTTATAAGTCGTTGCTAAAAGTATATGTTTAGCAACGAAATTTGTCCTTTGTTGCAGATTGTGTCAGGCTTTCACTTTTTGCAACAAAATTCATATGTCGTTGCAAAATTTCGTTGGTAATTCATTGGCGGGAAAAAATTTCGTTAGAAATTCGTTGCAAAATTTTCGACCACTTGATTTCCCGTCATCGTGGGCAACGAAAGTTTTTTTGTTGCTAAAAATGAGCTTTTAGCAACGATTTTTCAAGCAACAACTTTATAAGTCGTTGTTAAAAGTGTATGTTTAGCAACGAAATTTGTCCTTCGTTGCAGATTGTGTCAGGCTTTCACTTTTTGCAACGAAATTCATAAGTCGTTGCAAAATTTAAAAACAAAATTCGTTAGAAATTCGTTGCAAAATTTCTAACCACTTGATTTCTCTTCATCGTGGGCAACGAAAACTTTTTTATTGCTATATTTCGTTGCTTAATATGGACAACATTCATTGGAAACAATTTTTATTTTCGTTGCATATCTTATACAACTTTTTGCAACGACTATTAAAATATTGCCTTAAATTAAGATAATCCCAATAAACATGTTTTTGTAAGACCATATTCGGTATTCAGAGAATTGTCAAAAAATATTCATATTTAGTATTTAAAAATTATATTTAAATGCGAAATATATTCGAACTTGTGACCTATCATTTGGAACTTTGGTCATTTGAGCGCTAGAGCAACACAAGTTATCTGTTAATATCTCGCAAGGATTAATATTTATATCAAAACATGAGATTTCTCCCATATATTTCTTTGTTCTCATTCACTACATACCATTAATATAATCTCAAAAAGTTATATACTACAATAATAATAATAATAATAATAATAATAATAATAATAATACTAATAAAATAATAAAATAATAATAATAACAATAACAATAATAATAAAGTTGCACCAATGGTGTGTAAGTTTTTTTTAACTCCCATTTTTCAAAATTTACTTTTTCTTGACTTGTAATTTTTTTTATAATCAAATATTAATTTCTCTTTATATCTTGTATTAGAGGGTGTTTGGCAATGACTTATAAGTTGGTTAAACTAAGTTATAAGTCATTTGTTATTATTTAGTGTTTAACAATAACTTACATTTTAATTTTTTTTACTTATAAGTCATTATTAATTTTTTTTTTCATGCTTCATGTGCTATGTTTTTTATTATTATTACTATTACTATTACTATTATTATAATTATTATTATATTTACTATTATTATTATTATTACTATCATTATTAATTTTTATTATTAGAATAATTATTACTAATCTTATACTTATTATTTTTATTATTATAATAATTATAATTATTACTATTATTATAATTTCTATTATTATTATTATTGTTGATGTTGCTGTTTTTAATATTATTATTATTATTATTGTTACTATTATTATAATAATTATTATTGTTACTATTATTATTGTTATTATTGTTGTTATTATTATTACTATACTGATAATAATAATTATAATAATAATAATTATAATTATAATTATAATTATAATTGTTAGTATTAATTATAATTATTATTACAATTACTATTACTATTATTATAACTACTACTATTATTATTATTGTTATTATTAATCATTATTATAATTACTATTATTATTCCTATTATTATTATTAATAATTATTATAATTATTATATTTATAATAATAATTATTAGAATAATTATAATTGTACTAATAATAAAAAAGCCTGGTCTGACCCGTGGGCCTTTTAAAAAATAAAATAAAATAATGCTCTCCTTGAGAATTGAACTCTAGACCTCCCATTCTCCTTAAACAAATGCTCAAATAAACTAAGCTATAAGGACTTTTTTTTATAAAGTCAATTACCAGACACTAAAGTACTAAAAATACTAATAACATATTTACATCAAATACTAAAAATACTAATTAAAAAAATACTAAAATACTAAAAAATTAAATTAAAAAAATAATAATATTCAAAAAAATACTAAAATACTAAAATTCAAATTAGTTTGTTAATTAATCAAAAGAACAAAAATTTAAATTATATCATTAAAATACTAAAATCATAACATATTTACATCATTTACATCATAACATAACATAACATATTATCATATTTAAATATTTATATCTTTTAATCAAAATACTAAAATTCAAATACTAAAATACTAAAATGTTACTCAAATACTAAAATTTTACCATAGTTGTATAACATATTAAAATACTAAAAGTCACCTACCCGACACTAAAATACTAATTACATATTTACATCAAATACTAAAAATACTAATTAAAAAAATACTAAAAAAATCAATTTTAAAAATACTAAAATCCAAAAAAATACTAAAATTCAAATTATTTTATTAATTAATCAAAAGAACAAAAATTCAAATTACATCATTAAAATACTAAAATCATAACATATTTACATCATTTACATCATAACATAACATATTATCATATTTACATATTTATATCATTTACATCATAACATATTTACATCATTTAATCAAAATACTAAAATTCAAATACTAAAATACTAAAATTTTACTCAAATACTAAAATTTTACCATAGTTGTATAACATGTCAAAATACTAAAATGTTACCATAGTTATATAACATATCAAAATACTAAAAGTCACTTGCCCGACACTAAAATACTAATTACATATTTACATCAAATACTAAAAATACTAATTAAAAAAATACTAAAATCCATAAAAAATCAAATTCAAAAAATACTAATTCTAACTTTGTTGTAGTATTATTATTATTATTATTATTATTATTATTATTATTATTATTATTATTATTATTATTATTATTATTATTATTATTTTGACTATTATTATTATTATTATTATTATTAGTGTTACTGTTATTATTATTATTATCACGCAATTAGTTATGTACATTTATGTATGTACGCAACAGATCTAAAGAAAGGGGATCTGTTTTAATTTAGGGGAAATGATTAGTTCAGTTATATATACTAATCCTAGCAAAATAATAGTAATTAGGCCCACTTGCTCGGGTGGTTATTGGATCAATATTCTAAACTAGAGGTCTTTGGTTCAAATCTGGGCATCAACATATTTTTTGAAATAAAGTTCAATATTCGTCACGTCAGCCCGTCCACATGTGAAATAAAATAAAAAATATCCACGCAGATCTGCCATGTAAAAGGTCTCAATACCCAAAAACTCCTAAAGTCCAGTGGTCGACTTTGCATTTTACGCTTATAATATATTGTCTAACTCTTCAAAAAGTCTACGGAATGAATATTTTAATAATTATACTAATAATAATAATAACAATAACACTAATAATAATAATAGTAGTAGTACTACTACTAATAATAATAATAATAACAATAACAGTAATAATAATAATAATAATAATAGTAATAATAATAATAACAGTCATAATAATAATAATAATAGTACTAAATACTAATCCTTGTAAAATAATATCAATTAGGCCTAGGTGCTCGGGTGGTCATTGAATAAATATTCTAAATTGGAGGTCTTGCGTACGAATTTTTGCATCAACATATTTTTTGAGATCAATGTACGTATGTTTGTACATATATACCCATATTTATTTTGTACATATATACACATATACATCAATATTTCAAATTGGATCAATGTACGTATATGTGTGTGTATATATATATATATATATATATATATATATATACGGTCCGGATCAAGTGCATACCCCTTATCTTACTCACCCGTGCTCACCCCTTTAGCGACGGACTTGGTGACGGTTCGGTCATACAACCGTCGTCTATACATTTAGTGACGATATATGTTGTCCGTCGCTAAAAGTATAGACGACGGTTGTATGACCGAAACCGTCGCCGGGTCCGTCGCTAAAGGGAGATGAGCACGGGTGAGTAAGATAAGGGGTATGCACTTGATCCTTTCTATATATATATATATATATATATATATATATATATATATATACAAATATTCATATCTAAATTTTATAAATTTTAGATGAAATATTTATAAATAAATATTTGTTTATAAATTTTAAAGATAAATTTATATGAATATTTGTTTATAAATATTTATATGAATATTTAGAGATAAATTTATAAATATATATACTTACAAGTACTCTCTCACTCCGAGAATGAAAGTGATGATTAATTTTATGCGAATTTAAAAAAAATATCAAATTATAAAATTATTCATATTTATATTCTCATCTAATTGCATATTTTTTTATACATGACTAGTGATATTATATAAATATTTATAAATAATAAAAATATGACATTTAATACTAAGGATACATTTAAGTATCGCTTGAAGGCATTCATCAAGCTCGTCAACTACAAGGGATATATTTTTTCTTATGATGCTCTGCGTTTCAGGTTCTTGTTGAGAAAATGGGACTTCCTGATAGCCTGGGTTCAAATTCATCCTCCGCTGGTGGTGACGTTCAACAATAAAAAGAAAAATCTGTCAAAATTATAAATTTTATTCGAAAACATTGATACCCATATGACTAGTACAAAAAAACAAAATAAATTTTGATTCAGTAGTTAACAAAAACTTTGAATGTAATTTTATATTTAGGGTATTTAATTTGTAACTCCTTTATATTATTTTAGGGTATTTTAATTTTAATTATTATTATTATTATAAGTATTTAAATATTATTATTATTATTATTACAATAATAATTATTACAATTATTATTATTATTACAATTCCTAGTACAGTGGCCAAAAAATGCATTATCTCATTTTTCACATTCATAGAAACGATGCTAGGTGGTTTAAATATTAGTGTTACATAAATTTTAGCATCATAGGTAGTTGGTTCAGTGGCTTTTGTTGGAATATAAGATTTCTAGTGTGAAGAGGTTTGGAGTTCAACACTCAAGAGCAACAGTTTCTTTAAAAAAAAAATTTAAGTATGACAAGCCTAGCTCCACGTCACTAAAAATATGCACAGTCAGCAGAAAATTAAAAATAATGACCATTTTATTATGTTTGAGAGTACAATGAAAATCGGACCCTAGTACAATGACCAAAAAGTGTATTATCCCAACAACAAATAATGAAGAAACAAATTATGATAGACAATAATTTTTATTTTTATTTTTGCAAGTACACTTCCAAAATAATAAGTCATTTCAGACTATTTGTTTTACATTTTTTTTAAACTCTAAATGTGTCTAAATAATTCAGACAGAAAATTATGGCTAAATTAGTAAGAAGTAGTGCTAAATGATGTTTTTAATTGCATTTTCTCAGCCAAATTTTGTTATGTACAAATTGGGTTTGATTTTTCTATAATAAATTAGTAACCAATTTAATGAAAGTTGTTATAATCTTTTGTTTTAATTTTATGACCGATAAATGTTATTAATATTTTTTAGTTTTTTTTCCTAAAATTATATTACTAATAACATACTTCATTAAAAATTGTTCAAAAGTTTATATGTGTGCTCACTACAAGAAATCGGGACTCTTGCGAAGGAAATTTTGTGAGTGAATTGTTTCCTTCTCAAATAAGCCTTTTTTGTGAGGGACTAATGAAGAAAATTTTTATTTATGAAATAAATTTTATTCACAATATGTAATTAGTGACAATTATTTTCTAAACATTCTTAGATACATTACCAAATTAAATATAAATTATATATTAAATGACAATAAATTATTATTATTCACCCATTCAACACTATTTAAACAACCCTTTGAATCTAAAAAAAAAATAATTAAAAAACAAAGAAGGTCAACGCTCTTTTAAAGCAAGTATTTATCACAAAGGGAGTGACAAAAAAAGATTAACAAAATTTAAGATGAACAAAATATAACTTATTACAAATATCTATGAATATGTCTTCATTTTTATATTACGAATCTAAAAAATAGCCTGTATTGGTCCAACCTAAACATAAATTCATTGTCATTAGTGATGATAGCAATAGTGATATCAATGAAGCAGAAGGTTGACGAGAATTTTAAATAATATGTTAGCCACTTATAATAGACATGCTAAGTAAAATATTATAATTATTAATGGAATATAATTTTTTATTAGAATAAATTATTTTCATATTAAAACTATATCTTATCATAAAATACAATTTTGAAAGTTTACTCTTACCTTGCACAAGTTAGAAGGTTGTAATATATTCCATCATTTCCATTATATATAATTTTTATGACATAATCACACATATTAAGAAATCTCATTAATTCTAGTGTTAAATAATTCATGTTGATTTGAAATTTTATTATTACTCATGTACTAATTAATTACTCTTTCTCCTCTCTCTCAATTACTTTATTTTTTTAAGAACAAAGTGAAAAATGATTATTTTTTCTCATAAATATATGTAAAACGTTTTATATTATATAAAGAAATTATTTTAAAATGATTTATATAATGAAAAGGAAAGAGTATAATCTTTTTCGGATGAAAAAGAAAAATCTTATAATAATTTAAAATTAATTACATGGTTTAATCACTAGGTTCGTAGGCCCAAGTCATTTCATATCCGATTGGATGAAACCTCAATAACCAATACTACTCCCGCACAAAAGTAAGTGATTTTATAATTTAGTATTGAGAAAGTATTAATATTAGTATATTCTTAAGTTACGTTAAAAAATAAAATAATATAAAGAAAAATGGGAAAAAAATATCAACCAATGAATTTAAAAATCTCTAATCAATTTTGAATTTCGTTCCTATTTTATTTCCTCTAAAAAATTTCAAATTTCAAAAAATCAATTTATATATTGTGGGGCCGGACGGTTGCATGAGTTAGTTTGAGTGGGAAGAGCGCGTGTGGAATGGTGGAGTCCACAGAAAGGGAAAGGGTGTGGGAATGGAGCCTAAGTAATTTGGTTACATTCATAGCATAGATTTTAAATATTCTTGAGGTGAAAACAGCAATAAGTGTGCAAGGGTTTGCGTATTTGGATGGCTTTCTACCAAAAGAAAAGAATCACACACCACACAAGAAAACAACTTATGTTGTCTCTATTAAAGCATCAACATCTGTGATGGCGAAGAAGCTGGCTGTGGCGGCAAAAACGACTGGGATTATTGGTTCCAAACCAGCGATCGACCTCAAGTTCTCCCATTGATCTCGTCGGCTGGATCTCGTCGTGGTGGATCTGTTGACCGGCTGGATCTCGTCGTGGTGGCAGTGGATCTGTTGATGACGTGATTTTGAGAGGCGGCGGTGCATAGTGATGGATTTTTGGGGGGTTTTTCGATTCTCCCCGATTTCAGGTTTCTCTTCTGCATGATCTTAATTTTTGTTCCGCTGATTGATTTCTTGTTCAATCAGAGTTATTTCGTGGTGGTAAGTTTTGATTCTTCTTAATTAATTTTACACCCTGACAGTGTAGATGACACAAGTTATTTTGTATCCCGATATAATCAGAGTTTCACGGAAGTGCCTGATGATCAGGTCTCTAGTTATTCAGCCTCTCACATCACTACGGACATGATCTCAAATTCTGGTGGACTTGAGGTAAATTTCACCTGCTGATATTGACATGAAAATTTCTAACCAACATGTTCATCATCATTATCAGAATCAATATCACTGTTCTATTCGGACAACTATAATTATATTATCAAAAGTCAATAATCAATTTTAATCTTCCTTGAATGTCGTACAATATATTGAAGCTATAGATTTCTTGTTGATATTATTAATTTTGGAATTCTTTTCTTATAAATGTAGTTTATCTGACTTAATTAATGATAATGTTGAGCCCTGCTTGATGGGTAATGGCTGAAAAATACTTTTGTACTGGAACAAGTCTCAAATATTTTTCTAATTTAAATACTAATAAACTTAGAAAATGAGAAGTCCCGTACATGGAGTTTGAAGTCAAATCTCATCCAAATTATGTTTGTCCTTTTTTCCCCCAGAAGATGGATGACTGTGGTGATCTTGTTGAGTTTGATTCTTCTCCTCTAAATCTTTCCTTGATGAATTTTTCTTTCAAGTTAAGCCTACTTTACCCCCATCAGGATTGCATATTAGATTCTTTCACCAAAATTAAGGGGTAACCCAGTAGCTGGTACTAGTTTATGTGATGTTAGACTTGATCTACAAGATTAGCACAGGTGATCACTTTGAGTTTTTCTAGACATTGAAAATCTATTATTAACCTATTCTGATTTATTTGACCTGCAAAGTTATGATGGGTGATGTTTTTGATTAACTGTGTGTTTTCTTAATAATATAACGTTTAGATTGAAGTAGTGGAATGAGGGAAGGAATTAAATGAACACAAGAAACCAAACTATGAAGATATATGTACATCAATCAGCAATGAAGGTAGTTACTTCAAATGAATGGCCAAGGGTAAGAATTTGTGAAGATAGTAAAAACTGCACAAAACATAAAATTCCAACTTGCCTTGCAATTTTATTTCATTAATAACTTAAAAGAAATCATCATGCGGTAATAAATTTACTATCACAAGAAGAAAATTAAGGCAAATAAGCAATTTTACGTATTTCAGATGCTCAGTTAACATGAATTTTCAATTCTGAGATAGACCGCTGCAAACTCTATATTTAGCTATGCACACTGAAAGGAGCGCATGTAGTTAGGATATCGCCCACTAAAATAAATTTTCAGAATTCACATATGAGTAAATCTATATTGAAATCAGATTCAGTATCAAGGTCAATCCCTTAGAAGCATAATGCCATTTTGTTTTAAACCAGCAAAGAAACTGTACTAAACCCATAAAATTTATCATGAAATACTACGACTAAAACTAGACAACACCTATTGTGCTAAAGTGCAAGCCAATCGCAAAAACTTGACAGCTTTGCACCAGTACAGTTGGTTCTTAAAGCAGCTAGTGTCGGACTATAGATCTACTTGGAAAGCCACACTAACCCTTCAAATTCTTCACCCTCTAGGCCTGAGCCACCACTTTTGATCTTGCAGCCAGCTTCTCCATTCCTTCTATCTATAAATATGTTACCTTTTACCTTTTAAAAGAAAATTACATTATTTTTGTCCCTTTGTCCTTTATCTCTATCGGGATGCTTAACTCATAAGTATTTAGTAATTGCATTCTTTATTGATACCATTTTTATAATATTTTTGTTTTGGATTTGTGTATACAGGATACTTGAGGATGATATTGTTACTCAAGTTCTAAAGATTTGAAAGTATTATATCAGCATTTTCGCTACCAAAGGGTTAGGTAGTATATTGGTTTTCTTTTAATACAATTAAAGTACATGGAAGTATTTAGGAACAGATTTATGTTACTGGATTGATTGCAAATACTTGAGACTATTAACATTTGATGAAGATACATAAG
Source organism: Panax japonicus (assembly GCA_020205505.1). Taxonomy (NCBI): domain Eukaryota; kingdom Viridiplantae; phylum Streptophyta; class Magnoliopsida; order Apiales; family Araliaceae; genus Panax; species Panax japonicus. Next base: position 88,008,799 of record CM035096.1, on the reverse strand, counting down.
AATGTACCATTTGTTTTCATGGACGGATAAACAAATTTGCATGGACTACAAGCAGAATGGTCATATCTTTCTATGTCAAGCTGAACTTGGATTTCTGTTATGTTTAAGCTGATCTTATTCAACATTGTAATTAATTAGTAGTAGTTTTCTAGTAAATTTCTCATTATTCCTGTTACTTATGAACTGTTGCCGGTTTATTTGGCTGCTCAAATTATTGAGGGTTGCTCCAAGGTATCAAGTTTGTGGTTTTATTGTTAATATTTTGTTCTTAAGTTCACTTGTTCACGCCATTAAATAGAAATTAGAATTAGTTTATACTTTATGTTCGGTTTGATTATAAGATTATGCGCCTTTACTTGTTGATTATCTAGTTAAGTGTTCTTACTTGTGTGATGTTGACTTTGTGTTTGATAGGCTAGAATGAATACAATGTTTCATTATGTTCGGATATTATTGTTTTTTAAAATGTAGTTTTCTCTCTCTTGATCCATACTGGTAATGAGTAAAATACACATTATGTCGAAAAATGTGTATTCTATATATAAAATACACATTATGTCAAAAAATGTGTATTTTATATATAGATAATTTTTATAGGAATGAACTGTTACTGGCCAACCAATATTGATTATGAAACTAATGTTTTTATATTGTGGTGCAGCGTGTACTAGAAAACTCAGTTTTTGTGATGGGTGATAATCGCAACAACGGCTATGATTCGCATGTATGGTATGTAGTCTCAATCTTCAGCTCATAAATGCTTTTCACAAGATATCATGTTTCAAGTATTTTTGCAAGCTTTTTGAAGATAACTCATCCCCTTATTAAATTGAATGCAATGATGGGAAATATTTTTGGCAATGGAAAATGGAGTACTTGTTCTAACTTGTGCTATAACCAGGTTGGAGAGTGATTATGCATTGATGTGCCAACCATATTTATTGTTTAGTCACTCAAATTGAACAAGAAATTGGTGGTATTCTAAAGTATTATGAAATAGGAGCCAAGCCTTGACATTGTACCACGTAACAACTCTATTGTCTTTGTGTATTGATTTTGGCACTAAGTGCCTCTGGTGACCTATTTGCTTCATTTTCTTGACTTGCTATTATTTTAAAATGTACAGGAAGACTGCTTTTACGACCTGCCTTACAATATTGGGTACCAAATTTCTGTGCTACATTTACGGATGACAAGTGACGAAATTATGAAGTGTACTCTCTCTATATATGTAGATATATACTTTGATTGAAGAACTGTGGTAGCTTTAGATGGTTAATTGTAAAGATAATGAATGATTATGTAGTGGATGATTTTATTAAGTTAATAATATTTTAGTTTTTTTATATTTTTGTCATTATTTGCTATGGGGACATTGTGCCAGTCAGGTACACAAAAAGAATGTCAAATTTTGATTTGGCAATAATATAATTCGTTACCAAAGCATTGAACAAGTTTTAATATAGCAACATTTTTTTATATATTTAGCAACAAATTTTTGTTGCTAAATGGCATTAAAAATATAATATTTGGCAATGAAAAATTAACCTAATAGCAACGGAGAGGATATTGTTGCTAATACTAAAATAAAAGGCAATATTTTTTATTGTTGCAAATCATATCAACTTTCGTTGCACATATAAAGAAACGACAACATATAATGTCGTAGCTGATCGACCACTTTCGTTGGTATTGAAAAATAACCAGCAACAAACATTTTCGTTGCTGATTCAGCATAATGTCTTTGCCAAATAATATAATCAGCAACGAAAATCGTTGCTAAAAAGTTTACATTCCACAACGAAAGCAAGCTTAGACAACAAGTTTCATAATTTACTGCAACAAAAAATGTCGTTGCAAAATGGTGTCAATTGCAACGAAAATGCATGGTCTTTGCAAAAAAAAAAAGTTCATTTCGTTGCCAATTAGAAGACTTTTGCAACGAAATGGGTTTTTAGCAACGACATTTTAATTATTCTGCAACAATACATTTTGTTGCTAAAGGATCGATGTCTCTGTACTAAAGCCAAATTTCGTTGCAAAATGTATTACTTTTAACAACGAAAAAAATACGTTCGTTGCGGAATAATTAGTAACGCTCATTGCGCAACGAAAGACGCAACGACGGTAAAGTCGTTGCCAAAACCCTTTAGCAACGAAATTTGGCACCTTTAGCCGGTAAAGTCGTTGCCAAAACCCTTTAGCAACGAAATTTGGCACCTTTAGCAACGAAAATCGGTTGTTGCTAAAGCCCCATTTTTTGTAGTGTTTCTTGGGAACGACTAGATGTTAAATATTGTGAGTTATAATATTAATGATGAATAAGTTGTGTTGATTAAAGATGAAATTGATAGTTCCATTGTGTTGAGATTATTAGTGTTAGTGGAAATCGACATTTATTTCGATAATAATTGATGTCTGTAGGTTATATTGACCAATCGGGTAATTAATCAGATAAATGAGCAATTAATTGCTATTATTTCACATGCTTATAATTATTTGTTCACATGTGTGTACTATTGATTCACATTCATGTACTATTAGGGGAGGTGGTGCAAGATTGATAATACTTGCATGACTAAATTAAAAATGGAGGTATAGTTGAAGGTACTATACTATAATTAGTTTTTTCACATGATTATACTATTGAGTCACATGAATGAACTATTAATTTACATTATTTACTATTAGGGGAGGTGTTGCAAGTTTGATAATACTTGCAGGACTAAATTAAAAATGAAGAAAAAGAGGAAGGTATTATACTGTAATATTTCGAGCCCCAAAACGTGCAATTATCGAAACTATATTTTCCAATAAATAGAAGCTCATTCTTCCTTCATTTCTCACCAATTCACAAAAGCTTTAGAGCAATTATTATAGAGAGAAATTATAGAGAAAAAGAAGAAGAGAAGTCTGCTACCTCACTATTCCAGTATCCAGTTTTTCTAAGGTAATGGGTATTATTTCTTTATTATTCATGAAGAGAACTTTTGTTATTCCATTCTCTATTATTCTGTTGTAATAACTTGTATACACGGGCTACCCTATACTTGGTGAAATTCTTCTGTTATTCCATTCTTTATCCTAATGTTGGAATAACCTATCTATGCAAAGTACCGCATACATGGTGAAATTTTTCTGTTATTCTATTTTTTATTATTCTGTTGGAACATCCTCTCTGTGCGTTACACATGACCTGGCTCCGTTATTTATTATTCTGTTGGAACATCCTGTCTGTGCGTTTACGCATGACTTGGTTCCGTTGTTTATTATGCTTTTGGAATATCCTATCTGTGCGTTTACCCATGTCCTGGTTCCGTTATTTATTATTCTGTTGGAATAACCTGTCTGTGCGGTCTATCGCATGCTTGGTGATTTCTTTTGTTATTCCATTCTTTATTATACTCAGTTGGTTAAAGTTTTGACTTCTATACTGCATGAAATTAGTGGAATATCCTTAATATTTGCGCTTCATCCAGTATCTTTTCATGGAAATATTTTTCTGAGCATTCTTGAGTTTTACTCTACAAGGAAGTATCATGTTGACAATTTGGACGTTATTAGTTCCTGGATAAATTAATTCTTGAATTTGTTTTATTGAATTCTTATATCATTGTCATCATCCTCATGTTTATATTATGTTTAAAGTCATCTGTGGCCTGTAGTGCATAGATGGACTTGGTATGATTATGACCAAGGATTATTCGGTATAATCATGACCGTAATGTTACAAATGACGTGGTAAAAGTCCTCATTGGCCATAGTGCATTGATGGACAGTTGTTGGCATAATCATGACCATTGATGAATACACGAATATCCTTGGCCCGTAGTGCATGGATAATTTGTGGTTGTGATACTAATGAATATCTTTGGCCGTAGTGCAGGGATGATGTGGTTTATTTATTAAGCTGAGTCTCAGCGATAAAAGTGATGAAAAACCTTTTAAATCATAGAAGATAGTAGATTTTATTCTCTACTTGACTCTTCTAATGGATTGCTTGTTCCGCTGCAGTTAAACTTGATGTTTATTATATTTTATCAGTTTAACACTTTTGAAGGCTAATGATAATTTATTCTGCATTATCTTAGTCATAATATTTCTTACTGGGCTAGATGAGCTCACCCTTTCTTTCACTGTTCTCTTCAAGAAATGAGAACGTAGTCGGGACTAGTCGGGGAACGGAGTGACGGTCCAGATGATAGCATTAATAGTCCTCATTATTCTTTTAAATAGTGTTACAATAAATGTAATGAGGACTCCATTGAGTGTGGATATTTTCTAGATGATAATATTCTTATTAAAACTCTTAGATTATGTTTTGTCGTAATTTACATGACTGTTGTATAATAAAGTTGTATTTGATTTTTGTACCATGTATTTGGCGACTCAAGATAGGTGATATATACCTATTTTGGGGGCGCCACATCAAGCATCTTTCTGTATCATATATATATATATATATATATATATATATATATATATATATATATATATATATATATATATATATCCATTCTTTGCCCAATTCATTGATTTTGTCGAAAATGAGAGAATTTTTTATAAAGTTTTGGTGATGGCTGAGTTCGACAGTTAAAGAAGAAGGAAATGGAATGGCACAGTGATTAACTTGAAATGATTTTAAAGGGGGAGGGTTTCAATGTGAATGGGTAGAATTAAAGATATCAAAGATTAATTGGGAAGCTAAAGCGTCAGAGACCTGAAGAGATGAGTGAAGCGATCATTATATATCGTCGTTGAGAACATCATAAGCACCGAAAACCTGCTTGAATAGGAGGGTGGCACCTTCTCTTATGGACAAGGGGGAGGGATTTGTCGCTTGAGTTGGAAATTGAAAGGAGCGAGAGATGAGTAACAAATATATGGAAGTGAAATAGGGGTGAGGGTAGTGAAGAAGAGGAAGAATTGGGGAAATCTGAGAAAAGGATAACACATGATATATGGAAATGAAATAGGGGTGAGGGTATAGTGAAGAAGAAGAAGAGGAAGAATTGGGGAAATCTGACGACGCGAATGAAGGATTGAAGGAAGAGGAAGAGATTAGAACAACTCGGTCAAATTGAATGAAATTGACCCAAATTGATTAAGAGTCAACTTCTAATTGGGATCGCATTTGCTGCCTTTATATATAAGGTATTGATATGTATAAGTGTGCATCAATTAGGTGTGAACTAATACTTAAAATCTCAAGACTATTAATCTTAGGATTAAATAATAAATCCTAGTCTCATGTTTTTTTTACGGGATTATTCATGAGATAACTTAAACTATTCTCATGTTATGTTTGCTTTTTCCAGGATTAGTTAAGGGATTGGATAAAAAAATATCGTTTAGACTATTATACCCTTACCAATAATAATATATTTTAAACTATAATTTTAACTTATTTATACATCAAAAATGATGAACAATTAATTATAAACTTTTAAATAAGTGGTTATATTATTCAATCAAATGTTCAATGGTACTAATTATATAATTTAACTTTAATTATTAAAATACAATTATGTAATATATATTGTATCGTTGCAGCTCTTGATCTTTTGGAAAACTCAGATATATTATAAGTCCTGAAATTAACCTCTCTTGAAGCAAATTAAGTTCTTAGCAATACATACTAACTAAGAGATAAAGATAGAGTTCCAATCTTTAATTTCTTTTATTGCATGTAAGTCCTTCATCATCTGTCGAATATCCTCAATTATTTTTTTTCCAAATTACACAAGATAGATGAAAACAACATTCAATTCAAAGTGAACGGATGATGGTAGTTCGAGATCAATGGTATATAATATCTAGATGACGCCTAGCTTCTAGAGAAAAATATCGAGATCGATTGTATGATCTTTTGTAATTACGTAATATATTTGTAAAAAAAGGTTGATGGTAATTTTGTCTAACAAATTTTAATCACAAATGATAGGAATTATAATACCTAGTAGGAGATATATAGTATTAACTAGTACTGTATATTAAGTCATTTTTAATCCTTGGACTAATAATCTCAAACTCAAATTTAAAAATAAACAAAGCACTTGAGATTAATAGTTCTATCTCAATTTTAATACTTGCAAACAAACATAGCCCAAATATATTACGTAATTACAAAAGATCATGCCATCGATCTCGATATTATTCTCTAGAAGCTAGGCATTAGCCAGATATGATATACCATCGATCTCGATTTGCCATCATCCGTCCACTTTGAATTGAATGTTGTTTTCATCTGTCTTGTGTAATTTGGAAAAAAAATTAAGGATATTCGACAGAGGATGAAGGACTTGTATACAGTAAAAGAAATTAAAGATTGGAACTCTAGCTTTAGCTTCTAGCTATTATGTATGGCTAAGAACTTAATTTGCTTCAAGAGAGGTTAATTTCAGGACCTATAATATATTAGACTTTTCCAAAAGATCAAGAGCTGCAACGATACAATATATATTACGTAATTGTATTTTAATAATTAAAATTAAGTTATATAATTAGTATCATTGAACAATTGATTGAATAATATAACCACTTATTTAAAAGTTTATAATTAATTGTTCATCTTTTTTTGATGTATAAATATGTTTAAAATATGTTATTATTGGTAAGAGTATAATTGTCCAAACGATATTTTTTATCCAATCCTTTAATTAATCCTGAAAAAAACAAACATAATATGAGATTATTTTAAGTTATCCCATGAATAATCTTGTAAAAATAAATATGTGACTAGGATTATTTAATCCTAGGATTAATTATCTTGGGATTATAATCCTGTGATTATAATTCTTACAAATAAACATGACATTAATAGTGTAGATGATTATTGTTATCTATTACTATCAAACAAATTTGGTACTAACAACTTTAAAATTTTAATGTTATTTAAACATCAATAAAACTTAGGATGAATTTAAGAAAAGAAAATAATAGTATTTGTTTGGTTGCATGATTATTGATGATATAAATTATATATATATAGGATTTTAAACATTTGATTGAAGATTTTAGCTCTAGAAATACTAAAAAAGTATCTTTCAATGAATGTATTCTCATATATTTTGTTGTAGTCGAACTATTTTGATGTAGTCGAAGTTCTCATATATTTTTACTTTAGTCGAACTATTATGTTTTAAGTTTCGGAAAAACACTTTTTTGGATACAGTTTGTACTTTTTATTTATTTTTTTTATACTTTTTTATGACGACAATATTTCGAGAAGGGTCTCGTTTTCATTTTTCGCGCCACGGACCACCAAAATTTTAAGAATGGCCATGCTCATAAATTAAAGACCATTGCCACCGTTTGTCAGGTCTAATTTTTTCACTGTAACAACTCAATAAATAATTCACATCACTGAATTTTCCATGCAGTACGGGCCAAAGATATTCATTAGTATCACATCCACGAATCATCCATGTACTACGGGGTAATGATATTCTTTATTATCACCAGTGGTCATGATCATGTCAACAACTGTCCATCAATGCATACGGGCCAATGATGACTTTTACCACATCATTTTTTTTGAAACAAGCAACCACATCATTTGTAATATTATATGTCATGATTATACCGATACATAGTCATAATCATACCAATCAACAATCTATCTATGCACTACGGGCCAAAGATGACGTTCATCACAATATAAGCATGAGGATGATGACAATGATAAAAAATTTAAATTAAGTAAGAACAAGGATAAATTTTAAATATTTATAAATCAATTTATGCAGAGTTCAAGAATGTCCAAATTATCAACATGATAACTGCTGTGTGGAGTAAAATTCAAGAATAATATTGTATCAAAAATAATTTGGATAGAAAAGAAATCAATTTTTATCATGAATAGTACCCCGGGTGAATAGTACCTGAGTGAATTACTCCCCATGAATAGTACTTCATGAATAGTACTCCAGCATGAAAAGATTAAACTTTAACAAGAATATTCAGAAAATACCCTTGTGAAACGATATTAGATGAAACGCAAATTTCAAGGATATTCTACTAATTTCAAGAAGTATAGAAACAATACTTAAAATGAGTGTAGAATTCAGAATCTAAAATGAAATAATATTACTTACATACTACAGAGTATAGAAGAAAATATTATTTCTTACGAATATTGAACAAAAATAATATCTCTTACCTTAAAAAGAGAGTACTTCTGAATGGTATGACGGGGATATTCTTGAAGAAAACTTGTATTATTTTCTACACTCAAAGCTTCCTTAAATTCTAAAGATATACGCTCAATATTATAGACGAAGAATTATATGATTCTGGTATGATTTTTAATTCTAAACCAAGCATCCTATTTATAGGAGAATAACATGATACTATTTAAGAAAATAATCACGGACTGCAAAAGAAAAAAAATTCACGGACGCAATTCATCAGCACACATTTGAGTCAACCAATGAGAGAATGCCATCTTGATGAGGTAATTAACTAGCAAATTAAGGGGGAGATTTAGACCAATGAGGGGGCGCCCTCTTTTGAGGGTAATTGAGTTTGGGAGATATGGACCAATAAGGGAGCGCCCTCATTCGTAAGGCAGTGAACAATAGCTGCATTATTTAAAAAGTTGGCCAATAATATCCTAACATACGGAAGAATGAACAAACACCAATTTAAAAGGATAATTGAACAAACATCTTCCACTCATCAATTATTTTCTTATCATTAATTAACACGATCTTTATTCATTATTAATATTATAACTCACAATATTAACAACCAGATCATTACCAGAAAAGAGGGGGGGCTTTCCAATAAGACTTCTCCTTATTGATGCGCAATTAGGTGACCAAACCACTTTCCTCGACAGAACTTTCTAGACATTGTCAATAATGCAAATAATAATATGAATAACTTTGTCGTCTCAATTATTGATTTAATAATATAAAATATTGTACAGATGATACTCTGATAATAATTGAATCAATAATATGATATACTATGCAGCAATTACAGTGGCAATAATTGAATAAAATTAAGTGACTTCTCACGTAAGCATCAATAATCAAAGATACTGTGCAATATCGTGTGCTACTATACATGCAACCACGCGTATTACTGTATTTTTATCACCGGTTATTTCAATAGTTTAACGGTAAAACTTTTGCCGTTATTTTTATAAAAAATTATTTCTGTCATTTTCTAACTCCGACAATAATTTCGTTGTGGGATCCACTATGATTGTGTCGTTGTACGAGTATTCCATGATAAAACGAATATTCCCTGACCAAATGAATATTATATAACGACTTACTTACTTTGTAAAATTTATAAATATTACCCATAACGATAACATTATAACAAATCCACACCTTATTATTCAAAAAGATATTTAGAGAAAATTAAATCTTTATTTATAAAAGTTGGGGTCTTACAGTAACAGACTTTAATAAACTTTTTATCAAGACTATGATAGACTTTAATATGGGTTGGGGGGGGGCGTCCGGTGCAAATGTACCGGACTAACGTCCGGTACACAGTGTTATTTATTTATTTTTTTTCCACAATTATGAGAAAAAAAATAAAAAATAATAGAGCAAGTTTGAACAAAAAACTGTAAAAGAAAGTACGTTTTTTATTGAAAAAACACTGTAATATACTTCTAACATATAAAATTCAAAGATTATTAGATTTAAGATTAAAATTTTGCTACACAGTTAAATGATTTATTATATTTTTAATGCATATATTATAAATAATAATTCACTGCTTATGATAATAACTTTCAAAAAACATATTATACAAAAATTTCAAGTTCTGAAAATATTATTTTATCTAAGCATTAGAATACATATATATTATAATATATTTATTACATAGCTTCTGATCATTCAATTATTGGCACCATGATTTTATTTTTTTTCCTTCGCAGAAAATGAAATCCACACTCTTGTGTGAACAACAAAATGCTCATATTGATTGCTTTACTACTATCTACAGTAACATATTATTATTTTACTACTATTTATATATATATATATATATATATATATATATATATAGAATAGATCAGGTCTGGACCTCCCGGACGGGAGAAAATCCGGACCCAATATTTTTTTTTTTTTGTAGAACAACTAAAAAAAAAAAATTTTATGGAACTGAAATTTTTCAATAATACAGTGTTTTGGGTGTGTTTTTAATACCTACACCAACCAATGTATGTACAGTGTGCCCAGACTGTACAGACATGTTTTGTTATAGGCATCCAAATCACATCCAAAACACTGTATAATGTAAAAATTCCAATTCCATAATTTTTTTTTGTTGTTTCAAAAAAAAAACAAAAAAAAAAGGTCCGAATTTTAACAAAATCCGGGAGTCCGGACCTGATCCGGACTATATATATATATATATATATATATATATATATATATATATATATATATATATATATATATATATATATATAATCCCTCCTTTTACCAAGTCATGCAGTATAATTAATAATAAGACAAAAACTTTCAATATAAATACACATACATAATCTTCACAATTGATCTGAAAGTTTCATGATTTTATCTCACCTTTATTAAATAAATATTTTTCTTCCTTGTATTATAAGTTTTCGAACTGCCGCTTTCTCTCTTACAAATTTAATGTGCATTTTCTCTCTTTCCTTGATTACACGTACCACGAGACATATTAGGTGTTTAGTTATTTGTTTACTTATTAATATATCTTGTTAATTCTCTTAATTATAATATGATTTAATTTTATCCACATATAAATTAAATCCAATTAGTTTTAAGGCCCAAATTTTATCAAATTAATTTATCCTTCACATATTAATACTTACTAGCCCATATAAAATAAATAACTAGTTTGATCCAATAAAAGACAAAGTCCAATTAAATTATTTAAAATATAAATTTCAATGTTATTTTTTTATTTTATTTTATTTCTTTATTATTATTTTTTTCTGGGTATTACACCGCGAATTTGTATTTACACCACTAATTTTTGGGTTCCCTCTTTACTGGCGATCCGAATTTTCACCTTTGTGTTTAATATTTGGTAGTCTTTAGAAGTCTTTAGAGATGATGTCAAACTTTGGATATGTGTTGATAGTTATAATTCTTCTTCTAAAGTCTGTCAAAGTACTCTACCATTTGATAGAAATCTAAAAAATCTATGACTCTTTGAATACTAAAATACTTTTATAGACTTTGTAAAATTTTTAATTCAATACCACCTAACTTTTAAAGACATTAAAAAAATTGTAATTGAATACCAATAAACTTTTATAAACCATTTAAATGTTTTGATTGAATACAACTTAACTTTTAAAATCTTTAAAATTAAATACACCCCCTTAAATTATATATACTTGTCTGCCATGTAAGTAAGTTTAAGAGAAAATAAAGAAATTTGAAATATTTGATTTTAATCATTACTCTCTTTCTTCCTTTTTAATTGATGTTTTAGGAAGAAAAAAACACAAAAATATAATTAATATTTTGTTTGAGTATACAATCTCAATATTTTTTTTAAAATCTATTTATTAAGAGGAAAGAGAAACAAATTAATATTAAAAGATATCAATTTTTAATTCCCATTTTCAGTACCCGACCAATAATTTTATAGATCTTAAATATTTAGTCTTAAAAATTCATTCGAATGATACGTGATTTAATCATTATAATATTTATTAAATATTTTTTTAATTAATTATGTTATAAAATATTATTTTAATATTTAATATCACATAATTTGAAAATTATTTTAAATAAAATTTTGTAAGACAACTAAAATTACTAAAGTCAGATAGATATAGAACTCAGGCAAAAGTAACAACTAACACTGGTAACAGAACTGCAGTTGCGATAGGTGAACGGTGAACCCTACCATCCTCACCACCCACCCCTACTGTTTTCCGATTCATAAGAATAACTCGAAAGCGGACTCGCCCGGGGAGACCTCATCGGAAACTCGTCCACCTGGTTCCCGTCGCTGTCGTAATAAATTACCCCGGAGAAATCCAATGGTTGACATTTATCCCCCATCAGGATCGTCCTTTGCCACACTCCTCCTTCTTTCTTCGCTTCACCGTCGAATTCATCGTCGATTCTCTTCTTCTGCCGGAACTGAATTGCCTTGTGGCTGATAGTCGACATAAGCTTCCTCGGCGCCGAATTACTCGCCAGCTTTCTCGAGGTTCGGCTCGCGTGTCTTCTACACGTATCCCAAAGAGAAGTCACCGACCGCCGTAAGCCGCCGGCATCCGGCCGGTACGCCGAGCTGGGGCGGCCGTCGTTCTTTTTTGTTGTGCGGAACATTTTAGTTTGGGCTTTGAGTTATTGGGATTTGTGATGAGTTGAGTAAAATGGAAAAAGATATTTATAGGTGAGGGAGTTATGAAAAGGCGACCGTTAATAGCCGGTAGCAAGTTTCTTGGGGGATAATTTGACTTGATCTAAGTCCAATATTTGTAAGTTTGGTATGCAATTTCTATTTTAGTTGTATTTATTGAGGAGAGACATTTGTGAATAAAGATTATTTAGGAAAAAAATCTATTTATTTTTCTATCAAAACTAATTAAAAATCTATTTGACAAATCCCTTTCGAAGAAATCCTCAATCACTCCCCAATAAGGATACCTAAATACAATACCAACATGTAATATTTTAAATTTTTCAGGCATTCTCTCTCTCTCTCCCCCCCTAAAATTGTTAGTAATTTTGGGAAGATTGATAGTAATTTTGGAAAAATTGAGAGTATGTTTGAGAAAGATTGAGAGTAACTTTGGGGGTGATATTATGGAAACATATTAAATTTGATTTATTAAAAACATAAACTAGGAAGTAATAATATATTTTGATACTTCAACTTAAGTAGCATATCAAGGTTATTGATCATAGAGGATTTGGTGGAAATGACAAGAAATAAAAGCATCATATTTTTTTAGAGTAAAATACTGACACCCCATGTAGATAATTATTGTAATACCCAATAAAATACTAAAAGAATAATTAAATAAGCTTTAAAATATTTATTTGGGCTTTCCTTATGTTTGGGTCAAATTGTAATTAATTATTTTAGGCTTTTAAATTAATTGGGTATAAACTATATTTGTCTAATTTTAATTCCTAATCAAATTAGAAGTATTAATAATTATATCGCTAAAACCTAGTCATACCTTATTACGTATAAGGAGTTGTGAGAATATAACGAAAGAAAAAGGAGGCGCAAGAAGGAACGAGGGAACGTGACTGGGATTACAAAAGGGTTTGAGAGCAAGACCCTTGAACTTTACTCACCATATTCTTCTTCTCAAAGGTAATTGTTGGACTATTTTTGAATACAAACAAATATTTTGCTACTGTAATTACAATCTATTTTAAAATTTTATTATGCCATTTGATTAGTTGACTTTGTTAATGAAATTTTAATTTACATTTGGGGTATGATTTACCAGCGAATATATACGATTTGCGTTATATATATAGAGACAAAAAAAACGTGCTGCAAATTCGTTACTATATATATATATATATATATATATATATATATATATATATATATATATATATATATATATAACCTGTTACAACCTATATATATAATATGCAGCGGTTGACTCCTTTTTTTATATAATATATTATAATAATATTGTTATTATAAATTAAAATACATCTTTTGAGTACAAATTGAATATATATATTAAAATTATTAAATTTATAAAAATATAATTTGTATGAGTTCGTAATTTAATTATATGCTTTATATTTTATTTTGATAATTAGATCTGATTGGGGGAGTTTAGCGGGTGATATTTGGATTCGGCGAATTATTTTGGTATTATTTTAAGATACGGATTTCGTACTTTTTTCAGCGAGACTCTTTTAAATATAATTCGTTCGTTTTGTTATTCGTTTAGAAATTTGGTATTGCCTCTTGGGATTATTCCTTGTTGTCAAAATTATTGAGATAGTTTCGTTTTGGCGTTGATATTTGAATTCGTATTTGTACTCTTTGAACTAGTTAATCGTGTCAATATGTTTTGGAGACTTTATTCGTTTGTACCATTGTTCGTATATTTTCGTTCACACTCGGAGTTGTTTTGATCATTGATATCTTGTAATAATTGGGTATGTTTGTATTTGATAATTCGATTTCATTTGAATATGGTCATGTAAGCCTTGTGATTTGAACCCCTTTGGCTTACATTTTGTAGTTTGATCCTTAGGGTATACTTGAGCTAACCACCTGTGGGGGTACCACAGGCATGTCCTCTTGACACAAGGGCATGACACCTTCCGTGGTGGTGTGATCAGTCCACGGCGTATACTTTTGTATGCTCTGGGTATGAGCTTTGGCCATTTGATATATTTGTTCAGGATACGTATGGGTCGACCCAGTATTTGATTTGATTTGATTTGATTTATTTGGCGGATTAGTGACGTATGTGTCATGCGTACTATCCGATTTGATTTGTATACATCATGATACTGATGTATTTTGTTAGCCTTTGGCTATTTGTATTTGAGCTCAATATGAAATTGTTATCTTACAACCATTTGATTAAGCCTTATTTATTTGGAATTCTTTTGGCTATAATTATTCGATTGACAGTGTTAGTCATTTGTTAATGGACTCTCAAATTTTGATCTATTCGTTAGTCGTTTGTTGTTCACATGTGTTCATTCATTAAATTCTTTTAGATTCATTATTTATTGTGATGTATTTATTCATCTTCGTATCCGTACTGGGCAATTGGCTCACGCTGTGTTCTTTTTTCGGCAGGTAATCAGGGGTGATCAGGATTTGTGGGATGAGAGCTACCTTTGATCCAAATGAGTAGATTAGCTTTTGAGATTATTATTAGACTTGGTTTTCCTAAGATTTTGTAACTGGATGTTTTGGGGTCTATTTTGATATTTATTTATTCTTAGTAGAGACTATGTAAATGTGGAGTTCATTCTATTTAAATTGGAGTATGTGACATTTGGTATTAAATTTTATTGGAGATATTTTGAGGTTTATTAGAGATTTGTATTTATTACGTTTGTGCGTGACATCCCTTTTTCCTTTTGAAAAAGGGGGTGTTACAATTATAATAACACTCACCACCCTTCTAGTTTTTCAAGTAACAGCCAGTACATCTCTAATCTATAATATGTAACATTCACTACCCTTAGGGGGGGGTGTATTCAATTAAGATTTTTAAAGACTTTTTTTAAGTGACAAAATTTTGTAGAATTTGTGGGATTTTAATGACTTTTACATACTTTAAAGAAATTTTTAAAATGACTTATAGACTCCATGAAATAAGTAACAGACTTTTATAAATTTTTTATCAAGACTGTGATAGACTTTTATATACTTCTAATATATCTTACAATTTATATTAATTGTTAATTAGAACATGTGTACAATCTCTCTCACTCTTTTTTATGAACTAGAGTAAATCTCATTATATTATTGTGGCATGAGATTTTATATATGTTGAAAGCGTTCACATTATTCTACTCATTTCATGATACATTTAGATACTCGGATACCAATAAAATTTTAGAAACTACAGACGCAATACAAAAATTAAGCCCACTTTGCATTGAGCTATATATACTTTATGCATATATGTGCGCTTTTTACTAATAATTGATTGCTTTACTAATATATATATATATATATATATATATATATATATATATATATATATATATATATATATTGATTGTGTGATTCTATTAACTTAATTTTCCATCTTAACTGCTGCTAATTTTGTTTGATTGTGTGGACCTTTTTTATGCGCCTAACATATATCAAAGCAGTGCGTTTTTCCCTTTTTTACAAGGGAAAGATAACGATTCTGTCAATTTGT